>CM065052.1:159271112-159623612 GCA_032883995.1 Coronaproctus castanopsis
ATTTTGTAATCCCTCAGGTGACATTAATGTATGCTAGCGTAGAAAAAATAATTATAATCAAATCACTGCCCCAAACTGTGTCCCAGTATCTTCCGGAAATTAGTACGTTATATAGCTTTATTGTAAATACAATCAGTGTACCTGCTGCAGGTAAGTCGTCTATTTACTATAAAACGACAATATTTATAAAAGTGTGAGAACGGAATACAGTATTCATTTATATATACCACT
Organism: Coronaproctus castanopsis; assembly: GCA_032883995.1. NCBI lineage: Eukaryota > Metazoa > Arthropoda > Insecta > Hemiptera > Monophlebidae > Coronaproctus > Coronaproctus castanopsis. The sequence goes on from CM065052.1 coordinate 159,271,344, forward strand.
GGAATAGAAGGAGGTATTATTCGGTAAGAAAATATAATAAAGGCACATTTATACTTTTGAACTTTTATGATTTATATCCACATCTTTTTTTTTTTTTTTTTGTATAAGAAACCATGTTCGTATATTTTCACGTAACGTTTCAAAAGCACAGTTTTCATTATCAAGAGTTTGATAATGAAACCTGTGAGTGTTTTCGAAACATTACGTGAAAAAAATATGAACATGGTTTACACAAAAAAACCCTCATAGACAAAAGGCACATTTATCCAAAGATAGTATTATTCCAAATTTGAAACTAACAGCGGTAGGTTGTTATTTAAAGACAAATTGTTCCATAAGCTATAAGTTAGTAATATCATCAGCTTATGATAAGATATATGTGATTTTAGTAAGAAGTATTTTGAAAAAATTTAGTAAATGTATGTTGAAAAGCACAGGGTTTAATACTGACCCTTTCGGTAGATTAACATGAGCTACATAACAGCACATGTTGGAAAAAATGGATAAAAATGAGGTTTTTGTTAATAAATAGGTTGCAAACGGCGTTAATAAATGTATGAGGAGTATAGGGAATCTTGCAATGTTGGTCTAGAAACGTTGTTGAAGGCTCTTATAATATCTAGAAAGAAAAAAATCAGGTATTCTTTTGTAAAAAAATACATGTAATAAAATACATGTAATAAAAAATACAGTGAGCTCATATTTTTGCGTAAATCTTACATACCAGAAGGGAGATTGTTATTTTCAACAACTAGTTTATTCAGTTTTTAAGGATTCTCTCAAATGGTTTCCTTACACAAGATACTAAGGATATGAGACGGCAAGACATTGAAAAATCAGCAGAGGATGTATTAGATTTATTAATTAAAAATATAAACCCATTTGCTGGATAATTAGCTAAAGATAGAAAATAGTTAAAATAGTGGAGTAGAATAGTTATGATAAAATATGGAAGCTAATTCAGAATTTTATATATAATACCATCATAAACAGGAGATGAAGGTTCGTTAAAAGAAAGTGAATATTTCAGTTTAGAGTATATAATTAGATTGGATAGTTATGATGGAGATTAAGTACGCTCGTATATGGAAAAAGGAAAAGTTAAGATTCATTAGGACTATAAGAAGGGATCAGGATGTCGATAAACTTATAACCATCTAAATTCTATTCGGATGAAAGATTACTGACAGACGAGCTACCAGCAAAATCGTACTATTTTTCTAAACATAATGAATTGATTAAGATGAAGGTTACAAATTTTTCAAAGCTTTTTTTTTTATATGAAACAAAAAATGTTTGGTAAAAGAAACAAGGCTCGTCTCACTAGGAAGGTTTCTGTTTTTTTTTTATTACATGGGTTTGGCGTTTGAAAGCAAATACAATGAGATGATTAAAGGGGTTTAGGTCGGGATAAATGTGCATAGGTGGGTGGTTGGAACGCACAAGAAGAGAGTGATGGACCCCTTTCGTTCGTATACAGTGAAAGATTAGCAGTTATTAAATAATATCAAAGGCGTTTGAGGTTTTGAGAGGAGAAAGAATGATGATATGGTGGTCATCATTTCAGAAGTGTTAACATAGATAGACTTCTGAGATCATTAGAGTTACAGTCCAAAAACAAGATGGTGTACATTAAATCTTTCAAAGTATATGGCATGACGCGGAAGGTTGTTAATGTAATTAATAAGGGCATTTTGGTCTATGGAAATGAGGACAATAAAAATAGAAAAATAAAGTTCTCTATTTAAATGTTTAGTAAAAGCATCCAGTGTTAACTGTAACGGAATTTATATAATGTTATTTTGATGAGGTATTTTTCAAAGTAACTACCCCACTATATCCATCTTCTCTGATATCACGGTAATAACAATAACCGTAGTAGAAAATGTAGAGGAATGAGGCGACCAACTTTCAGATCAAATAATGATCTCAACAAAATTTACAGGCAAATGAGATACAAAACTTTGTAATTTTCTTGAATACTGTAACAGTTCCATTGAAGAATCTGTAGGTCAGAGGGTATATCACACTTTACTACAAAAGAATAGGAATAAAAGAGTGATAAACACATACAAAAAAAAAACAATTGTATATTCATATACAAACACGCAAAACAACAAGCAGGTACTTACGAAAATTGCATTAATATATATTCTACATATATACATATTACACATACATACATATACACACACCTATATATATATATATAAAATGTTTGGCTCGAAAATAGCCAATAAATAAAGTTTAATGGATAATTCGAAAAGAACAAGAAAAATCATTAGGAAGGAGAAATTATTTCCTGGACGTGTTATTTTTATTATCTTTATTATCACCTATCATTGCTATTCATGTTTTTATAATTATTTATATTATTATTATAATTATTATCACTAATACTATTATTATTAGGATTACTATTATGTCGGTAATTACTTTTATTAGTATTAATTTTAAAAACATTTTTCTCAATGTTAACAATTATTGTTTTAAAGATATACATGGCTTGCGTTTTTTATCATTGACGTGTTAAGAATCGATGAAGAAAATGATTACGCTATTGAGACTATTTTTTGAACAACTTTCCCATGAGCACTATTCCGTTTTCCACAAGTTAATTTTGTGGAGGATTACTATCCTTAGAATTTATCAGCAGGCTTTAGGCGAACTGCTGGTTCTGCTGCATTTTAAATATAATACATGCGAATAATTTGGAAAGTCGGGCATAATAGGACAAATATTAATGTTTGCTCGAAAATAGATAAGACAAATGATCATTTCTAGAATTGGTAATATCGGAATATGTATAAACGTTTGAGAAACCGAACATTCTTTCTGAATGGCTTCTGTACGAGAGATGTTATCAAAAACCATGTTTTTATGAAAATTAAGTTGGATAGTTTCGGTCTACTGAGGAGTGACTGTCTTTGCAGTTTATACAAAGGTTCTTAGAAGGTGTGATTAACGATGGCACATCGGCATACTCGGAAAATAATTTCGAAATGTGGTTTAGGTGGTAGTGGTGTGAGCATGTCCGTTGGTGTTGGCATTGGAAGGATAAGTGTCCATGTCAGCAACAATTTAAGTACTGTCTTGGGAATGAATGACAGGTTGTACTTGAAAACGCCGCTTGTACATGTTTGGGAAGATTACTACAAAGAAACTTGGAACATCTCGTCTATGTATTAACGGTATGTACTATTGTTATCTGACTATGTTCTTGGGTACTTTCATTGTTTTCGCCTTCCAGTGCGTAACTGCAGTCTTGCTGCGTGCCCAGCCAGTTCCATTTGTTTCTACTAATATTTATGTTGTTTTCTTCTTTATTATATCGAAAGAGAGATACTAGTAAATGGGCATTAATGTGGAATTTTGTTTTTAACGGCGTTCGTACTTTAGTCATGTATGACACTTCAATATATTAAAATTCCATAACTTATATTTTTTCTACGTATGCATTTAAATATTTACGTTGTGATCGCCATATCAGTTATTTTTTCTGGTATACAATGAGCAATGGTGTTTTACTTCTCGTTACTTGTTCAATAAATATTTTGATTTGAAATTTTGTCTCTTATTAGCGAATTTATTCCTCAAATTATTTTTCTTCATTCGCCGCCTTTGTCTCGAAGGTTGGCGGTCCACATGGATGTGTCAGCTGCTGGTAATAGTCGTGTCCGACCCATTTCCAATTATTACTGTTCTAAATCCATTTCATCCCTACAATTGTGTTGTTTTTCTGTCGCTTTTCCTTTTAGAATGTAACGGGCACCGGTGTGGAATATATTTTGTAAACCTAACATCATTTTACACGTGACATGTCCAAATCCATTTCAACTTTGCTATCTGTTTCACTGCATCTATTAACTTAATTTGCTCTCTGCTATCCAAGTAATATATTTAACATACATTTTGAATCGATAATAGGTAAAATTCTTTCATCGTGTTCACCTTATATTTACGATGGTGTCTTTTGTAAAGTTACACCTTTTCCCTATGTATGTCGATGCGTGTAACACACGTTTGTTATATACTTCAAAAATTTTTTTGGATACTTTTATTTTGAAAAACGTTAGATAACTTCCCGAGCACTATCTACATTCAGTACCTACTCGTTTCTATTTCTCAATCTGCGTATGCCCTAGATAGGTGCAATCGGGACTACAATAAATTTTATTATATCATCATATACATATTTATTTTATATATATAAAGGATTTCCTATCAATCGTTAGAAATACTGTGTGTTTTTTTTTTAATATCCCATATAATTAAACCCGCCCATCGATGGCATTTAGGTAATTAGTTTGAAACGCAAACCTAGCTTCTTTACATATGTTTGACACCCGATTAGATCTCAATTTAATTATATTTATTATTCAATTTACAAAAATTCATCGTCTTCCTACACACTCTCTGGTAAATAGACAGACTTCTTATTTCCCTTTCGATATATTTATTATTGTTTTTCATTTGGACAGGTAAATCTAATACTAGTAACCCGGTGGAGACACTTGAAATCAAAACACGTACTTAATCCTAAATCTATATCGTCAAAAGTTGACTGTCCTTTAGTTGTACTAAACGTTGCACTTGCAACATGTAACAGCGATAATAATTGTAATCCACAAATATATGTATATATATATATATACATTATTAAGCATGAATTTTTACTTAAATCAAACTAAATTACTAATATATCGATTTTTTTCTTTTCTTCATTGTTTAACAGGTCCGTTATGATGTGCGTCAGTTCGCGTTGCGTGTACCGTAAAGCCTGGAAATATTCAACGCCTCGTGGAAACTACATGGTCAAGTTCCTGCCAGGATTTATTACCAAGTAAGAATTTTCTGATTATTATTTACTCACACACTACACATCGAGGATGTCACCGGGAGTTCATTCAGCTTTTTTAATAATTCAGCTTTTCAGGATGATATGAAGATAAGTTACTCGGGCTCTTCCACCTCCTTATTCAGCAAACGAGGAGATGCACTTAATTTCCACATTCCTCCATATTATTCCCCTGAACTTCTGGATAAACATCCTCGATTACTAATAATTTCTTTATATTACAGCGCCGTTACTAATGTGGAAGACCGCTTTCCGGCTTTACGTTACACGTTTTCGTAAATTCGCGTGTTCGTTTTAGTGCGCGTTTATCGTCGGTTCTACGTCGGGTCTACGTCGGTTCTACGTCGATTCTACATCGGTTCTACGTCAGTTCTACGTCAATTCTACGTCGGTTCTACGTCGGCCGTTCGAAATTGCTACGGATCGCTGTTCTCAAGAATTAATCGGTTAGTGAATTTTTATAGTTTTGTATTTACAATCATGTAAAACAAAAATAATATTTAATAATATTTCTGATCCTCTTATGTTACGACCTGTTCAAAAGACAGACGGTTTAAAAAATTAAACCTTATTCAACACCTTGATATATATATTTATTCCGTTTACATTTTGTCCATTTTCTTTTTTAATTTTTCCTTAAAATTTTTGATCACTTCACAATGTCTTTTAAAAATATTCCTCCAAATTTTTATCTCTTTCGATATTCGCATTATTCAAATAATCCGTTCGTCTAATATCTTTCAAAATACATTGTTTTAACACAGCCATGAAATATTTCACTTGTTACGTACACATTCGCTATTTCGTGCATCTCTTATATTTCTATTTATTATTTTCGCCATCCACTTAGTGTTTTGTTTCTTATAACAACGTTTTCTTTCCAATATCATTAAAATTGTTTAATATGTTCGTAACGTCTACCAATTAATTCATAAAATGTGACATTCTGATAATGTCCATTCTGTGATTAGATTTTCTAGTACACCATTGAATATTATTAACTTATACATGATTTGAACATCCGATTACTCCTTAGCAGTTTTTTTTTTGTTTTTTTTTTTAATAAATTGCTATGTACTTGTTCTGGTATAGCGTAAAATTTATTTTCTATATACTATTTTGACTACTACTTTCTCTTTATAAATACTTTAGATGATCATATTCACCTTATAATGACGTTATGTCTAAATGCCGGCTGCTGGTTATGGTCGTGCCCTGACCCATTTCCAGTTATTACTGTTCTAAATCCATTTCATCCCTTCAATTGTGTTGCTTATCTGTCGCTTTTCCTTTTCGAATGTAATTGGCACCGGTGAGGAATATATTGTCTGAATCCATTTCAGCTTTGCTATCTGTTTCACTGCATCCATTAATTTTATCTACTCTCTGCTATCCAAGTAATATTTTTTTCATATCTCTTGAATCGATAATAAGTAAAATTCCTTCATCGTGTTCACCTTATATTTACGATTGTGTCTTTTGTAAAGTTACACCTTTTCCCTATGTATGTCGATGCGTGTAACACACGTTTGTTATATACTTCAAACATTTTTTGGTATACTTTAATTTGGAAAAACGTTAGATAACTTCCCGAACACTATCTACATTTAGAACCTACTCCTTTGTATCTCACAAACTGCGTATGCCCTAGATAGGTGTAATCGAGAGTACAATATATTTTATTATATCATCATATCTATAGGGATACTGTGTCTTTTTTTTTTTTATATCCCATGTAATTATATCTGCCCATCGACGGCATTTACGTAATTAGTTTGAAGCGCAAAACCTAGTTTCTTTACATATGTTTGACACCCGATTAGGTCTCAATTTATTTATATTTATCATTCGATCTACACAAACTTATCCTCATGCTACACTCTCTCACGCGAATAGACAGACTTCTTATTTCCCTTTCGATATATTTATTTATGTTTTTCATTTAGACAGGTAAATCTAATACTAGTAACCTGGTGGCAACACTTGAAATCAAAACACGTACTTAATCCTAAATCTATATCATCAAAAGTTGACTGTCCTTTAGTTGTACTAAACGTTGTTCTTGCAACATGTAACATCGATAATAATTGTAATTCACAAATATATGTGTATATATATATATATATATATATATATATTATTAAGCATGAATTTTTGCTTAAATCAAACAAAATTAATAATATATCGATCTTTTCTTTTCTTCTTTGTTTAACAGGTCCGTTATGATGTGCGTCAGTTCGCGTTGCGTGTAACGTAAAGCCTGGAAATAAGCAACGCCTCGTAGAAACTACATCGTCAAGTTCCTGCCAGGATTTATAACCAAGTAAGAATTTTCTGATTATTATTTACTCACACACTACACATCGAGGATGTCACCGGGAGTTCATTCAGCTTTTTTAATAATTCAGCTTTTCAGGATAAGATAAGTTACTCGGGCTCTTCCACCTCCTTATTCAGCAACCGAGGAGATGCATTTTCTCGACTGCATCATAAAATTGCCACATTCCTCCATATTATTCCCTTGAACTTCCGGATAAACATCCTCGATTACTAATAAATTTCTTTATATTACAGCGCCGTTACTAATGTGGAAGACCGTTTTCTGGCTTTACGTTACACGTTTTCGTTAATTCGCGTGTTCGTTTTAGTGCGCGTTTATCGTCGGTTCTACGTCGGTCCTACGTCGGTCCTACATCGGTTCTACGTCGATTCTACGTCGGTTCTACATCAGTTCTACGTCAGTTCTACGTCGGTTCTACGTCGGCCGTTCGAAATTGCTACGGATCGCTGTTCTCAAGAATTAATCGGTTAGTGAATTTTTATAGTTTTGTATTTACAATCGTGTAACACAAAAATAATATTTAATAATAATTCTGATCCTCTTATGTTACGACCTGTTCAAAAGACAGACGGTTTAAAAAATTAAACCTTATTCAACACCTTGATATATATATTTATTCCGTTTACATTTTTTCCATTTTCTTTTTTAATTTTTCTTTAAAATTTTTGATCACTTCACAATGTCTTTTAAAAATATTCCTCCAAATTTTTATCTCTTTCGATATTCGCATTATTCAAATAATCCGTTCGTCTAATATCTTTCAAAATACATTGTTTTAACATAGCCATGAAATATTTCACTTGTTACGTACACATTCGCTATTTCGTGCATCTCTTATATTTCTATTTATCATTTTCGCCATCCACTTAGTGTTTTGTTTCTTATAACAACGTTTTCTTTCCAATATCATTAAAATTGTTTAATATGTTCGTAACGTCTACCAATTAATTCATAAAATGTGACATTCTGATAATGTCCATTCTGTGATTAGATTTTCTAGTACACCATTGAATATTATTAACTTATACATGATTTGAACATCCGATTACTCCTTAGCAGTTTTTTTTTTGTTTTTTTTTTTAATAAATTGCTATGTACTTGTTCTGGTATAGCGTAAAATTTATTTTCTATATACTATTTTGACTACTACTTTCTCTTTATAAATACTTTAGATGATCATATTCACCTTATAATGACGTTATGTCTAAATGCCGGCTGCTGGTTATGGTCGTGCCCTGACCCATTTCCAGTTATTACTGTTCTAAATCCATTTCATCCCTTCAATTGTGTTGCTTATCTGTCGCTTTTCCTTTTCGAATGTAATTGGCACCGGTGAGGAATATATTGTCTGAATCCATTTCAGCTTTGCTATCTGTTTCACTGCATCCATTAATTTTATCTACTCTCTGCTATCCAAGTAATATTTTTTTCATATCTCTTGAATCGATAATAAGTAAAATTCCTTCATCGTGTTCACCTTATATTTACGATTGTGTCTTTTGTAAAGTTACACCTTTTCCCTATGTATGTCGATGCGTGTAACACACGTTTGTTATATACTTCAAACATTTTTTGGTATACTTTAATTTGGAAAAACGTTAGATAACTTCCCGAACACTATCTACATTTAGAACCTACTCCTTTGTATCTCACAAACTGCGTATGCCCTAGATAGGTGTAATCGAGAGTACAATATATTTTATTATATCATCATATCTATAGGGATACTGTGTCTTTTTTTTTTTATATCCCATGTAATTATATCTGCCCATCGACGGCATTTACGTAATTAGTTTGAAGCGCAAAACCTAGTTTCTTTACATATGTTTGACACCCGATTAGGTCTCAATTTATTTATATTTATCATTCGATCTACACAAACTTATCCTCATGCTACACTCTCTCACGCGAATAGACAGACTTCTTATTTCCCTTTCGATATATTTATTTATGTTTTTCATTTAGACAGGTAAATCTAATACTAGTAACCTGGTGGCAACACTTGAAATCAAAACACGTACTTAATCCTAAATCTATATCATCAAAAGTTGACTGTCCTTTAGTTGTACTAAACGTTGTTCTTGCAACATGTAACATCGATAATAATTGTAATTCACAAATATATGTGTATATATATATATATATATATATATATTATTAAGCATGAATTTTTGCTTAAATCAAACAAAATTAATAATATATCGATCTTTTCTTTTCTTCTTTGTTTAACAGGTCCGTTATGATGTGCGTCAGTTCGCGTTGCGTGTAACGTAAAGCCTGGAAATAAGCAACGCCTCGTAGAAACTACATCGTCAAGTTCCTGCCAGGATTTATAACCAAGTAAGAATTTTCTGATTATTATTTACTCACACACTACACATCGAGGATGTCACCGGGAGTTCATTCAGCTTTTTTAATAATTCAGCTTTTCAGGATAAGATAAGTTACTCGGGCTCTTCCACCTCCTTATTCAGCAACCGAGGAGATGCATTTTCTCGACTGCATCATAAAATTGCCACATTCCTCCATATTATTCCCTTGAACTTCCGGATAAACATCCTCGATTACTAATAAATTTCTTTATATTACAGCGCCGTTACTAATGTGGAAGACCGTTTTCTGGCTTTACGTTACACGTTTTCGTTAATTCGCGTGTTCGTTTTAGTGCGCGTTTATCGTCGGTTCTACGTCGGTCCTACGTCGGTCCTACATCGGTTCTACGTCGATTCTACGTCGGTTCTACATCAGTTCTACGTCAGTTCTACGTCGGTTCTACGTCGGCCGTTCGAAATTGCTACGGATCGCTGTTCTCAAGAATTAATCGGTTAGTGAATTTTTATAGTTTTGTATTTACAATCGTGTAACACAAAAATAATATTTAATAATAATTCTGATCCTCTTATGTTACGACCTGTTCAAAAGACAGACGGTTTAAAAAATTAAACCTTATTCAACACCTTGATATATATATTTATTCCGTTTACATTTTTTCCATTTTCTTTTTTAATTTTTCTTTAAAATTTTTGATCACTTCACAATGTCTTTTAAAAATATTCCTCCAAATTTTTATCTCTTTCGATATTCGCATTATTCAAATAATCCGTTCGTCTAATATCTTTCAAAATACATTGTTTTAACATAGCCATGAAATATTTCACTTGTTACGTACACATTCGCTATTTCGTGCATCTCTTATATTTCTATTTATCATTTTCGCCATCCACTTAGTGTTTTGTTTCTTATAACAACGTTTTCTTTCCAATATCATTAAAATTGTTTAATATGTTCGTAACGTCTACCAATTAATTCATAAAATGTGACATTCTGATAATGTCCATTCTGTGATTAGATTTTCTAGTACACCATTGAATATTATTAACTTATACATGATTTGAACATCCGATTACTCCTTAGCAGTTTTTTTTTTTGTTTTTTTTTTTTTAATAAATTGCTATGTACTTGTTCTGGTATAGCGTAAAATTTATTTTCTATATACTATTTTGACTACTACTTTCTCTTTATAAATACTTTAGATGATCATATTCACCTTATAATGACGTTATGTCTAAATGCCGGCTGCTGGTTATGGTCGTGCCCTGACCCATTTCCAGTTATTACTGTTCTAAATCCATTTCATCCCTTCAATTGTGTTGCTTATCTGTCGCTTTTCCTTTTCGAATGTAATTGGCACCGGTGAGGAATATATTGTCTGAATCCATTTCAGCTTTGCTATCTGTTTCACTGCATCCATTAATTTTATCTACTCTCTGCTATCCAAGTAATATTTTTTTCATATCTCTTGAATCGATAATAAGTAAAATTCCTTCATCGTGTTCACCTTATATTTACGATTGTGTCTTTTGTAAAGTTACACCTTTTCCCTATGTATGTCGATGCGTGTAACACACGTTTGTTATATACTTCAAACATTTTTTGGTATACTTTAATTTGGAAAAACGTTAGATAACTTCCCGAACACTATCTACATTTAGAACCTACTCCTTTGTATCTCACAAACTGCGTATGCCCTAGATAGGTGTAATCGAGAGTACAATATATTTTATTATATCATCATATCTATAGGGATACTGTGTCTTTTTTTTTTTATATCCCATGTAATTATATCTGCCCATCGACGGCATTTACGTAATTAGTTTGAAGCGCAAAACCTAGTTTCTTTACATATGTTTGACACCCGATTAGGTCTCAATTTATTTATATTTATCATTCGATCTACACAAACTTATCCTCATGCTACACTCTCTCACGCGAATAGACAGACTTCTTATTTCCCTTTCGATATATTTATTTATGTTTTTCATTTAGACAGGTAAATCTAATACTAGTAACCTGGTGGCAACACTTGAAATCAAAACACGTACTTAATCCTAAATCTATATCATCAAAAGTTGACTGTCCTTTAGTTGTACTAAACGTTGTTCTTGCAACATGTAACATCGATAATAATTGTAATTCACAAATATATGTGTATATATATATATATATATATATATATATTATTAAGCATGAATTTTTGCTTAAATCAAACAAAATTAATAATATATCGATCTTTTCTTTTCTTCTTTGTTTAACAGGTCCGTTATGATGTGCGTCAGTTCGCGTTGCGTGTAACGTAAAGCCTGGAAATATTCAACGCCTCGTAGAAACTACATCGTCAAGTTCCTGCCAGGATTTATAACCAAGTAAGAATTTTCTGATTATTATTTACTCACACACTACACATCGAGGATGTCACCGGGAGTTCATTCAGCTTTTTTAATAATTCAGCTTTTCAGGATAAGATAAGTTACTCGGGCTCTTCCACCTCCTTATTCAGCAACCGAGGAGATGCATTTTCTCGACTGCATCATAAAATTGCCACATTCCTCCATATTATTCCCTTGAACTTCCGGATAAACATCCTCGATTACTAATAAATTTCTTTATATTACAGCGCCGTTACTAATGTGGAAGACCGTTTTCTGGCTTTACGTTACACGTTTTCGTTAATTCGCGTGTTCGTTTTAGTGCGCGTTTATCGTCGGTTCTACGTCGGTCCTACGTCGGTCCTACATCGGTTCTACGTCGATTCTACGTCGGTTCTACATCAGTTCTACGTCAGTTCTACGTCGGTTCTACGTCGGCCGTTCGAAATTGCTACGGATCGCTGTTCTCAAGAATTAATCGGTTAGTGAATTTTTATAGTTTTGTATTTACAATCGTGTAACACAAAAATAATATTTAATAATAATTCTGATCCTCTTATGTTACGACCTGTTCAAAAGACAGACGGTTTAAAAAATTAAACCTTATTCAACACCTTGATATATATATTTATTCCGTTTACATTTTTTCCATTTTCTTTTTTAATTTTTCTTTAAAATTTTTGATCACTTCACAATGTCTTTTAAAAATATTCCTCCAAATTTTTATCTCTTTCGATATTCGCATTATTCAAATAATCCGTTCGTCTAATATCTTTCAAAATACATTGTTTTAACATAGCCATGAAATATTTCACTTGTTACGTACACATTCGCTATTTCGTGCATCTCTTATATTTCTATTTATCATTTTCGCCATCCACTTAGTGTTTTGTTTCTTATAACAACGTTTTCTTTCCAATATCATTAAAATTGTTTAATATGTTCGTAACGTCTACCAATTAATTCATAAAATGTGACATTCTGATAATGTCCATTCTGTGATTAGATTTTCTAGTACACCATTGAATATTATTAACTTATACATGATTTGAACATCCGATTACTCCTTAGCAGTTTTTTTTTTTGTTTTTTTTTTTTAATAAATTGCTATGTACTTGTTCTGGTATAGCGTAAAATTTATTTTCTATATACTATTTTGACTACTACTTTCTCTTTATAAATACTTTAGATGATCATATTCACCTTATAATGACGTTATGTCTAAATGCCGGCTGCTGGTTATGGTCGTGCCCTGACCCATTTCCAGTTATTACTGTTCTAAATCCATTTCATCCCTTCAATTGTGTTGCTTATCTGTCGCTTTTCCTTTTCGAATGTAATTGGCACCGGTGAGGAATATATTGTCTGAATCCATTTCAGCTTTGCTATCTGTTTCACTGCATCCATTAATTTTATCTACTCTCTGCTATCCAAGTAATATTTTTTTCATATCTCTTGAATCGATAATAAGTAAAATTCCTTCATCGTGTTCACCTTATATTTACGATTGTGTCTTTTGTAAAGTTACACCTTTTCCCTATGTATGTCGATGCGTGTAACACACGTTTGTTATATACTTCAAACATTTTTTGGTATACTTTAATTTGGAAAAACGTTAGATAACTTCCCGAACACTATCTACATTTAGAACCTACTCCTTTGTATCTCACAAACTGCGTATGCCCTAGATAGGTGTAATCGAGAGTACAATATATTTTATTATATCATCATATCTATAGGGATACTGTGTCTTTTTTTTTTTTATATCCCATGTAATTATATCTGCCCATCGACGGCATTTACGTAATTAGTTTGAAGCGCAAAACCTAGTTTCTTTACATATGTTTGACACCCGATTAGGTCTCAATTTATTTATATTTATCATTCGATCTACACAAACTTATCCTCATGCTACACTCTCTCACGCGAATAGACAGACTTCTTATTTCCCTTTCGATATATTTATTTATGTTTTTCATTTAGACAGGTAAATCTAATACTAGTAACCTGGTGGCAACACTTGAAATCAAAACACGTACTTAATCCTAAATCTATATCATCAAAAGTTGACTGTCCTTTAGTTGTACTAAACGTTGTTCTTGCAACATGTAACATCGATAATAATTGTAATTCACAAATATATGTGTATATATATATATATATATATATATATATTATTAAGCATGAATTTTTGCTTAAATCAAACAAAATTAATAATATATCGATCTTTTCTTTTCTTCTTTGTTTAACAGGTCCGTTATGATGTGCGTCAGTTCGCGTTGCGTGTAACGTAAAGCCTGGAAATAAGCAACGCCTCGTAGAAACTACATCGTCAAGTTCCTGCCAGGATTTATAACCAAGTAAGAATTTTCTGATTATTATTTACTCACACACTACACATCGAGGATGTCACCGGGAGTTCATTCAGCTTTTTTAATAATTCAGCTTTTCAGGATAAGATAAGTTACTCGGGCTCTTCCACCTCCTTATTCAGCAACCGAGGAGATGCATTTTCTCGACTGCATCATAAAATTGCCACATTCCTCCATATTATTCCCTTGAACTTCCGGATAAACATCCTCGATTACTAATAAATTTCTTTATATTACAGCGCCGTTACTAATGTGGAAGACCGTTTTCTGGCTTTACGTTACACGTTTTCGTTAATTCGCGTGTTCGTTTTAGTGCGCGTTTATCGTCGGTTCTACGTCGGTCCTACGTCGGTCCTACATCGGTTCTACGTCGATTCTACGTCGGTTCTACATCAGTTCTACGTCAGTTCTACGTCGGTTCTACGTCGGCCGTTCGAAATTGCTACGGATCGCTGTTCTCAAGAATTAATCGGTTAGTGAATTTTTATAGTTTTGTATTTACAATCGTGTAACACAAAAATAATATTTAATAATAATTCTGATCCTCTTATGTTACGACCTGTTCAAAAGACAGACGGTTTAAAAAATTAAACCTTATTCAACACCTTGATATATATATTTATTCCGTTTACATTTTTTCCATTTTCTTTTTTAATTTTTCTTTAAAATTTTTGATCACTTCACAATGTCTTTTAAAAATATTCCTCCAAATTTTTATCTCTTTCGATATTCGCATTATTCAAATAATCCGTTCGTCTAATATCTTTCAAAATACATTGTTTTAACATAGCCATGAAATATTTCACTTGTTACGTACACATTCGCTATTTCGTGCATCTCTTATATTTCTATTTATCATTTTCGCCATCCACTTAGTGTTTTGTTTCTTATAACAACGTTTTCTTTCCAATATCATTAAAATTGTTTAATATGTTCGTAACGTCTACCAATTAATTCATAAAATGTGACATTCTGATAATGTCCATTCTGTGATTAGATTTTCTAGTACACCATTGAATATTATTAACTTATACATGATTTGAACATCCGATTACTCCTTAGCAGTTTTTTTTTTTGTTTTTTTTTTTTAATAAATTGCTATGTACTTGTTCTGGTATAGCGTAAAATTTATTTTCTATATACTATTTTGACTACTACTTTCTCTTTATAAATACTTTAGATGATCATATTCACCTTATAATGACGTTATGTCTAAATGCCGGCTGCTGGTTATGGTCGTGCCCTGACCCATTTCCAGTTATTACTGTTCTAAATCCATTTCATCCCTTCAATTGTGTTGCTTATCTGTCGCTTTTCCTTTTCGAATGTAATTGGCACCGGTGAGGAATATATTGTCTGAATCCATTTCAGCTTTGCTATCTGTTTCACTGCATCCATTAATTTTATCTACTCTCTGCTATCCAAGTAATATTTTTTTCATATCTCTTGAATCGATAATAAGTAAAATTCCTTCATCGTGTTCACCTTATATTTACGATTGTGTCTTTTGTAAAGTTACACCTTTTCCCTATGTATGTCGATGCGTGTAACACACGTTTGTTATATACTTCAAACATTTTTTGGTATACTTTAATTTGGAAAAACGTTAGATAACTTCCCGAACACTATCTACATTTAGAACCTACTCCTTTGTATCTCACAAACTGCGTATGCCCTAGATAGGTGTAATCGAGAGTACAATATATTTTATTATATCATCATATCTATAGGGATACTGTGTCTTTTTTTTTTTTATATCCCATGTAATTATATCTGCCCATCGACGGCATTTACGTAATTAGTTTGAAGCGCAAAACCTAGTTTCTTTACATATGTTTGACACCCGATTAGGTCTCAATTTATTTATATTTATCATTCGATCTACACAAACTTATCCTCATGCTACACTCTCTCACGCGAATAGACAGACTTCTTATTTCCCTTTCGATATATTTATTTATGTTTTTCATTTAGACAGGTAAATCTAATACTAGTAACCTGGTGGCAACACTTGAAATCAAAACACGTACTTAATCCTAAATCTATATCATCAAAAGTTGACTGTCCTTTAGTTGTACTAAACGTTGTTCTTGCAACATGTAACATCGATAATAATTGTAATTCACAAATATATGTGTATATATATATATATATATATATATATATTATTAAGCATGAATTTTTGCTTAAATCAAACAAAATTAATAATATATCGATCTTTTCTTTTCTTCTTTGTTTAACAGGTCCGTTATGATGTGCGTCAGTTCGCGTTGCGTGTAACGTAAAGCCTGGAAATAAGCAACGCCTCGTAGAAACTACATCGTCAAGTTCCTGCCAGGATTTATAACCAAGTAAGAATTTTCTGATTATTATTTACTCACACACTACACATCGAGGATGTCACCGGGAGTTCATTCAGCTTTTTTAATAATTCAGCTTTTCAGGATAAGATAAGTTACTCGGGCTCTTCCACCTCCTTATTCAGCAACCGAGGAGATGCATTTTCTCGACTGCATCATAAAATTGCCACATTCCTCCATATTATTCCCTTGAACTTCCGGATAAACATCCTCGATTACTAATAAATTTCTTTATATTACAGCGCCGTTACTAATGTGGAAGACCGTTTTCTGGCTTTACGTTACACATTTTCGTTAATTCGCGTGTTCGTTTTAGTGCGCGTTTATCGTCGGTTCTACGTCGGTCCTACGTCGGTCCTACATCGGTTCTACGTCGATTCTACGTCGGTTCTACATCAGTTCTACGTCAGTTCTACGTCGGTTCTACGTCGGCCGTTCGAAATTGCTACGGATCGCTGTTCTCAAGAATTAATCGGTTAGTGAATTTTTATAGTTTTGTATTTACAATCGTGTAACACAAAAATAATATTTAATAATAATTCTGATCCTCTTATGTTACGACCTGTTCAAAAGACAGACGGTTTAAAAAATTAAACCTTATTCAACACCTTGATATATATATTTATTCCGTTTACATTTTTTCCATTTTCTTTTTTAATTTTTCTTTAAAATTTTTGATCACTTCACAATGTCTTTTAAAAATATTCCTCCAAATTTTTATCTCTTTCGATATTCGCATTATTCAAATAATCCGTTCGTCTAATATCTTTCAAAATACATTGTTTTAACATAGCCATGAAATATTTCACTTGTTACGTACACATTCGCTATTTCGTGCATCTCTTATATTTCTATTTATCATTTTCGCCATCCACTTAGTGTTTTGTTTCTTATAACAACGTTTTCTTTCCAATATCATTAAAATTGTTTAATATGTTCGTAATGTCTACCAATTAATTCATAAAATGTGACATTCTGATAATGTCCATTCTGTGATTAGATTTTCTAGTACACCATTGAATATTATTAACTTATACATGATTTGAACATCCGATTACTCCTTAGCAGTTTTTTTTTTTGTTTTTTTTTTTTAATAAATTGCTATGTACTTGTTCTGGTATAGCGTAAAATTTATTTTCTATATACTATTTTGACTACTACTTTCTCTTTATAAATACTTTAGATGATCATATTCACCTTATAATGACGTTATGTCTAAATGCCGGCTGCTGGTTATGGTCGTGCCCTGACCCATTTCCAGTTATTACTGTTCTAAATCCATTTCATCCCTTCAATTGTGTTGCTTATCTGTCGCTTTTCCTTTTCGAATGTAATTGGCACCGGTGAGGAATATATTGTCTGAATCCATTTCAGCTTTGCTATCTGTTTCACTGCATCCATTAATTTTATCTACTCTCTGCTATCCAAGTAATATTTTTTTCATATCTCTTGAATCGATAATAAGTAAAATTCCTTCATCGTGTTCACCTTATATTTACGATTGTGTCTTTTGTAAAGTTACACCTTTTCCCTATGTATGTCGATGCGTGTAACACACGTTTGTTATATACTTCAAACATTTTTTGGTATACTTTAATTTGGAAAAACGTTAGATAACTTCCCGAACACTATCTACATTTAGAACCTACTCCTTTGTATCTCACAAACTGCGTATGCCCTAGATAGGTGTAATCGAGAGTACAATATATTTTATTATATCATCATATCTATAGGGATACTGTGTCTTTTTTTTTTTTATATCCCATGTAATTATATCTGCCCATCGACGGCATTTACGTAATTAGTTTGAAGCGCAAAACCTAGTTTCTTTACATATGTTTGACACCCGATTAGGTCTCAATTTATTTATATTTATCATTCGATCTACACAAACTTATCCTCATGCTACACTCTCTCACGCGAATAGACAGACTTCTTATTTCCCTTTCGATATATTTATTTATGTTTTTCATTTAGACAGGTAAATCTAATACTAGTAACCTGGTGGCAACACTTGAAATCAAAACACGTACTTAATCCTAAATCTATATCATCAAAAGTTGACTGTCCTTTAGTTGTACTAAACGTTGTTCTTGCAACATGTAACATCGATAATAATTGTAATTCACAAATATATGTATATATATATATATATATTATTAAGCATGAATTTTTGCTTAAATCAAACAAAATTAATAATATATCGATCTTTTCTTTTCTTCTTTGTTTAACAGGTCCGTTATGATGTGCGTCAGTTCTCGTTGCGTGTAACGTAAAGCCTGGAAATATTCAACGCCTCGTGGAAACTACATCGTCAAATTCCTGCCAGGATTTATAACCAAGTAAGAATTTTCTGATTATTATTTACTCACACACTACACATCGAGGATGTCACCGGGAGTTCATTCAGCTTTTTTAATAATTCAGCTTTTCAGGATGATATGAAGATAAGTTACTCGGGCTCTTCCACTTCCTTATTCAGCAACCGAGGAGATGCATTTTCTCGACTGCATCATAAAATTGCCACATTCCTCCATATTATTCCCTTGAACTTCCGGATAAACATCCTCGATTACTAATAAATTTCTTTATATTACAGCGCCGTTACTAATGTGGAAGACCGTTTTCCGGCTTTACGTTACACGTTTTCGTTAATTCGCGTGTTCGTTTTAGTGCACGTTTATCGTCTGTTCTACGTCGGCCGTTCCAGATTGCTACGAATCTCTGTTCCCAAGAATTAATCGGTAAGTTTATTTTTATAGTTTTGTATTTACAATCGTGTATAACTAAAATAATATTTTCGTAACTATGTTTATCTTTATATTTTGATTATTTAATGTTTTAATATTTTACTATATTTTTATTTAATTACCTTTTATTTTTCCCGTTTTGAGGGTCTTTATTTTTATTTTAATATTTTATTTTTGGATATAAGGTGATATCTATTTGTTTCGTCTTCTTAGTTTTCTATTTGATTTCTATTAGGTAAGAATAAAATCGTTTTGAAGTTTTTGTTTTATTTTTTTTTAAATCTTTCTGTAAAGAGGTTTTATTTTAACTTTAATTTTTTTAATTTTTTGTCATTAGTTTATTTTTGTAAAAACTCGTAATTCTTTATTTGATGGAAGAAGGGACTATGTGTTCTCATCCCTTCTTCCATCGCTTTAAGTTAATTCTAAGTGTGGAGGTATTTGCATTTGGTCAATGTCCTTTATACTCCTTTTTTTTTCAATAGAGGGAGGGGGTTTTTAGTGGGTAAAAATCCCACACACTGATTTTGATTTCCCAGCAGTGCATTTTGCATGCACTGCGTGAATAAAAACAAAATTTATATATCAGTGTCTTTTGAAGATTTTCCCCCTCCCGCTTCAAAAAAAAAAAAAAAAAAAAAAAAAAAAAAAACTAACTGATTTTTCACCTTTAAATAATGTTCTTGTATTTGTTATGGACGATTATTTCGTAAGTTCAATCCGTTTTCAATAATTTTCGATTATTTTTCTAATTTACAGCTGTTCTCTACTATTACGTACATATTTTATTCTATAGTTCCGTAAGTAAGCCTATTATTCAGAAAATGTGTATGTGGTCCAATATGAAAGGAACGTGATTTGATAACAAGTTAAATGAAGAAATTTATCGGAATTTTTACCGAAGTTTATAAATAAAGAAATTAATAATTTACTAAGCTGGATATTAGTTTTATTATTAGACGGGTTTCTTATAATAAGAAATGTCGTATGATTTAGAAATAAAGCCGCTTTTTCGTATAATTAACAGATAAACCGTTATATGTATAAGAAGTTTTTGAATTATACGATTCCTATTTATTTGAGCGATGTACGACTTTTGATCCATTTTGTCAGCATATATATATATATATATATATATATATATATATATATATATATATATATATATATATATATATATATATTAAACATGTTTAGTTATGATATTAAATTCTGATTTTTTGGGGGGATGAAACAACTATGCTAGAATACGAAAGAAATCTTGCGCTTAAAATGGGTGAAACTGTAGTAAGAAAATAAAAATGCTATATGATATAGTCGGAACATTATAAAGCGTGAAAGTTTTTTTCATAGCCTGAATGTAGTAGAAATTATTAACACTCGTCATAGTATAAAAATTATTTAAGATTTCTGGTAGAGTGTAACGATCATTTTATATACTTTTCAGAATAATAAAGTGGGTGAAAATAGAAAAAAAAAACCTCTAAACATCTTGTAAAAGTAACAACTCCTGTAATTGCAGAATGATGTAGTCGACGGATCAACTATTTTGCTGCCCACTAATTTGAGGACCAACACAAGTGAGTTTCAAGGAAAAAAATGAACCATAAATATTGTATATTGGAAGGGTAAGATTTAAGTAGATCTTGCTCACTATGATACCGACCGATGTGAAAGAAGGAAAAAGTGAATAATTCCTTTCTCATGTATATAATGCTCTACAGGTGGATTTTAGTTTATGTGAGAAAAAATCGTATCTTATTTTATAGAACTATTTAAGATAAACTTATAAATAGGTAAATTTATAAAAATTAATAATACCCTTTTGAAATTTTAGTTATTTTTATGTTTTTGCCGTTATGGCGGTAATATAGCGGTTAACTTCAGACCGTGTCGATTATATTGATCATGTGGATTAATTTATATTTTATTCGAATAGTTATTTGTTTAAAAATTATATAAAATTATTTTATTGAAATAAAAATAAAATTTGTAATTTTGAAAGTAATTTTTTTAACAAACCTTTAAATTTTATTATTTTAGTTTAAAAATTATTTGTTAATGTTTCCTCCGTGGACAGTTGTCTTAAATCGTATTTCCCGCGTTTTGTTCTTACTCCCTGTTCTATTTGTTATTTATTTGTAAATTAATTGTTTTTCTCGTTTTTATGATTTTTTAATTTATTTATTATATTTTTTAAATTTATTTTAGTAACATTTAAATATGTATATCATTAATATTTGTCATCTTCATACTTTATGCGCTAATAAAGAAAACTTATTAAATAAGTTAAGGGAATGGAGTTTTATTCCTAATGACGGTTATAAATGTCTGAAATGAAACTGCAATCTGATTATATAGATGTTCACGTAAGTTATATTGTATAATTATTCAAACATCACATTTTTATAATTTTGACTTAAAATGAAACGTTTCTTTACCGAATGTAAAATTGTTTTGTGTTCATAAACCTCGTTTATTAGTTAGGTTAGGTTACATTCGTTTAAGTTTGTTTCGGCTAGTCACAAGTGTGACCCAGAAAGGACTGACGGTTTTGTTTTTTGAATAGGTTTTTGCTACCTTCACTTCGTTGTTCTCGTCGTCGTCTGGGCTGTACATGGTTCAACAAAATTGTGTGACGTGTCGCTGTTCGACAGAAACGCTCGCAGTACTGAAAGATGCGTTTGGTAACTGCATATTATAATGTCACACGGATTTCGTTTGGCCGCAGCGCTCGCAAGATTTGACCGTTCCAGATTTTTTTTTTGTGAGGATATCTTAAAAGCGGCGTTTACGAAACACGTCCACAAGATCTGGAAGATGTGAACACTCGAATTTCTAATGGAATTTCAAAAATTCAGCGACCTATGCTTGGAAAAGTGTTCGAAAATGTTGTAAAAAAGACTGAATTACTGTATCGTTGTAAATGGTGGTTGTCTGAATAATATTCTGTTCCACAAATGATTGTAAGCTAATCTCTCGCTTTCCTATTTTTAAATAAGTCGATTAGTTTCATCTCTTTACGAAAATTAGTTTAATATAATAATGCTATTGCAAGGTGTATCATCAAGCTAATAAGAACCAATACTAAATTTTGATCTTGTCCAACAGGCTCGGACGCGATATTAGGTTATGTTTGAGGTGTATCAGAAAGTTGATAAGAACAGGTGATACTACGCTTTGATGTTGTCCAAGAAGCAATATTAAGTCGCGTTTTTTTTAGCTAGTTAGAGGTAGAATTAAAGAAAAAAACGAGAATGACACATTATCCAGGTGAGTGAAAATATTTTATGCAGAGGTAAAATCATATTTTCGAATATAGTAATCAACGCACTCTATCGGAAGTTGTAAGATTCATATTGTTATGATAGATAGCGGCGTTATCGAAATTTACAGTTCTAGTTTTTTAAAATTTTGATTTTATCGAAAAATTTTGCTTTCCACAAGACAATTTTTTACTCCTAACCATTTTTAGAGAAATCTGTTTTTTTTTTTTTAAATGGTGTATTTTGGACATCCTTCTTTGCAGAATCTTGGACCCTCATATATTCTACATTATAAATTTTCCGCACAAAAATAAAGAACCGGTTAATTAATGTTGTGGCGTTAATTCTACGAATTTTTCATAAACGAGCTTTTCGAAAATACTACAAACAAATTCGTATAAACACCCCGGTAATTATAACGACTATGTGTAAATATTTTATAAAAATTTTGTTTCGTCCATATTCTATTTTTATATTTAACGCCATATTAAAAAAATATCCGATCGAAAACTTAGATGAAAAATATCTTACTATTTCAATAATAAGGGACGCGTTATATATATATATATATATTTTTTAATTCACGTATACGTGTACAAGATATAATTATAAATAATAGTTTCAAAATATATACTGGCAAAGAATGTACGATATTTTTTCCAAATATAGTATAAAAATACCAAAATAAAATATCAAACAATATCGTTATTTATCTAATTATAGTTTAGTATTGTATATATAAATAATCGGGGCATTGGGAGGAAGTTACATGTAGAATAGAGATCCAATAATAGTAGTAGTAGTAGTAGTAGTACTAGTAGTAGTAGTAGTAATAGTAGTGACGTAATAATAATTATATATGAAGTAATAAAGATAAAATAGTACAAATAATAATGATATACATTTTATTAATTTAATACGTTATGTATAAGAAATAAACGAAGAGAGAGACCATATAAAAATTTCTACGTAAGATATTTATTATTAATTAACGTTACGAAGAAGTAACGCAAATTGTTTTCTTAAAAATTTTTCATCGATAATAATACCGTCGTTTGATTCAGTCTTGTGACGAGAATAGTGATACGCGTTGATGTGGCATGCGTCTAGTATATTTGGTCAAATGCCTTTTCTGCGTCGTTTAAAAGCGCAACATAATATCTTTTGAACGTAACCGACGATACCGTTGTTATCGTAATCATCTTGCGCAGCGTTATAATCGTCGTCGTTGATGGTTTGGTTATTTTTAAATTTTTCATCATTCTGTTCTTCTATTTCCACTTTGTCGCGACGATCGAAATGATTGCACGACGTACACGCTTGTTGAGTTGATTCGCCCGCGACGATAAGTTCTGGGGCTAATGTTACCGATCGTCAGGTATTATTATTGTCGATGTTTACGGTCGTTTGATGATATTCCCGTTTCTGGTAGTAATCTGCGGCGGCGACGATGGTTGATTGTTGTTGTTCTCCTCGTTCTTTCAATTTGATCAAAGCAGTAGTAGCGGCGCTCGTACTAGGGGGCGGCGTTAAACTCTGACGACGGATCACCGAGTTATTAGATTGTTGTTGTTGAGTAAATAATACGTCTTCGTCCGGAAGCTGCTGGGAATGAGTTAAGGTAAACGGTAATTTTACCGAAATTTTACCGCGCATAGCTCCGACTATTAATTTCACTTTAACGTAATACGATACGTAAATAGCGAATACGTTACGCTCGTCCGGCGAATTGCAAATAACGGTAGACGCCAATGATGACGGTACTTTCACGTAAGAATCTTCCAGCGCGATCCAATTTTTCGTTACACCTTTGGCCGGATTTAGCACGTATACACGATTAAAAGTGCAGCCCGGTCTGATGGGACAATCTTCGCGACTATCGATCGTCGCTACGGTATTTTTGAATTTTCCGTTCGAAAACATGCATACGTCCACGTGTTGTATTACGAAGATCTGCGTATTATAAGAGAAAAATGAAATAATTCAGCAAATAGCGAGAAAGAAATGAAATTTATTCTTCTGCTCTCTTCGTCCTCACACAGGTAATTAGTTTATCACCTACTAATAGAAATGTGTGTGTGTGTGTTTGTTTATAGTTGTATATTTCAGTTTAACAGTTTTTTTTTTAGAATAAATTTCTACTGTCTATATTGTGCAATTATATAATATATATACCGTATTACTTCGAATTTAAGACGGTCTTGAATTTAAGACGCACCCTGGTTTTTGGTTTTCAACGTGAAGAAAAAAAAAATTCATCGAATTTAAGACGCATTAAAATTACAAGGTTTTAGGAAAGGAAGTTTTGGAAGAAATAGAAATAATTAAGATACTAATAGTCAACACCCGTATACTTCTTCAACATAATACGAAATATTATAAACTTATAGGTACATAGGCTTACTTAGCGCAATTTCATTTGCAATAAAAAAAAAACAGGAAAAAACAGTAATTTTGATGACTAAATTACTTATTTATTGCTTTTTCTAATTATGTTTTTAATTGCTATCGTTGTCATTGCCGGACGTTGAAGTAGAATCGTTTGCGTCATCTTCGTCACTATGATTCCATGCACAATCATCTTCAGAGCCATCCAATGCATTCGATATACAGCACTTCAAAAAGGATTTGATGATTATACAGGGCGGTAAATCTTTCCAAGCTTTTGAAATCCATCCTACAATCGTACCTGCTGAGGCTCGTTTGATTTTGCCAGTTGGTGTGAGAGGATGATTATTTTCAGTCAACCATTGATTGTATTGCGCACGAATACGATCTTTAAAGGCTTTATTAACACCGACATCAAGAGATTGTAACTGACTTGTCATACCTCCAGGAATGACTACTAAATCGTATTTTCCATTTGCCAATCTGGTTTTAATGTCGTCAGATAAATGACCGCGAAACGCATCCATCACTAACATGCTGTCTCGTTTGAGAAGTCCACCTGGTCTTCGCTCCCATACGCAGTCCAACCAATCTTGCATAAGTTTACTTGTCATCCAGGCATTTTGTTGGGCTCGAACAATAACCCCATCCGAGAAGATTTCCTTTGGCACAGTTTTTCTGTTCAGGATTACATACGGCGGTAACTTATTGCCATCCGCAGTAGCACTGAGCATAACAGTTACTCTTAATTTTTCGTAGCCGGTTGTTTTCACTGTTACTTGTTTTTGCTCCTTCTCACTGACCGTGTAATTTCTTGGCATGTCAAAGAAAACAGCAGTTTCATCAGCATTACCGAAGACTAAGATGGTATTGTTTCTTTAACCTTAGTTGTATTACATGACGTTGATATTGCACCAATTTATCCTCATAATCAGATGGTAGTTTCTGGCAAATTGTGGTTCTACGACGTAATGACAGACATTGTCTTTTCATGAATTTTTCACACCATCCACCACTAGCTTTAAATTGAAGAGTTTTATCGCTAGCAATTTCTCTGGCTTTTAACATTAATGCTTCTCGCGTTACTGGAAGACCTTTCGTGCGAAGTTCTTTAAAATAAGTTAAAACGGCAGCATCGACTTCCGGATATCTTCCCTGTTTTGGTCCCGAAAATGATTTTTTTGTTCGTTTAAACGCGAATAACTTATTTTTCATTTCACGCCAACGACGAACATTCACTTCGTTAATCGAGAACTGTTTACCGGCGGCACGATTTCCGATATTTTCTGCGCATAAAATAACTTTACGCTTAAATTCCGCTTCGTATGTAAAACGCTTTTCCATCAAAACAACGATGGGTTAGTAACTGCAATGTTTGGGAGAGCGACACTGACTGACTAGCAACGACTGTGACCGGAAATGGGAATAGGTTTACAAGTCACTTTTATAAACATCATTAATCAATTCCTACAGCTAGTGTAATATATCGATAGCATTAATGTAGCAAATACAATAGGACTACTACCACTATTCCACGTATAATAGAAGATTTTAGTACGTATAATAAGTAGTTTTACTCTTATATTTAGAAAGTATCTCGAATTTAAGACGCACCCTTGATTTTAGACCTTGAATTGAGAAAAAAAAGTGCGTCTTAAATTCGAAGTAATACGGTATTTATATTACTCGCGATCGGTAATCAAATTTCAAATCAAAATTCATATATAATCTTGTGTTGTAGCGGTAATGCTTTTAAGTTATGCTCCGGCGACTTAAGTTCTAATCCTATTAAGGACATCAATTTTTTTATTGCAAAAAAAAAAAACTTTTAGTCAACTCAGTTCTAATTGTTAGTAAATGCGTACGAGTTTTGCTGTGAAAGTAAAGTCTGGAGAAGCAATGACTTTGTCAATCTTCTGCTCGATGGGAATCGTATAAAACGAAACCAGGTTTATCGACTATGTGAGACTGTAATCTGTATTACATTTGAAGTGGATCATTATGGCAGACTGCGCGAAGTTAGCTGCCAGCGGTTTGAAGTATTTTTTACGATCCCAATTAAAACTGAGCTGAAGATGGGTAGGATGATTCATTATATTGTTGGTAAGTAGAAGCATTATTTAACACTGGTTCTCATTGAGGTGGGCCTACCCGGTTCTTCCTTGTTAGGCCGAGTTGCGACTTGTGCTTAAGGCAACCGGGCGTCTTTTGAGGCCGTGTGTCAGTAATGTGATAGCCGAGCATCTTTTGCTTGCAATTAATGATGAGATTGTCTATATGTCTTCGGCTCTCAATGGAGTGATTTATCTAACAAGAACACCGATTGGACAGCATTCCAAGAGTTTGTAGAAAGCGGAATAAACTTGAAAGTGCCGTTGAAAACACGAACAGATATAGAAATAGCTGTAGAAAACCTTACTAAGTGTATTCAGAAGTCTGCATACTTAGCCACGCCTGTAAATGAAGATAAAATGATTATAAGAAAACTTCCGAAAGTAATAAAGAAGATGATCTCGAAGAAAAGAAAATTGAGAAGAATTTGGCAGATCGATAGAAATCCCGTCAATAAAACTATTCTAAATAGAGCAGTTAGACAATTAAAAAAAACCTTCTAGAACTAAAAAACGAAAAATTTCGAGAGTATATAGAAAATCTAACTCCGACTAAAACAACTTATTACAGCTTGTGGAGGGCTATAAAAAATATAAAACCAGATCACACCTATCAGTGTCCCCCTATAAGAATGAAAAACAAAGAATGGGCACGAATTGAACAAGAAAAAGTGGATGTCTTTGCCGAATACCTAGCAGGAATTTTCGAACCACACAAAAATGAAAATTCTATTCATGAAAAGAAATTAATGGAATATCTAGAAACACCATTGCAGATGTCACTCCCCATTAAATTAACATCGCCTATGGAAATAAATGCACAATTAAAACAACTTGATATAAAGAAAGCTGCCGGACACGATTTGATAACTGCAAAAATTCTAAAAAAATTACCGAGGAAAGCTGTTACTTTAATAACACTAATTTTTAACGCAATCCTTCGTATGGGATAATTTCCGGTGCAGTGGAAATTTGCTTCAATAAAATTGATTCCAAAACCGGGTAAACCTCAAAATGAAGTGTCCTCTTACAGGCCAATTAGCTTGTTACCGGTTCTCTCCAAAGTATTGGAAAAACTACTTCAACCAATTCTTGAAGAAAATAAAATGATACCAGATTATCAGTTCGGATTCAGAAATCACCATAGCACCATTGAGCAAGTACATAGAATAGTCGACATCATAAACAAAAGTTTCGAAGAAAAGAAGTATTGTTCAGCGGTATTTCTCGACATCGAAAAGGCCTTTGATAAAGTCTGGCACGTTGGCCTATTGTACAAATTAAAACTTAAATTACCTCACGAGTACTACTAGCTAATGAAGTCATACCTAACAGAAAGATATTTCCATGTTAATGTTAACGGGAATTACTCACGAATTCATTCGATACAATCGGGAGTACCTCAAGGCAGTGTACTCGGACCAACACTGTACCAGCTCTATACATACGATTTTCCAGTTAACGAAAATACAGACACAGCTATGTTTGCCGATGACACCGCTATTCTCTCGACTCATCGTGATAATAATTTAGCGGCCGAACAACTTCAAAACCATCTACTACATGTAGAAAAGTGGTTTAAACTGTGGAAATTCAATATTAACGAATCAAAATGCAAGCAAGTTTTATTTACTTTAGATAAAAGCAAAAATTTACCGATTAAGCTAAATGGGCAAACAATTTCTGAATCGTGTAACGTAAAATATCTTGGATTACACCTTGATAAACGGCTTACATGGAAAAATCATGTTATTGCTAAACGTAAACAGCTCAGCATTACATACCGAAATATTTATTGGCTGATGGGCAAATATTCAACACTGTCGTATGAAAATAAAGTATTACTATATAAAACAGTTTTGAAGCCAATCTGCTCATATAGTATCCAGATTTGGGGTACAACGGGCAACTCTAACTTAGACATAGTACAAAAATTTCAATCTCAAGTATTGCGGAATATCGTGTCAGCGCCATGGTATATCCGCAATGACGACATATACAAGGATCTCCGTATACCGTCTGTTCAAGAGGTAGTCAAAAGCTGCGCTGGAAGATACTTGCATCGACTTTAAACCCACATCAATCCACTAGCAGTCAATGTTCTGCGTAACGGCGTGCAATTCCAACGATTGAAGAGACGCAGTCAGATCGAATTGGGAAATCGACCGTAGCGATCAACTAGTTTATATATTATATTATATTATATTGTATAATAATACTAAGATAAATTAAGGGATAACGACCGTTGGGACGTGTTCCGTTATAGTTTTTAAACAGATCAGTGTTGCCTATTGTTCAACCGAACAGACTGCACGCATCTTTAAGCTTAAAAAAAAAAAAATATTGGCTTTGGCTATTGTAGTATTAAATCTCCAGCAAATGCATTCATTTTACCCTAGCTGCTGTCGTACGCCTCGGGGGATAGCAGTGACCAAATTTATGAATGCTAATGTGGTAGATGGCGCATCATACCATCGATTCCCGTGCAATTATAACACCGCCTGTCGCTTTGATATATTAATATTACTCGATTATATCAGTAATAGAATCAAATCTGACAAACTCATCGGGAAATATCTTTCCTTGTATTGCTCGGGCATTGGGTATGGGGGGACATAGCCATTTATCCAGTAATCATCCCTATATCCAGTTTACTGTCTTGGTGCGTCTTAATTAAGGTCATGCTGAACTATGTTTATGTAGTTAATGAGCATGGCTTGAGACGCACCACCATCATTACCTTTTACTCATCCTAATATATATTTTATTTTATATATTATCATTTCCTATATATATTCCTTAATAGTTAATGGTACAGACCCAGTACCACCTCTTTGGGAGGACTGAGGTTAAATGTCGTTCTAGTCCGGGAAAATTATCCGTGCTGTAGCCTGATGGCACCCGGACTATAAAAAGGGTGTCTCTTAGTAACGAGGCCCTGCACAACAAGGGGGCCCACTGTTTTACCGATCGTTACATATGGTGCATCGGTCTGGGCTCACAGGGTCGCTACTGTTAAACTAGTTGACCTAGTCCGAAGCATACAAAGGCCGGCTCTTATTGCTATGGCCCGAGCATACCGCACAGCCCCGACGGTTGCTTTGATTGCTCTTTCTGGTGTACTCCTGTTGGAGCTAGAAGTATACTGCCGCGCTGTTATGTTCGCATTAAGGTATAACGCGAGGGTTACCTGAGAGAGAGAAGTATTCTACTTATATGATGATGATTCATCGATAAGTATGAGTATAACTCTTGATGACAGGGAAAGGATAACGGTTCGACGCCCGAGAGCATATAATGTCAGCAGCTTGGTTTGCGCGTCTATATTAAGTAAGCTTACCAAGTCTGTTACAGTAGACGCCTTTACAAAGGACCGCAAAACAAGCAGGTCCCTGCGTAATAAAGTTTATAGCGTCGCTCTCGCGAGATGCAAGAGTCATGGATGGAATATGACGGTGCTGTCAAGACCCTACTGCCGAGTGTAATTGACCGAGAAAAATACGAATGTTTTGTGTTCTTTAGGGCGTTGAGATGTTTCGGAACACGTCACGGTCCGTTTGCATGCTACGAGCAACTTTTCTCTCTTAGGAAAACGCCTCGTCAATGTGTCTGAGGAGCCGAAGCGTGTACGGTCAGTCACCTGTTGAACTCACGAGCATATATGCTCCCGAAGGTACTTATGGTCGAGCAAATTCAACCAGGGAAATTGGCTGCGGCCAGTATCACCAAATTACTGGTGTGCTGGTGGAGAACTGGACGGATTTCTTCCGTCAGAAATCTACCTGGTCTATCGGCCGAGATCTCCTGTGCTTCCTTTATAGGCTCGCACTTGAAAGTGGACATGAAGTTTACGCTATACAACAGAACAAGGCCGCAAGCTCATCACCGAGATGATATCATCCAGTACCTGACAAGTCGCACTTGTGCTTCTTGTTGGGGGATAGTGGCTCTTAGCGAGAGTTTCATTGAATGATACTTGTCGTTAATTACCAGCTCGAATTCGGACCCGAGACAATTTAGTTTGGACAGTTGACGGCTCCGCAACTCCTCAATTGCGCCACCCGATCATCTGTCTGGAAAGCATACGGTTAGTTGTAACCGGTAAAATAGTGTGTATATATATATATATATATATATATATATATATATATATATATATATATATATATAATGAATATATGTGTATATATATATGTATGTGTGTGTTTGGTTATAAATTCAGCTGCTGCAAAAATGAGTAAGAAAATTCAAACACTATAAAATGATAAACTATTAAATATTAGTTCAAATTACCAAATTTTTATATAAAAGAACACTAAAACGCTTTTTGGTTATTAAGCCATTATTATTTTTCCACTCATTATCTATATCGCAAGTATCACCTTATGTACTTATATTTGTTTGATGAGCCCACAAATAGACACCAATATGATATTTACGAGTGTGTAGGTTCCAAAACATCTTTTGTTTTGTTTACTATTTGCTAATTATGTTATTTAATATTTGTACATCAAATAGAAATTTCGAACAAGAAATATAAGTAAATAAATAATATCTGATATAGCGTAACACCTAGCGGGGAATATATTTGGTTTAATTAATCGTGTTAAATTTGACATTTAATAAAATAGGACCAACTTTTATTGTAACAAGGGTGTACCTACTATTAGTACTTAAAACATTGAATATTTCCTTAATACCTCTTTTTTTTTTTTATTCCGGGTAAAATGGTGCATGAAATTCATTTAATATATATAAGAATTAATATTTGAGTACGAATAGTATTATTATAATTTTTATTTCGAACGTTTGATATTATATGTTCATTATGTTCTTAATGTAGAAATTTGGCAAACTGTGAATAATAGATATTTCCATCTATCGTAGTGATTAAAAAAATGTTTGTACATGGAAAAAAATAATAACAGAAAAATTAATATTAAAGCAAGATAATTTTATTCATTCAGAACGTAACGGTGCAACAGCTGAACATAAAAAAAAAATGATCGGGATTGCAGACTGTCTATTCAGAATAGAAGGGACAGAAGAGAGATTTTCTTTAAGTTGCATATGGAAAAGTCGGTCAGGTAATAAGTAATGTCCAAATCGTAATTTACTGAAGAGTACAATTTCCATGCGATTAATTTTCAAAGAAATAGTACCACGGAAGTTTGAGGAGAAACAGTTGAAGTTGATAGTAATAGGTGAAAGGTTGATTAATGCTCTAAGTGTACATCAGTTCCCAATGATGCTTATACTCCAGCTGAACAGAGTAAATGATATCCTTGTGAGTGACTAAGGAGAGTTCTACGCCATTGGATAACGTATCTTTAGCTAATGAGTCAACTGATTCGTTATTTGTAATACCTGTATGACCCGGTATGGACAAGAAAGAACACAAATATTCTCACGCGTTCCAAATTATTAGCTTTGGCAAAATTAATCAAATTAACACATTCCATTTATCGTCTATAGCCGTCACCATGCTTTTCGAGTGAGTAATAATAACATACTTTCTACGAAGATTTAAGTACATGAAATTGATAAGGCTTGTGCTGCACATTCCGCCGAAATATTGTTGACGTAATTTGTACATGTTACTAGTATTGAAAGCTGGAGTTAACACTGCTGCTCCGTTCCTCGAGTTGACTTTGATCTATCTGTAACTAACGGCTTTCGGAGATATATCGAAAGTGGCAAAGATTAGTGTAGGAGGATACCGACTGTAGTTTTCGGGGAAAATTATGAATTCTGTTTGTTGAAAGGGCAAACATATGGTACCTTAAATTGAGGAGAGCTTGCATACACGTGAGACATAAGTGAAACTCCTCTAATCTAGTTATAATTGAAGGGAGCAGAGACATTTTGCTATTCGAAAAACGCCAGTTGGAATTAATTTGACTGAACGTATTAAATAAAGGGAAGCGATCACTATTTATCGTACGTAACAGTAGTTTTAGTGCTAAATAAGTCCATTTAAGCTATAAGGGGAATCTTGCACTTTGCCATTAGAGAGCTGATACCGGAGTGTTTTTATAATACCGCCAATACGCAGCTTAATGTATTGAAATAATACTGTGAATGCGGTTCCATAAGACATAGACCATACTCCGGTTTAGTTCGGATTAGTAGTAATAGAATAAAGAAGTCACCACCTCATCGTGTATTATGTAAATTACGTAAAGTATTCATAACGCGATTATATTGTTAATAGTGTATCGATATGCGGGCTCCATGATAACCGTGAATCTATAATAATTCTCTTTATATCTAGTACCGGACAATATCACTGTGTTCTAAATATTTTCTCGTATAATGCGTTTGGATTATAGAGAAGTTAATTGGCAGGTGTCAGCTTTAATGTTTAGAATTTTTTTCAATCTTTTCACAGATAATGAATTTACCGATTAAACATTTGCAAGAAGATATTTATGATGTTGTAACCGGGGAAAAATGTTTATTGTACACGTTACACATTCCTTGTATTGTTAACGAACATCCCAGTTGAGAACTAAATGTACTATAGGTACCATAAATCTGTTTGTTAATAGTTAAATGTTAGTATATTTCCGGTAGATTATTTTATTATTATTAATATTTTATTATTGTTAATTAGTTAAGTTCGTTGCTTGGAAATGACTTGACCGCCGCATGTCTTTAGAAATAATTTACAATTACAGATTTTTACTCATAATTTAATTGTTGTTTTTCTAAATCTAAAAATCACACGTTACTTATTGTGTAAATTTCTCCTTTAAATACTTTAAAATGGAATGAGATTATTTTAAATATTCAAACATAATTTAAATTCGTTTACTCGGTATTTATAATAATTTTTACGTTAGCCGAAGTATTTGATTACCTTAATTCTGCGAACGCTTCTTTTGGTATTATTTACTACGCATAAATTGACGTTGATGCTATCTCCGTGCGAATATAACGATTTATCTAACGAGGCTTCCAGTCTGACTTTACCATCGGTCAACAAAAATGGTTTATTTATAAGCGCGTGAGGGGGATTGTCTTCGGTAGGTCCGATGTGTGAAACGCTGTTTGACGATTTAGGTGGCATACTAGCTAGCTGTATTACTCGAATTCCCATTCGTACTATGTTCCTTCTCGGTAGTTTTTCATCTGCCCTATGAGCTGAAATATATATATATATATATATATATATATATATATATATATATATATGTATATATAAGCGAAGAAAAATCAAATTAAATTAATCCAAATTGAGAACGCATCACTTGGATTTCAAATTTCACGATTTAAGAAAACGATTTCTGCGCTATCATACGTAACGCTCAAAAATTACCACTATGTTTTTTCGTCACTAGATAGCGCACAAAGTTTATAATTTATTTATCTTTTGCTCCGTTTATCAGGGTATGTATATATATGCTGGGAACAAAGTGCAAACATCAAAATAAATACAATATTTTCGGATACAAAAACTAGCATCAAAAGAGGGCTTATGCCAAGGATGTCCACTCTCATCCAGCTTATTGAATAATACAATATTTTCGGATACAAAAACTAGTATCAAAAGAGGGCGTATGCCAAGGATGTCCACTCTCATCCAGCTTATATATGCAGGAGAGATTAAACAAGCTGTAAATTTAGGAAAAATGGTAGTGAAAATAAACTGACAACGTATGAAATGAAATTAGTTATACAGTTTAAGTATTACAGGGCGAAACAGAAGAACTACTACAGAAAATGATGGACAATATAAATAATGCCGGTTTGTAATACGGAATGAAAAATTAATTATAGAAACACAAAAATCTCTAAATTCGTGCGAGTTAAAAATTAGGACATATATATATATATATATATATATATATATATATATATATATATATATATATATATATATATATATATATTAACATCGATGAAGGAAGATGGAAAGCATAAATGAAACTAGGTATTTACAGAGTCTAGATGATGGCAGAGATCACAAATAAATCAAATCGGGAATTGACCCGACGAAACAGGTATTTAACAACTCGAGCCAATAACTAAATAATTCAAGATTAAGTTTAAAACTTAAAAAAGGAATCACGCGTTGTTTTGTCTGGTCAACACTGCAATACGCATGCGAAACATGGATCATAAATGCAAATAGTAAAAAAAGGTTAAATTCTTTTAAAATGTGGTGCTTCTGCAGATTGTTAAAAATTCCTCGGACAGATTTAGTCACCAATAAAACGAGTAGATGAAAGAAACGGAAAACAATAGCATTCAGAAAAGGAAAGTGGAGTACACAGCTCATAAGACACGAAAAAAATGGTATCTTGATATTGGCGACACAAGGGAAAATACAAGGGAAGTCCTACACAGGAAGAAGAAGACTGGAAGATAACGTCGAATTTATAAAAATAAACAGTAACTGATGGCAGAAATATATGAGTTGCACGACGATATATTATATTATATATATACTAACCGATGCAGGAGATAGACACTAAACATAGAACTATGACAAATTTGTATAGTTTCTAGAAGTTTTTTACTATGCGGAAATAGAACTAATTATATCTGTGATGTTTTAAAAATTCTTTAGGGAATTATATGATGATTTATTTTCTATTTTTTTTTTTTTTTGTATAAGGTGGCATGGCGGGATTAAAATTACAATATTAGTTACTTCATGGTAATTTTCTGTACTAAATATGATGGAAACTATATTTATATATGAAAAATTAATCATGTTGTCGAGCATAGACATCTGCATATTTTTATCCCAGTTGTTACCACTTCAGACGATTCTGTGTTTTACTAATCCAAATCTTTTCTACGTGTTTATCGATATCATTCCCCCATCTCGTTTTCGGTCTTTTCCTCAATCTTTTCCTGTCTAGTGGCAACCATTCAGTGTATTTCCTGGCCCATCTGTTTATGTTCGTTTGCATAACATGTATAGCCCAATTCCATTTCGTTTTACCTATTTTTCAAAGAACTTCTTCCGTTTTAGATTTGTCTCTTAGTATTTTATTGTTTACTTTGCCCAACCTTGTTATCCCCAATTATTTTTCTTTCGCTCTTTGAGCTGTCTGTATTTTTTACATTGTTTGATCGTTTAATCACAATGTTTGTGCACTATTAGCTATTGTGAGAAAGACACACGTGTTAT
The DNA here is from genome assembly GCA_032883995.1 of Coronaproctus castanopsis. Lineage (NCBI taxonomy): Eukaryota > Metazoa > Arthropoda > Insecta > Hemiptera > Monophlebidae > Coronaproctus > Coronaproctus castanopsis. The sequence continues at coordinate 159,307,641 of CM065052.1, forward strand.
TTTCCGTGCGATTTCGTCCGAATATTTCCTTAAATGATCATGTTTTATCACAACGCTATTCTGCGATTTACTACTTTTTCCGTTCTATCTAAAAAGGAGACTATTTGGTCTAGATATGCAATATCCGTTTGTGTAACATTTTTCCATTTATTTTTATTTTTTCTCCGTTTGTTAACCCATTCAGTCACGCGTGAAATTTTGACAGAAAATTATAAATCTTATACAGGCTGTATATTATATTACCCTGCTTTTTAGATAATTCTAGATGATTTTTAACGTTTTTACATAAATATAATTAGACAGCTCACGGTCAACCAGATAATATGTAATTTCGTTCGTATTAAAATTTTACGTATCATATAGTGGACACGCTGACTGAAAGGGTTAATAAGCTAATATTTTCATAATTTTTTCCCAGACACTTTATTTTTGAGTCTGGTTCCGTTAACATGGTTTTTAATTGTTTCGCACAAGGCGAGATTTACAGTTATGTCATTTGCGAATCTTAGTTTTAATATGTAGATTCCGTTAATATTTACACTTTGCACCATCATTTAGTTTCTAAATATTTCTTCTATTATAGAATTAAATAGAACTGGCGTCAATTAGTCTCCTTGCCTTACGCCTCTTCTTATGGAAAAATTTTCTTCTTTATCCACCGAGTCGAATGCTTTCTGGGGACCTACAAATGCTAGATACATGTTTATATTGCGTTTATTTGTCTTTTCTACTATTTGATTTATTGTATATAAATCGTTTACAGTTGAATTTCCGGATCTAAAACCTGCTTGATCTGTTTCGCTGCTGGTCGTCTAATTTTTTATGTATCCTTATATAAATTATTTTCGTAAATACTTTGTACAACACTTGAATTAGTATTTCGTTCGTAATTCCATCGCTTCTTGATGGTTTTCCTTTTTTAAAATGATTTATTGCATATTCTAGTTCAGTTTCAAAGAAACATGGAATTTTATCTTCTACGTTATCTTTACATATTCACATTTCTTCGGTCTTCATATATATATATATATATATATATATATATATATATGTATATATTTATAATTACATCGCTATTTTGATGATATAATTTGACAATCATTTTCGGTGTTTTCGTTATCTTTTATCGCTATGCTTTTTTTTGGTTTTTCTGATAATTTTCGAGCATGTTTTTCATTATAATTTAGTTCCTTACATATATAATATTTATAATTTTTAAATAACAATAAATTCGATGTTTTCTTTTGTTGTTTTATTATTATTATTATTATTATTTGAGTTTTTCTCGTTTTTCTATAAATATTTTATGGTGATAGGGAAATTTTTTACCGTTATTTATTTCATTCTGGGATTGGTAATATTGCTTCTTTGTGATACTTTCCACGAGTTTATTATATTTCAACTTGGTCTGCACTGTAATTTCTGGTGTTATGTTCTATACGTTCGTTTAGTTTTTTTACTGATCTCTTATTGTTATTTTTCTTGTTTGAATAATAAATTTATTATAATTGAACCGTGGTCTGTTTGGAGTTCTAAATTTGATACGTTCATATTTATTATCATTTACTAGAGCGAAGGATATTTCATTTCTATATTCATTATTATGAGAAATCCGAGTCAATTTTTCGCCCGATTTTTTTTTTTGAAAAAGCAGTTTAGAACTTTTATATTATGACTTTGCCAAAATTCTATTATTTTTCATCCTCTTCCATTACGTATTTCATACCTGTTTAGACCTAATATTTCTTCTTTTTCGCATTATGTTTTTCAGATTTTACAATTGAAATAAACTAAAATTAAGAGTCACAGTACTTGTTACTTGTAGTACTTCGCATTGTGGCTTTAAGTATTTCATAAAATTGTTCACATTCTTCTTCCGTTAAATTCGACGTTGGTGCATATATTTGAATCAATATCACTTGTTTGTTAAGTAATTCCAGCCTTAAGACTGCAATTTTCTTTGAAAATTCTTTCACACTTATTACACTTTTTTTTAACCTTTTGCTATTATGAATCTTACTTTTCTTTACTTTATAATGAAATAGTGATCCGTAAAAAAAATTCAAGAAATATATATATATATATATATATATATATATATATATAAAATATAAAGTAAAGGAAGTTCAATTAACTTGAAAATTAGGAAGTACGTCGCTTGATGATCCTCGTTAACCTAAAGATTTATAAAACATCTGTCTATTTCAAATCTGCATTGAAGCGAACAAGATTTGAGTACGTTATGATGGAAAGCGTTGATGATAGATGACAAGGATGGAAATATGGAGTTACAAATGGCTTACAATGTTCGGATCATCAAAAAAGTTCGAGCCATGACAGAAAGTAAATACGTAATTGCCTACTCAGGATAGTAGTAAACTTCAACAACATCGGCGCCTTTAAATGTAGCGTACGTAGTAAGGAGTGTGCTGCCAGAATCCGGCAAATTAGTTACCTCAGTACGTGACAATAATGGATAGTACTGTGAACAAATAATAATGAATATATATATATATATATATATATATATATATATATATATATATATATATATATATATAAAAATATATATAGAAATATATATATATAAATATATATATATATATATATATATATAAATATATATATAAATATATATATATAAATATATATATATAAATAAATATATATATAAATATATATATATAAATATATATATATAAATATATATATATATAAATATATATATAAAGAGAGAACGGGAGAGAGAGACGTCTTCATGAGAAAAGGAGAGAAAAAAACGATTGGACAATCTACGCATAAAATTATTTAAATTATCAACGGTCTGTTATTACCTACAAAGACTCTGACGTCGTAACTAGTGCCGATAGGAGCGCCATTATATTCTTTCGCCGGTACTAATTGTACGCTGGGTGGAGCCATCGGAGTTACCTCCATCGTAAATGCGTGAGCATTCTCACCTAATCTTTTAATTAATGCTTCCTAAAACAAAAAATCATTAATGAATTAATTAATTCGTTAAAAAACGAATGAAGCGATTAATTTGCTTATATTTTTCTTCTCCTTATATATATATATATATATTTTTTTTTCTATGAACAATTGGAACTAAAATTATACAATGATATTATGCCATTCGGTCCGATTAGCAATCGGCGCTATCTGCGGTCCGGGCCTGATAGTGTTAAATTAGCGACTGGCCACGATGATGTAGGAAACCAGGCATCGCATGGAAACTATGCAACTGGAATGAATATATGGAAGTATATAAAGGTCTGAACATGGAATGTTCGTGGTTTAAATGAAACTGAAAAACTGGCTACAGTTGAATATGAAACTTCGGAATTTAGTATTGTTTGAATATCAGAAACGCATTGGAAAGTTAGAGAATACTTCATCAGTAATAATAACAATGCAGTATATTATTCTCGACATGAAACCCATCACACAAGTGGAGTAGCAATCGTAATACACAATAGGAATCGTAACAAAGTGATTGCGTATGAAGCAGTAAACGACAGGATAATAGCAGTCAAAGTGAAAGCAAATCCCGTAAACGTAAACATTATTCAAGTTTATGCTCCAACTAACGGAGCGGAACAAGAAATTGTAGATAATTTTTATGCTGCTCTGGAAGAAACGATGGGAAAGATACCCATCAAAGGAAATGACAGTGGTTCTTGGAGACTTTAATGGAAAAATTGGGGAAACAGCCCATAATTTGGAGTTACGGAATGTTATAGGCAAGCAGGATCTTGGCACCAGGAATGAAAGAGGTGAACAATTAATTAACTTTTGCGCTAGTACAAGAATGTTCATATGTAACTCCAAAGCATCACCCAAGACGTCGATATACGTGGCGTTCTCCAGGTGATCGGTTTCGGAATCAAATTGACTACATCTTAATCAATTCGAGATGGAGATCGTCAATTCGAGATGGAGATCGTCAATTCGAGATGGAGATCGTCAATTCGAAATGCAAAAACGTTCCCAGGGAAAGAATGCGATAGTGATTATCAGCAGCTCGCCATAAAATTAAAGATCAAGATACAAAATTGTAAAGCCCAGAAAAATGTACCTAACAGATGGCATCTACGAAATAATAATTGTTATCAAAACCTAGCTATTCGAGAGCTACAAAGTATAATAGGGTTAACAAGCCAGTAAGGTGATGCCAATAGCATTTGGGAACACACAACGTGTGCATTAGAAAGAGCAAGCGAAGCTACTGGAAGTGTTAATATGGTATCTCACAGTAGAAGGAAACCTTGGATCACAGAGGAAATATGGGCAACGATAAAGATACGTAAAGATATTAAAAAGAAAGAAATTAATTGTGAAGAAATGGTCCCGAGATACCGCGATATTAATAAACAAGTAAAGCAACAATTCAGAAATGATAAAAATAAATTCCTGAATAAGATATGTAAGGATATTGAGCAAAATAAAAACACAGATTAAGTGAAAGATATGTTTAAAAGAATTAAAATAATAACGAGACGTTTCACACCACAATACTTAGGAATAAAAAGTGAAAGCGGAGAAACACTGCGTGAAGAAGACAAAATAAAATCTTGGTAGCGACAATATTGCGAAGAACTGATGAAAGTAGACGGACAAGAAAAAGAAGCAAAGAGAATTTTCAGTAAAATTACGGAAACTGAACCGGTGATACTTAAGGATGAGACGCGAAATGCATTACAGAAACCCAAAGCATATAAAGCAGGAGGAGAGGATCGAATTGTAACAGAAATGTTCAAATATTTATGGGATTTAATGGTAGAAATTTTACATGTAATATGTTAAAAAATATGGATTACAAACATATGGCCAAGAGACTGGAACAACGTCAATTTATATCCCGATCCATAAAAAAGGTCCTCGAGACATATGTCCAAATTACAGAACTGTAGCACTGATGTCACATGCTAGTAAAGTAATGTTGCATATTATCTTTGAGAGACTGAAACCTTACGTACTACTACAAATATCATGGCAACAAACGAAAATAAATAACAAGCTATCTGAGAAATTTCAGCCTGAAAAAGGAGTACGGCAGGGATGCATACTAAATCCTATTTTATTTAACATATACAATGAATGGAACCATGGATGGATGGAAAGATGGAGTTAAATTAGGAGAAACATGCATTAACAATTTACGATACGCTGACGATACTGCCATATTTGCGTTATTGCTAATCAAGTTTATACAATATTAATCCATGTATCGACCATTTTAATGGCTTCGTCATTTAGCTCTGTGCTCCATAGGTCTTTTTCGGTAATGCCTGGAGGTACCAAGTTACACCGGAACAAGTGTTCATGGCTCTGCCGTTCTCCACACTTGCATTTATCATTTTCAGCCAGGCCCCATTTGAATAAATTCACTGATGTTCTGGCTAAACCAGAGCGAAGTCGGTTTAAGGTTTTCCATCTGTGCCAACTTACGGGACGCACCGGGTTCAGTTCTTCTTTCAATCTACTTCCGTTCCCCGCTTTTTCTGTCCATATCTATGCGCGAACTTTTAGCGGTGGTCCATCTCATCGTCTTGAGCCCTGTAGAAAGCTTCTTCTGGATTTAAGACGTGATGTAACCGCCTTCTGACCAAACATTCGGTGTCTATAATCTGTAATCTGTCTGTAGTCCAGCTCTTCCAGCATCAGTAGCGACGGATCGGCGAATACCTGGGGGCGCTACACCACAGGCAAGATACAATTACACCTTTCATTGAGTGAGGTATCAACCTTTTCAGTATGTGCCGATCTTCCCCATACAGGGTATCCGTACTCAGCAGCCGAGAAACATAGAGCTAAGGCTGAGGTGCGTAAAACCATTGGCTTTGCTCCCCATTTAGAAGATACTAATTTTCTCAGTAAGTTGTTTCTAGACTCAACTTTCATTTTAAGATTCTCACAGTGTTTCCGGAAAGTTAACGAACGGTCAGGTATTTTGGTTCTTTGCAGTATTCAAGTTAGTTCCCCTGCAAAAATAATTTCAGTTTATGTTTTACTTTTGCGTTTTTAAGATGAAACACACAGACCTGGGTCTTAGCTGGGTTTAGTCGAAGTGCATTTTCAGTATAATATTTATCTTGCCCATCGAGTGCTTTTTGTAGCTTCTTTTGCATTTCTTCGAACCTTTCGCCCTGTGTGCGGTCACCGCCAGATCATCCGTGTATAAAAATCGTCGAGTTTCCTCGTCGACAGGTTGATCGTTGCTGTAGATGTTAAATAGCATTGGGGCCAACACGCTTTCCTGTGGAAGCCCGTTTCGTTGCATTCGGCATCTACTCTTCTTTCCATTGTATATAACGCAGAACCGCCTTCCAGACAAAAATTATGAATACACCTTTTTTTAATAGTCTTCTGTGATTAATAGTATCGTACGCAGCCGTTAAATGTACAAAAACTGCGCGAGTGATCAATTTTGTTTCAAACCCATCCTCGATATGTTGAACAAGGTTTACTGCTTGGCTAACGCAGCTCTTTCCCTTCCTAAAACTAGTCTGGTAGGGAATAAGCTTATTATCAACAATATTTATAATCCGGTTAATGACAGAGCAACGATATAGGACGGTAGTTTTGCGGTTCCTCTGGAAGTTTTCCACGTTTAAGTATAGCCACAACATGAACTTTTTTCCATCTACTTGGTATTCTTTTATAGTGGACGATATTGTTAAACAAGGCAGTGAGCCATTGTATGGTACCTGAGCTAAACATTTTAATTTGTTCAACCCGCAAGTCGTCAGGCCTAGCCGCTTTCCTGTTTTTCATTGTCCTTATTGCGTCCGTAACTTCTAATTTTGTGATCGAAGATGATTTACCTCTCCAGTTGATTTTAGAGTTATTGATCCTATCTAGAGGTTCACTGTTCAATACTATATTACTGACAATCATATTCGGTGTAACTTTCGAATTAACCAGATTCTTACGCTTTTCGCAGTTTAACCTTCTAATTAACCGCCAGACTTTAAAGCTGTTTTTACTAAAAGCTAACTCCTCTATTAGTTTCATCCATTTCCTGTTCCTTTCCTCTGAAATTATTTCCACGAGTTATTCTCTTAACATAACAGTTTTCTCACTGAAAGGGTTAATATCATAATAGCGGACATATTATTTCATTTTGTCCTTCATCGCTGCATTGTTTTTACTAAAAGCTAACTCCTCTATTAGTTTCATCCATTTCCTGTTCCTTTCCTCTGAAATTATTTCCACGAGTTATTCTCTTAACATAACAGTTTTCTCACTGAAAGGGTTAATATCATAATAGCGGACATATTATTTCATTTTGTCCTTCATCGCTGCATTCAGTCCCAGAAAGTATTGGTTACTACACCCACGGGGGATAGTTTTCTTCGACAAACTCGTCGTACTTTGCCGGCACAGGTTCAATTTGGGCTATACAGGAATCGAGTTTTTTCGAAACTGATTCCAGTGAGCCTTCATAAAGTCAAATCTTCTCCGAAATGGGACTGAAATAGGTTTAATTGCGGCAAATATTTTTAGCATTAAAGGTCTATGTTACGATCGCGGAATAGGTAATAACACAGCTTTCTCACATCTATTACTTATATTCTCGGATGCAAAGATTAAATCCGGATTGTAACCTTTCCTCCATCGTCCACTTTGGAACGAGCTCGGTAACTTTGCGTCATGACTAGTGATAAATTCATACTATTTGCCCACAATTCGACATGTTCACCATTTTTATCGGTTTCTTAATAGCCCCATTGGCTGCTGTGGTTATTAAAATCGCCAACGATTATTTTTCTATCTTTTGTCTTTAAATTTGGCCGATCGTGGAAACTAAAAACGTTTCCAGGGGGGTTATAAACTGAAGTTACCGTGCAGTTCACCAGTTCTACCGTAATAATTTCCACATCTTCCATAGGGGAGACTTCAACAGAGATTATATCAATATTGTTCCGCGCATACACTGCGCTACCATTCTTTGGGTGCCAAATCTCACCAACCAATTTCATTCCACCTATCCATACCGCTGGTTTTACATCACTTACATGAGTTCTTGAATACATAGAATATCGCATTCATGTTCTTTGCATATTTCCTTAGTCAAACCTTCAATATTTATGTAGATCGCCGTCAGAGCTGGCCCTAATAAGGACCATTACCAAATTTAGTCTATTTTTGACCTTCTTTCCGGTCGCATCTCGTTGGTGGCAGGATTTGTCAGCGTAAAGTTTTTCGCGAAGTTCAATAAATTTTCCGTATTAAATTATTAAATTTACTTTATATAAAGACCGCTGTCCAGGAGCACCACGTGGAGGTTCCTACCTGGCCCCCTACGTTGTGTTTTTTAATAGATAGTAAGATAATAATATAAATTTACTTAATTTTAGAGTTGTAATGTTGCGTTCGGTTTTTATGTACAACGCAATTTTTGAATTAATAGTACGATGTGGAGTTATTGGTATATTCTAGATCGCCATTATCAAAAATTCCTTAAGAAAATTAATTACCTTAAACGAGATTTACATTTATTATTTATTATTGTTTTTAACGTTATTATTGTTTTATTGTTATCATATTATTGTCATTAAAATTATTATTGTTATTATTACTATGGAGATATAAACTATTTATAAAGAGGGAAAAAACATTCAGACAACCGTGATGATTTTTTCAACGAGACGTAAAGCTCGAAGACGAATGCGTTATATCGAAAACTCTTGCGACTGGACGTTAGTTTTTCGTCAGGAAGTTCGAGTCTCTGGAGGATAATTTTTCCATCTTCCTATCTTCGACTGCTACATTAATAGTATATTGACCTTCCCATGTTTCTCTCCTATATTCTATATAACGTATTCTACCTTATTGTTGACGTTGTAAAAGTAGTTCCATTATCGTTAATAGTATGCGGGGTACTACTGCTATTCTTTCTTTCTGACAATAAAGGTCGAAGGGAAATTGTTATAAATTTCTTGGTCGGCGTTTTTTTTTTCATCATTTCCTCTTCAAAATTACATTTCAAATCACGTTACGTAATTCAACTATCCTCCCTGTTACTGTTGTGCCATTGTCATTGCCCGGGAGGATGGATGATAATGTAGTTTTCATCATCTCGCTAGATATTATATCCTTTCGCTTTTTTATATAGGTACATGCGTGTACTATATATATATATATATATATATATATATATATATATATATATATATATATATATATACACGAGAGTTTTCACGGAGTACACAGCATTTTTCTTGTCTACAATGCGTCTTCATTTATGATTTTGCGTTGAATTTTCTTTCTTTTCATTTTATTATTTTTTGATTGTTTAACGCGCGTTTATTTTTTTCGGACGAATTTTACGATTTTTCTTATCACGTAGCTAGGTATAATCTTATATATTTTTCTGTAGAAACTGTCATATATCGTTTTATATTTTTTTACACAATTTTACCAAGAAACTTCCCCCAACTAACCACGGAGTTAGATTACCCAGTTATATAAGCTTTCGTCTTCGTGTTTTGAGTGTTATTTTTCCTGAAAGCGGGTATCCATGCACCGTCACATGTTGATGTAGCGACCTTTGCTGATGTCACAGCGATCCTGTGCTCAGACAAATGTATCAAAAATGCAAGTAAAAACTTGGAGACCGTAGTTAACGAAATATCACTAACCGTAGAATTATTTCGACCGAGAATATACTCATGAATTATTCCTCAGATCTCTCAGAATGAAGATGTAAAATGTTTCTTGGTATACACATTCAACGAACGCTTAACTTGGAGGAAGCATATAATAACAAAGAGAAACCAATTAAATGTTAAGTTAAAGCAACTATGTTGGCTGCTAGGTAGAAGGTCAACAGTATGTCTTGAAAACAAGTTGCTACTATATAAACAAGTGTTAAAGCCGGTTTGGCAATATGACTGTCAATTATGGGGCTGTGCCGGAAAAAGCAATACTTTAATAGTACAAAGAATGCAGAATGAGATATTACGCATAATTACTAAAATGCTCCGCCGTATATAACAACATCACAATTCATGAAGATGTTGGAATAAAATTTGTAAAATAAGGAATAACTGCGGTTTCGCAGAGATATAGGAATTTCCAAATGGCCAAAACGTAGCCCGTAGTCTTAACCATTTGAAGGGCATGTGTTGTAGATTAGAAAATCCTTAGAGGAGCCGAAAACAATGTGCATGATTTTTAATAATGCATGAGTTAACGATTGTCACGTACGCAGCTGATGTTCAAAAACACGTTAAAATTGTTTCAAGGCCATTTAACCGTTTAATTAGTGTCATACAAGATGGATACGCGATGTACCTGCCGGCCCGGAGTTCACAATAACTGATAATACGGGTGATTCCACTGTGTAATCACTACCCATAAATTATCATTTCACTATGCAACTACAGCCTTTCAAAGGGTTAAGTGAAAACGTTTTCAAGACCCCGTATGAATATATGTGTGTGTCAATTATGGGCGTGGATGTGTGTTTACATGTTGATATGTACGTAATGTATACATGTATTTTGATTGTGTGAATGTATATACGTTAATACTTAGGTAGCTTATTCATGATATTTTAACTTAAATTATATCGATTACCAAATAGTTTAGGAAACTAGGTGTAAAATAGCACATACTTTTTAAAAAAATCCCGAAAGAATCATTGTGGACGTTTGAATGGTTTTTGTATATATAATGATACTAATTTTAATAATTATAACAATAATGATAGTTTTAATTTCAACAACGAAAAATATGATAATAACGATTATAAATAGTATTAAAAATATTAATAAACATAATCGTTCAATTAATCGATATATTTTTAAGAAAATAAAGTTACAATATAATGCTCGCAAATGCGTATCGTGTGCACGAGTAGCGAGCTAAATCAAATATAAATTTAAATTAGTCATTAGTCCTGTAACGTAAGAGTAAGCGACAAAATATTTGAAATGTATAAAATACAGTATTTTTTATTAAAACTGATATAGGAACATAAACAACGATAAGTCTATATAGAATTGTATAAATTAATACATAAAACCAGTGCCAGCTTATAATAGAAGTGTGTGTATTAAATATGTCGTGTGAAATTAAACAGTTAAAATTAAAAACTCATACGAGAACATGAACAGTGATAGATCTATATATAATATACACAGGTGTACAAATTAATACAGTAAAGCCCGTGTGTCAGCTTATAATAGAAATGTCAGTGTACTGATTTTTATATTAAATATATCGTGTGTAGTGTCAAACACAGTAATTGTAAGTTATAATGAAAATAAAATATGTCCTATTACCGTAATCAGAGATAAGAGAAAAATAGTTGAAACTATAAACATAAAATTATATTAATTTTTTATAATGTGGAATGTAGTGATTTTTTTTATAAAAAATCAATTGAAAATTAGTTAAATCACTAATATTGTTCGTATATTTTTATATTTTATATTTTACTTTTGGACATCATACATCGCAACAGTTAATGAAAAATTTAAAATTCCACCAGTACACAACTTTTACAGAATCCGGAAAATAATATTGAAGAAAAAATTAATATAAAAAACAAAATTAATAAACAAATACATTGATATTAAATTTCAACAAATCAAAAAATAGATAGAACAGAAGCAGACACCATTTTTGGATCATATTTTCACAATCACCATCGCATATTTTTAAGTAATTATATTTAATTTATATTTTTAAAATTTTGATATTTTAAAATGGTTCACTTGATAATGGCGTAAATGCCGAAAAATTTTGTCTTTTCTTTAAGAAAATAAATGTTAGTGATTTAACTAATTTTCAATTGATTTTTTATAAAATTATATAACTTATAAATTATGAAAATAAGCGGAGTAAGGGAGAAACAGATAGTGTAAGGAAATAAAATAAATGGAAGTTTATATTGTAAAGGAGAAAAATTTTGTACGCTGATGAGACTCTCAAGTAGATATATTAATAAACAATATGAGTTGAGTTATAATTTTGATCGGGATGAAACATACTGCATTATTAGCTTATGCCGTTTTTTATAGTTTTTTAAGTCAATCTTGATAAGGTAAGGTAATAAATTAAAGAGAACGGTTCCAGCATAAAAGGACTGCTGAATCCTTGAAACATATTTACAGAAATTTGGAATGCGTGCTCTTTCTTCTCTTGTAGCCCTAGTGATATCATCATAGACTCCAATGTTGAAAGATAGTTTATTTTTGTATACATAATTCAAGAGTTCAACAGTGTATAAACAATGAAGTAGTATTTGCTTTTAGATATAGTGCCAGTAATGGTTTACGGAACATGAACGCCAGTAACGGAAGGTTAATGATATAGTCCACACTCATGAGGGAATCACAATTGGACAACACTTCATAAAAGTGCATAAACTAATTCTTTCAAACGTAAGCCCGATCATCCCAAATACAGTCATAGAACAATACCTAAAAAATAATCTCCAGCTATAATTAACCTCTCATATTTCCTTGTTAAGAGTACAACCACAAAATGACGAATTCGGCCACATTATAAGTTGGCGCCGGCAAATCTACACCAACACATCAAGTAAGATCAAACTCCCTGATTCCTTCCTGTTAAACTACAATGATAGAAACTATAGAATATTCATAACTTTAGATGATCTCATTTGCTTCAGATGTCATGAGACGGGACACAAGGGAGATGATTGCTCGTTAAACACTGAAATAGATCAATATAGTCTCTCCGTAAACAACGCTTACAATGCACACCAATTTATCCGCCCCTCAGTCGAATAAATGCGCTGAAACCTGCAGAAATTCCAAACGACGCCGAACACAGCAACAAATCAAAGTTTTCCCGCTCTCCCAGACCTCGCCTCAATACCAATCAATCAAAATCGCCCAGCGCCGTCTACCAGTACCGATTACTCATCAAACTCCACTAGAAGAACTGCACCTGTAACACCAAAATCGGAAAAATCAAAAAACAAACCAAAAAATTCAAAAAAACAGAAAAAAGAAAATGCTAGTGACTAAGAGGAGATTAGGGAAGAAATTTCCTCGGAGGAGCAAGCAGAACTATCCCTAAACGACATATTTAGAGGTTATGTTGAAGAAGTAGAAAAGGAAAACCTAAAACATTTACTAACGCCAATAAACTTAATCTCCTTCATAGATATGTGAAAATTATGCATTCAAGAGTCCCATCTAAAACCGAGCCAAATCTTCCAGATAAAAAATTTTAACGTATACCAATCGGATCCAGTTCCAGGTGGATATGCTCAATGTGCTCATGGAGGAGTACTGTTGGCTGTTCGAACCAACATAATACACAATTGTATTACCCTTCCATCCCATATGCAAGCAGTAGCGATTACTATTTTCACACCAAAACTCCTATCTGCACTATTTACATCGGTCCAGATCAGAAAATACAAACGGACGACTTGGAAAACATACTTCAATGCCTTCACCGCTAATCTTTACTGGCGATTTCAACGCCCATTCACCAAGCTGGGGAGGTGGAAAATATAATGCAAAAGGCCGTGTCCTGCAGGAGGTAGTCGAAAAAGCTAGTTTGGCACAACTACTCACCGGTGACCCTTAACGTTTATCTCACCTCAATTAATCAGCCGTTTCCATATCTTCCACCATCCGGAACTGGCGGAAAGTGATCATGTCCCAGCTATCATATACGAACAAAATCCAGGTTCAAAGTACCCTAAAAACACAATTACTCATAAGTGAAACCCGTCAAAAACAAACTGGACGCAGTACAAAAATAAACTGGACAAACTTGATGAAATGAAAATCACATCCACAAATAACATATTTATGAATATACAACATATAACCCAGACTTTAGTCGAGACAGCACACTCGTGCTCTCCTTCACATCTTCAATCAACATGACCCAAAGTAGTCCCATGGTAGTCCTCAGAATGTGTAAACGCTATCCGAAACAGTAGAAGAGCGCTGCGAATCGTCAAAAGAACTCATTCACAAGAAGATCTACTAAATTATAAACGACTGAGGGCCAAAGCAAGGAGAACATTAAAACAAGCCAAAAGGGCTTTTTGGAATGCCTACGTCTCTACAATCTCACCATTTACGCCATCAAGCTAAATATGGAGGAAAGTAAAATCCATAGAGGGATCACCAATCGCAACACCGTCGGCTCTTGTGACAAACAAAACTATAGAAACTGACCCAATTAAAATTCTTACGAAATTTGCAAATTTCTTTGCATCCGCCTCCAGCGATGAAAACTTACACCCTCAGTGCACAAAAAATCGCGACCAAATTCAACTAAGAAATTTCTATTCAAATAACCAAGAACCATATAATGCGACATTCTCTATGGATGAACTAAAGAAAGCTATAAATCATTCGAGACCATCAGCTCCGGGTCACGATGGAATACATATCTCAATGCTCCAAAACCTGCCGGAACACATTCAAAACTTACTGCTCGATATTGTAAACAAACTGTGGATTTCTTCACAACTTCCTGCAAGTTGGAAGTTAGCAGAAACTATTCCAATCAAAAAAAAACGAACAAAGACCCATACCAAATAGAGAGCTATCGACCAATATCATTAACGTCAGTTTTTGGAAAGGTATTTGAGCGAATGGTCAAACTAATTGATTTCCAACAGTACTACATCGCCGAAAGTCAAAATAAAGGGAAAAAATACTTCGCCTTGATGCATACAGTTCCCAGTAAACCATGGTTTCAATTATATAAAAACATTTCGAGGATTATATATCAACTTTATTTAGATTACGTACTGGTCATAATTTCTCCCCCTCACACCTAGCTAAATTGTGCATAATTTCTGATGGTACATGTGATGTGTGCCATGTTGACAATTGTATCGAGCATCAAATTTGGATTTGTCCGAAGTTTCGAAAACATAGAGATGAGATGTTGTTTAGTGTTGTACAAAAATGGCACACATTACCCGTGAGTATTGAATTGATTGTTTCCAACTCACTGTCTTCTGTCTCTGTCAGTTTATATAATTTTATCAAACGTAGTGGCATTGAGATTTAAAATAGATTAACTGGATAAAGGATTAAACTGGCCAAATGGCGCAAGCTGGGCCAAAAAAAAACAAAAAAAAACAGACTAATGTAGGAGCTAGAATCACAAAACTTATTAACTAAATATCAATGTGGATTTCGCAAAAATCGAACAACGATAGACCAAGCTCTGTATTTACAGGAATCAATAATACAAGCATTTAATAACAAGCACCACCTATTAGCGGTCTTTTTCGATCTCTCCAAAGCATTCGACACCACAACGAAGCAAAAAATACTGACTACCATGTACAACTGGGGCTTCAAAGGTCGACTTCCACTTTTCGTCGCAAATTTCATAGCAGATCGTCTCTTTAAAGTGAAGATTAAAAATAGATTGTCGGAAGCTAAACAACTGCAAAATGGAGTTCCGCAAGGCTCAGTTCTTGGTCCGACTCTATTCAATATAGCCATCAACGATATCATCGAAGACGTTAAACTCCCAATTAGAATGGGACTTTTTGCCGATGACTTAGTAGTCTTCCTAACATGTGCAAAAATAGAACACGGCGAACACATCATTCAGGAAGCAATCAACAAAATTACAGTATGAGCGCAAACCAGTGGTTGAACGTTTTCTTCGGAAAAAACAAAAGCTGTTCACTTCTGTAGAATCAAATCCTAACATACATATCCTACTAAACAACACACCTATTCAAACTACATCTCATATTCGCTACTTGGGAATTTTCTTCGACAACAAAGTAACATGGAGAAAGCACATAAATCAACTGACGAAGTCATACACAACCAAATTAAATTTACAAAAAAATTGGCACACACATCGTATGGAGCTCACCGTTCTTCACTGTTAATGATATACCGCTCTCAAATTCGCTCAAAATGCGACTATGGAATCCCCTCTTTTCCATAGTATCCAAGAGAGACTTCTCAAAACTAGATACTATCCACAATTCCTCGCTTCGATTAATTACAGGCGCGCTCAGAATATCCCCAATATCAAGCCTCTACTGCGAAGTCTCAGAATGGCCTTCATCGCTTCGACGGGATCACCTTACGGTAAATCTTCTGTTACGCACGATTGCAAATCCAGAGCTCCCAGCAACTAACAGTATAAAACGATCTCTCTAAAGTACATCTGAAACCAGATTATTAGGTTTGAGAGTAAAAAGAATTATATCCGATACTACGAAATCAATTCATACCGATCTATCAGAAGCTGATGAGCTATACAACATAGAAAGCAACCCTACAAATATCCTTCCCCCATGGACTTCGAAAGACGCCACATTCGATTTTACACTGCTCCCAAAAAAGCGCTCTCACTTTGCCATCGTCCACAATTTATTATCTCCCCAAAAGAAAAAGATATTCTACTCCGACGGTACAAGTTCCGCAGAATCCGCTGGTTGCGCAGTGGTCTTTAATCGAAATGCGATCTTTTCAACTTCACTTCCGCCGTTATTCTCCGCTCTATTCGCAGAACTGTACGGAATCCTACTAGCGTTGGAACACGCGGTAAAATCCTACCGTCACATTATAACGATAGCTACGGACTCCATGGCAGCTTTACATCACATTCAAAGGAAATCAAATCATCCGATCGCAAACTCCATAAATACAATCGTACAGAACTGTCAAACGGCGATAACCTTCG
Organism: Coronaproctus castanopsis; assembly: GCA_032883995.1. Classification (NCBI taxonomy): domain Eukaryota; kingdom Metazoa; phylum Arthropoda; class Insecta; order Hemiptera; family Monophlebidae; genus Coronaproctus; species Coronaproctus castanopsis. The sequence continues at coordinate 159,324,318 of CM065052.1, forward strand.
TATGGATTCCGGGCCATGCAAACATACCAGGAAATCATATGGCCGATCTAGCAGCTTCCAAAATGCGCCCAGCACTGCGTATTAAGATTCCACTCAGTGATATCAAGGAAGAAACCAAGGGCCTATTTTGTAGGTTGTGGCAAAAAAGACGGACGGAACAACAGACTACATTACACCTGCACACAATAAAACCGTCAGTTCGCGAATGGAAGTTTCAACTAAAGACCGAAGGGATCAGGTGGTGCTGTGTCGACTCCGGATCGGTCATACGCAACTTACACATGGACACATATTCCAAAAATTAGCCCTACCAACCCGTGATAGATGCGACGTTTTCACCACCTTCTAACAGAATGTCCAAAAATCCCAAAACCTTCTTCCTTAAATATTTCATCAATTCTGGCCCAAGATTCCCCATCCGTTTCATCCTTTCTTGTTAAGCTTATGTCGGTAAACCTGTTTAACAAAATTTAAATTTGCTGGCCGCGCTCCTAGCCTCGCTGTTGTACATAGCGCGGAAAAAAAAAAGGAGCTTTGTGAAGATCTAAATAAATAGTCAGAACAGATCGGACCTCTTCTAGGTTACCAGTGATGTAAGAAATGTGTTGAAAGAGGGCGTCGTTTGTGTTTACCAGGTAGGAAGCCGTATTGATTTAGTCGAAAGAAACTTATCTTTTGGAGGCAAGTTAACACTATTTCTTTGATATATTTCTCAAAAAATTTTAAAATAGTAGATAGAATACAGATAGGCCGATGATTTGAAACATCAGCCTCGGCTCCAGATTTATAAATGAGAGTTATAGTACCTAATTTTAAAGATTCAGGAAATTTACCATGATAAAAAGATTCATTAAATAGGAAGACTGCTGGAAAAACTACATTCTCCTTTATGAAGTTAATTGATAATCCATCTGGGCCGTATGATGATTTATTAGGAAGCGAATATACAGCACGCTTCACATCCTCTCGTGTAAAACAAAAAAAAAGCAGCGAACGAATTTGGATTCGTATTAAGTAGTGGATGGGTCTATGGTGATGTCTTCTCCATCAAAAGCATTTGTCAGGTTTTTAATGCAATCCTTATAATAAACATTGAAATAGTGAGAAATTGTTTTTCATTACTATTCACTTGTAATTTGTTGCCATCAACTGCTAACTCTGTTAGTGCATTTTTTTGTTTCCAGATGACAGTATTAACAATAGTCCAATAGTTTTTGTTGTCGAGTAAACGAGTATAATAATCATTTTTAGCTTTTATAATCAATGTTGAACACGACATGAGATAAGTTGAAATTTGTTTAGCATTCAGTGGAAATTGCTTAGATAATCTATATGCAATGTTTTTTTCACTTGTTAGTTTTAGTAATTCTCCAGTGATCCACGGCGAGCGTGCCCACTACATACGTTCTGGTTTATACTGTAACTTGCATTCATTTAATTTAATATAATAGTAGTAAGTTGATAGAAAAATCACTGAAATTGTAGCTTTGCTGAGGTATAGATACATCGTGATTATGTAAGTGATTACAAAAAAGTTTTTTTTTTATCAAAATAGTAGTTATCAACCTCGTTTTTTGAGTGATGATTTAAAGAAAATGTAAATATGCTATCGATTCCCGCATGACTAGTAAAATCTAGATTAGCAATATCACATGTTACATTTAGACTTATGGTCTTATTTTCTAAACCACGTACATGATCCAGGCAACGGTATTTTAAATTAATATAATTTTAATCTCTACATTATTAACATTATTATAAATCATTTTTTAAATAGACATGCTTGCTTGCAGTTGGTGACTCTGTTGGCTGCAGGAGGCTGGAGTGTGGGGTGCCTCAAGATTCCGTCCTTGGGCATTCACTTTGGAATATTCTGTACTCCAGAGTTCATCATCATATGGAGCAGCTCCTGTCCTTTACCTGTAAGGGATTTGAGCTGGTCTCTTATGCTGATGATCTCTGTTTAATCATTAATGTTGAGAAATATTATGATTTTGCTCTTATTGAAGTTGTTTGTAAATTACTTGAAAATACAATCAATTATCTAGGTTTGTTGTTCTTGCAGAATGACCAGAAGAATTATGTAGAACTATATACTTATTTTAAAGAAAGGTCAATTCTTAAAATGTGAAAATTATAAAATCACATCACTCGTGCCACATTCCAGTAAAATAATGCTAAAAATTCTTCAAAATGGATTACAGGATACATAAAAGAACAAATTCCGGAAGAACAATCAGGTTCCGTTCAGGAAAGAGGATGTCGCGAACAGATACTGAATATGCGGCAACTAATTGAAAAGGCCCTCGAATACAACATTCCGATGATTTTAAGGTTTGTTGACTATGCAAAGGCATTTGATAGCGTTAATTGGAAAAAGATGTGGCCCGCTCTGATAGAAATGCGAATCTCAAAATATCTGGTTTATATTATTAGTCAGCTATATGATCATAATAAAAATATAGTTAGTATTGACGGACACATAGAATCAAAAGAATTCAAAAAAGGAGTGAGGCAAGGCTGTATTCTTTCTCCGATGTTATTCAATGTATATAGAGAATATGTTATGCGTCAAATACTAGACGAATGGAACGGCGGTTTCTTTATAGGAGGTAGGAAAATAAATAATTTGCGTTTTGCTAATGACACAACACTAATAGCTAACAGTGTTAGTGTGATGAAATTTCTCATAAAACGACTGGTCAAAGTAAGCAATGATTACGGCTTACAATTGAATAAAGAAAAAACACAATTAATGATAATTGACGCGAATAAATTAATAAATAAGACTGAAAAACGTGTAGGTGGGTATCAAACGGTACGGAAATTTATATATTTGGGATCTTTAATTAGGTGGCTCCACAAATGAAGTAAAACGCAGAATTCAGTTAGCGCGAACTGCTACGAGTAGATTAAACAAAATATGGAAAGATACATCCATCACAAATGTAGTGAAAATGAAACTTGCACAATACTTCATATTTTTAATATATATGTATGCGTCGGAAACTTGGGCGTTAAAAGTTACAGATAAAAAACGCATAGACAGCTTTGAAATGTAGGTTTGGCAACGGATACTGAGAATACCATGGACAGCCAAACAAACAAATATATCAATATTAAACAGGCTCAAAATTACAAAAAGATTAACCAGCCAGATCCAAACGAAAATTTTGAAATTTTTTGGTCATGTTATGCGGCGGCAGAACTCTATTGAGCGATTAATTATAGAGGGAAAGACGCCCGGAAAATGACCTCGAGGACGAGTATACACCAGATGGATCGATACCATAAGGAAAGCAACAGGGAAATTGTTCGTGGAATGTGCGCGAGAGGCTGAAAACCGTAATAGAAGATGGCGTACATTAGTACAGGAAGCAATAACATATATATAAACTAATAAAATAAATAATGCTCTATAACCTACATTCTCAATAAATTTGCCAACCATGACATATATATATATATATATATAGGTGGCGAGATGATATTGTTAAATGGACAGGAATCAATCCGACAATGAGTCTTTAGAAAAATTTACGGACTGCCTACACCCAGCAATGGGTTGATATAGCATAACGTGATATTCTGATGTATATATATAATTACGATTTATTCCATAATATAAGATTACAAACTTGTAATGGTGACATCGGCGGTGGCACGAAACGTTCATGCGCCGGAAACAATTGTGCTAGACACATGATGGCTTCGTTACAAAATTTTAGACCCATCACTTCTTCATCTTCTCGGCCGTATCGAAACGTTAACGTTACCTGTCCAAATACCTGTCGCAAAAAAATAATTACAAACTAAATTAATTTTCGCAGTAAACAACGTTTACGCTGTGAAATATAGGTGTAAATTTATCAAAAAGTATATACGATAAGAGTAAAATATGACAGAATCGCAAGAGAAGAGTTTACAAAACTGAACGCGGTGTCCAACAGGGAAATATGTTGTCACCTCAACTGCTCAATATTTATGGTATAACCGTGAAAAGCTTTGCACTAATAGAATTTCCATCTGACGGGAAGGCTTATAATTTGAGATATGCACATAATATTACATTATTGTTCAAATCATAAAAAAAAAAAGGTGACGGGATTAACACGCGACAAAGAAATTAACGAGATGCTTGTATTGCTAATTAATATATCAAAAATTATGATAATAGATCGTTAAGTCGTCCTTAATAAGATTAATATCCTGCCAGAGTATGGAAAAGTGTTTTTGTTTTTTTATTTATTTAGTGTCCTTGATTGCTGTCAATGATGGTCGCTCAGATGAAATTATGAAGAATTGCTTTAGGCAAGAATCCAATGATATGATTGAAACATATAATTAGCGAACGAGTGGTCATTAAAATTACGGAAGAAGCTAATAAAAACATGAATTCTCCCAATTTTCTTATATGTATCCAATACGTAGGCGATTAAATCAGTGCATAAGCAATATATTGCCGCATTTGAAATGTGGATATAGCGACGAATGTTGCGTGTATGGTGGACCGAAAGAAGAACTCTCAGTACGGACAGAGAAAGGCAAATCGATATAGAGTTACGCAGATTTGGACATATTGTGAAAGGAGAAAATCTAGAAAAAATATTAGTTCCTGTTAATGTACCTTGCGCAAGAAGAAGAGGCAGAGTAGCTGGACTGACGGTTTGCGGAATTAATTTAGTATGGTAGCAACTGCCGTCGCTACAGCTGAGAACCGGAATTTATAGAGAGCATGTACGCAGGTTATAACGGTCAATACAAATGGATTAATGTATTGAATTCCAAATACAGTATCGTAATTTTATGCCTATAAATATACAGTTGGCTATTTTCGGTATCGTTAGGACTAAATGATAAAAGGCAAAACGGATAAAACTCTAACCTGTGGGTCTAGATTGTTACGTAATTTCCTTTTTATTGACTACCTGGAGACGGGAGTTTGAAAAGGCCTCGTTTATTTCTGTAATTTCGATAAAAATTAGAGAAAGGTGTATGATTTAATAATTGGAAAGATCGGATCTATTGTTTTTCAATAACGTGAACTAAACTTCTGATGATGGGCACGGCATGTTGCTTGAAACGTAAACTCGGGTTCATGAATATATCGTTTTAATTTTATTAATAAGTCGTTTTTTTTTTTTTTTTTTTTTTTGGTACGCGGTTATTCCGAAATTATTCTATCTAACGATTAATACCTTTTTTTTTTCGTCGTCGTTTGAAATTAATAACATCAACTTTTAGTTCATTCGTTAGTAAATGAAATTAAAAAACTTGTATTCTCATTTCTCGTTAACTAACGGAGGAACGTTCGCTCTGAATTAACCATCCGATCGTGTTCTACTTTCATGCACAGATATATTAAATAATTTGTTTTTTTCTTAAAAACACAAATTGAAATAGATGTAAGTTATACAAATTAGTTACACTCAATAGGTCAGACTGTAATTTTTTACTTTTATTCTGGCTTATTTTCTTCAAAACTGATTTTTGAAGAATGAACTATAATAATAATCATAATAATAATAGTTTATAATTACGTTTAAATTTAAAAACCAGTAACATATAACGAGGTTGAAACAATACCTTTTTGTCTTGTAAATAATCCGGGTCAACGTATACTACTCCTTGGATCTTATCGATCGCTTTGTTGGATATAATCAAATCTCTCGATCCCAGATATAACGTTATTTTATTATTCTGAGCGGATTTTTTATATACCCTGAAAAAAGCAACGAACAAATTATAACCTATTAATTATTCGAATAGTAATTAATTTATGTTGATTGGAGAGTAGTGATTTTATGAATTAACAAAACAAAATAAAATCGAAGTTAATCGCTAAAAAATGTTTTATTATACAAGCAAAGCTTTTCGACTATAAAGTATTTTTGGCAATGCTTGAAAATGACTTTATAGTCGAAACGCTTTGCTTATATAATAAAATTTTTTTTAGTGATTAACTTCGATTTTATTTTGTTTTGTTAAGTAATTAATTTGATTTACCGAATTCGGTTTCATTTTAGAAAAATTTCTCGTATAAATTGGGCGAAAGTTCTGCTTTTTCGAAATAGTGATTGAGTCAATGTTTCTGAAGTTATTATAGTAATAAAATAGAACGCTGTCAACTCGCGCAGAAAAAATATTCTTTTAAGACGGTTTACTAACCTACATAAGACCCCGTGGTTCCTGATTTAGATGTCGTCATCAACTTAGTACAAAGCTTTACGTTCGCGAAATGCTACGTGTAAGGTCGTTTCGTGGAAATAAAAATATTACTCGGAATAAATTCAGTTCGAAGTCGAACAAATTTAAACACTCTATATTTCCGAAGGTTCTATTTGTAATTGTAAGGACGGAGTCAAATATGATAAAAAAAAATCATCTTCCAATATAATTGTATGTTTCTTATTACATCGGTATTCTCTAATTATATATTTATTTGTTCGCTATCGAGAATCGTCTGTTGTCAGTCCATATGCGGACAATTTTTGTAATTAATAAATTTCCATCTTTCGTTCTCTGTTTGTCTTATCGCCTTTCCAAACTCAAAAATGTCCTTTTCTCTTTTCGATTTCTTTTGATTATCACACTTCCTAACTGTATATCCAATACAATTTTTTCTCATTCAAAAATTACCCACAGAGTCCTCTGCTGTTTTCCGATCACTTTCATGCATCTTTAACCATTTTCTTTCTGTAATTACTTTCATCTTTCGTGGTCACAAAATATATATCTTAAAATAGGAGGCAGCTGGCAAATGAACCTGGACTAAAACTGAACGAACAGAAATGTTCAACGCTGATCATTGATGAAGAATAAAACAACCCTTGGCTCAATTACGAAATATAGAAATTAAAGATAAATTAATATACTTAAGGACATGCATATCAAAAAATGGGTGGATCAGAAGCAGACATAAGGAGACGGCTAGCACTGGCAAACGTTGGGATTTGAAAACTCATCGTATATGGAAAGATCATAAGGTCACTAAAATAAGAAAACTACGACTTCTGAAAACCCTGTTTTTTTTCTATAGCGACGTACGGTTCTAAAACCTGGACGATTAATAAATCGACGAGGAATAAGATCGAAGCTTTTGAAATGAAGGGATATCGAAAAATTCTAAGGAACCATGGACGGCTCATAGAACAAATGATTTAGTTTTAAAGGAGATTACAATTGAAGTCGAATGTATACGAGACGTCATTCTTAAACTATTAAATCTATTTACAAAGTTAGTGAAAATTTTATTGAATAAAAATTTAAATGATAAAGTTGCTAACACCTTTTCCGAACTAGCTACTAGTGATAATAGTCTTTGGAGGGTTTGTAAACGATACACTCAACGTATTGAAGCACTCCCACCGCTTTATGACAATCATCTTAATAGGTATGTTTATTCAGATAATAGAAAAGCTGAATTCTTGGCTGGTTACTATTTCAACACGCATAGTCGAAGTGCCAATCTATCGTCCAATTATCAGAATAATAAAATAAGACTTGCCATTAAAAAATATATAACCTCTCCAAAATTGATATCCCAGCCACTACTTACTTCACCAAAGGAGGTGCTTAAATACACTCAATCTTTCAAAAACAAGCATTCAGTTGGAGATGATAACATTCCGTCGATTATCCTAAAAAAATTACCGTTCAAAGCTATTGTTCAACTCACTAACATTATCAATAGTATGTTTAAACTAGAATACTTTCCCTCAAAAATTATTACTCTTCCTAAACCTGGGAAAGATTGTTCATCACCGGATAATATTCGGCCTATAAGCTTGTTAAGTAATGTAAGTAAGATTGCCGAAAAAATTATACTGAAAAGATTACGTGTTTTCTCAGATGAAAACAATTTATTACCAAAAGTACAGTTTGGTTTTCGGCCAGGTCATTCTACAGCTCATCAAATTGCCAGAATAGCAGAGCATATTACTGACAACTTTAATTGTAATAAACACACGGGGATGGTTCAATTTGACGTGACTAAAGCATTTGATACTACTTGGCACAATGTCATTGTATATAAAATGATTGAATGTAAATTTCCAAAATATCTTATTATGCTCGTTCTAAGCTATTTAAGTAATAGATCATTTTATGTGTTAGTAAACGATATATTATCCTCCCGTCGAACATGCTTAGCAGGAGTACCTCAAGGTAGTGTACTTGGTCCATTCCTATTCACTTTTTATTTACATGATATTCCTATAATAAATAACACAGAGGTAGCCTTGTATGCAGATGATACCGCATTATTCTGTAGTTCTTATATTCCAAGAGCTGTTACGAATAAATTACAATTAGGGGTAGATAGGTTGATTCGATATTTTGTTAAGCGGCAGATTGCCATCAATCCTACCAAAACTCAGGCAATACTGTTTACTCGTTAGGAGACCACTCTTTGGTTAACGGTGTAAATGTAGAATGGTCAGATCAAATAAAATACTTAGGTGTTATTTTAGATAAAAGATTGACTTTTATCAAACATTTAGATTACGTGTCAATCAAAACGCAACGTACCATTTGTTCTATTTATCCTTTGTTTAAACGCAAATCCGTCCTAAATGTCAATAATAAATTAATAGTATATAAATCGCTCATTAGACCAGTTTTAACGTATGCCTGTCCTGTGTGGAGTTCTATTAGCAATTCTAGTTATAACCGGCTTCAGTTGATTCAGAACAGGTGCGTTAGATGTATACTCAACGCTCCAATATATAGTAATATAGTGAAAATGCATGAGAAATTGGAACTAGCTATGTTAAAAGATCATCTGTTAAAAGTGTCTATCAACTTTTTTAAACAGTGCGTTACACATGGTAATGATTTGATAACGGTGATTGGAAATTATGATTCTAAGCAGTTAAGAATAAAATATACTAAATATAAGCATCGCAGGCTGAAACATAATTTGGTTTAGCCTGTTAAATATTAATAATTGTTAATATTTTTTTTAATAGTATTAAGTATTTTTGTTTATTATCGTTATCATTTTATTTATCTCTAATTTCAACAGTATTGCTCTGTATATTTTCGCAGGTTTTTTAGCATTAATTTTTCCTGCATTTAGTATATACTTAAGTTGAATCTTCATTCGTTAAAAATTCATGTTTCTTCTCTTACGTTTATTGTTACTGTGGTAAGTTTTTATTTGTAACGGTACACAGTTTTAAAAATTTCTGTTTGTTTTTAATTTGTAATTTATGTGAAATATACGTTTTCTTCTTCTTCTTCTACAATTGAAGTCAGGCAGCGGTTGTTATCAACTATTAAAAGACGCATGCTAAGATTTTTCGAACACGCAATGCGTGCAAACGGGCTGGATAAAATGATTCTGCAGGGAAAAATTGATGGAAAAAGGAATAACCCGTTATATCGATCAAATTACGAAAATAGGTGGTTCCGATTTACAACAAATTATGAATCTAGCCCAGGATCGAAACAAGTGGCGAAGTTTAGTAGCTTGTGTTACATAAAGTCATGGGATCCGGATACTGATAACGAAAAAAGAAGAATATATATATATATATATTTAAATAGTTCATGTTGTAAAATTTTAATTGTCTTATTCCCCAAACTTTTTAATTTTTTCTACTTTTACAAAAGTACGCAACTCATCCTCTGCTTGCGTGTTAGTCAGAATCTATCTAAACTGAGAAGCTTGTAATATTCAGAAATTATAATTTAATCTAAAAAAACTCAAAATTAGAATTTATTAACGGTAAATAAATAGGCAACGAGATGATTAATCCTTTTTTTTTTTAAGACCGTAATATTAAGGAGATTTTCAGTAATAATAATATAGGTTGACCCAGAGGAGGAGACTGACTGTTTTATTTTTTTGAACAGCGCAGTTGGTAACACTGCTACAACACAAACCACGTTTACGAAAAACGTCCACGAGATCTGGAAACCTGAAAACTTGGATTCCTGAAGAAATTTCAAAAATTCAGCTACCTATGCTGATCGTTCGTAGGAGCTTTATCATTCTGTGCTTTATGGACAGCATGTCGAACTTCTTCATCGGTTATTTCGAGAATATCTTCGCTATGATTAACTTTTATTTCTCTATCTATTTTCAGTTTTAGATTTGGAGTAATTTTTGTTTCATATAAGTCAGTGAAATAATTCTCAACTTCTTCCGTTATTCTATCTGTTACCATGATTATGTCACTGTTATACGTCTTTTCTCTTCTGTATTCTTGTTAACTCGTTTAATTCTGCCTATTTTACTAAACTCTTGTTTGTATTTACTTATAACCTTCTTTTTTCCATTAACAGTATTTTTTTGTATTATCACTTAGTTTTCTAAATATTATCCTCTCTTGCGGGGCATTTTTGATTGTACATTCTCTAATAGTTTTAGTTAAAGCATCTTCTTCAATTGATCTTTCTCTACTTCGTAGTTGTACTTCTAGGTCTTATTTGTAATTTTATACGTTTTGCGTTAGTTTATCGGCATTTATTTTCCACGTCCGCTCTGTTTTATATTTTTTACTCACTATCGATTTGTCTTTTAACAACCTACGGACACTACACATATTAACAACGTCAGCCACCGATACATCTTGCGCTAATTTCGCTTTCCGGCGTCTACTTTTGTTTTTCCTTCATAGAGTTTGTTAGATTCGAGAAAGTTTGACTAGCATTTGTCCTCTTTCATTTCCGATTCCAATGCCATAATCGTCCGCTGATGTCTCCACTGCATCATAGCGTTTTTGAAATAGCCAATTATAACTGTCTATATACAACTATCATCTTCGATAGGTTTCTGTAATTTATTATATAATTCTTCTACTTCTCCATCTTTGTGAGATTCGGTTCATATGCCTGTATTTGATATTTTGCTTATTATCTAATTGTATTAAAATGTACGCTAATCTATTCGATATACCAACCAATTATATTACTTTATAGCATTTGTAGATTTTTTTGAAGCGGGAGGGGGAAATCTTCCAAAGACACCGATATCGCATAAATTTTTCTTTTTTAATCATACAGTGCATGCGAAACTGCCGGGAAACCAAAATCAGTGTGTGGGATTTTTACCCATTAAAAACCCCATCCCTCTATTGAGAAAAAAAAAAGGTATCTTGAGAATAATGAAGGCCACTGCACAATTGCAAAGACCTCCACACTTAAAATTAACTTATAACGATGAGAAAAGGAATGGGAATCAATTAACCGTACTGTGCACCGAGACTCGAATATCCCATATGTGAGAGGGGAGATCAAACGTTTAAGCGGTATATAAGTCGTTTGGTGACTCTTGGCAATTAATCTACTTGATACTAGCCTCGATTTTCGTATCCTAAACCCGATCTCAGTACGAATTACCAAATTCGACCGCAATAAAAAAGCTTACGTCAGACTTAAACCAGAACAGTATTATAAATTACCAAACAGTGGTAGATTACATCACGGTTGGTTATCAGCTCGTTTTCGTGAATTCATACTTATACTTAGATGTTACAAGTGCCTAGGTTTTGGCCACATAGCGGACAAATGCAAAGCCTCATCTGCTAAGATTGAAATAGTAGAAAAATGTAAGAGCAAAAACAAATGTATTAATTGTCTTCTTGCTAAGACACAAGGAAAACCCCAAAATGATTTATTAGATACGCAAATTGAATCACTTGATCATTCCTCATATAGTAGAACGTGCCCATGCTTCATTGGCGTAGAAAGACAATGGATAAGGTCCTGTTACAATTCTTAAACGTAAATAACACAATTGCCGGGCAACATTTATTCATTCGAAATTGTACAGTTGAAAATAGCGATTTCATTATAATAGCTGAGGCAAACACATGTAATGGGAAAATACGCGGCATGAATGACCATTACAACTGCTTGTTAGCGGGGAAAACTGCTATGTTGATTAAGAAATCAAGTTCTTACCATACAATTAGCTGCGTAAAAAACATCATAGCAGTTCGATATGGTAAGTTCTTGATAATAGGTCTTTATTTACTTCCTCGTGATCTGAAAAGTGACGCAATTGCTGAATTAGAAAAACTCTGTCAACAACACCCATCGTTAATTTCTATTATTGTTGGAGACTTTAACATAAGAAGTTCACTGTTGGAGAATGTCAAGAAAAATTCGGATGCTGATATTTTAGAAGAATTTGCTTTTTCAAACAGACTTCTGTTTCTGAACCGTTATGGTGAATACACCTTTAGTAATCTCAATGGGAAGAGTTTAATAGATTTGGTTATGGTAAGAGATGTTGTGACCTCAAATGTTCAACTTAAAATTTCTCATTTTGAACTCTCTGATCACTGCAGCGTTAAGACCGTAATTAGTGGATCATTGTGCAATCAAAGACTTTTACAGTGGTCGACTAATTACAAACAATTGAATTTAAGAATGGAGATAGATACACTACAAAAATTCAAGAGATTTTTTAACCGGAGTCAAGATAAAAATGAGGTAAATAATTACGTTTATAGATTTCATACTTTTTTAGGCAGTTTAATTGATCAATGCAAATATGAAAAGAATGCAAATTTTAAGGATTGGTGGACACCAAATCTGGAAAATTTAAAGAAAACTATTAATAAAGTTAGAAAAAAGTTCAACAGATCAAGACAAACCAGCAATAAATTAATCTATAAATATTTGTTAAAAGAATTAAACATAAAATACAAGATTTTAATTGAAAAAACCAAACTGGAAAATTGGAAAAACTTTATTAGTAATTCTAAATGTTACAAAATCGTTACTGAAAAAGTTAAACAGTTTGATTTCCCTCCTATTAAAATTAATTCGGATGTTACACTCTCTGATCAAGAAGAAAAATACGCAGCACTACTTGATTACTTCTTTCCGTTTAAGGAAGATAAATTAGATGTCAAGAAGAATTTTACATCTCATACGGAAGACTCGTACAATTCAATCATCATTAACGAATATGTGGATCAAGTTATTAGATCACTCAATAATCGAAAAGCATTTCCATCAGATAAGATCTCCAACGTTGTTGTTAAAATTATACATGCCAAAGATTCGTCTTTCTTCAAACTTCTTTTCGAAAAATGCCTCCATTTAAAAGTTTTCCCTGACGTATGGAAAGTCGCTGAAATTAAATTAATTAACAAACCTAAAAAAGATATTACAACTTGTAGTGGTTATCGGCCTATAGCATTGCTAAATTGCATAGGAAAAGTTTTTGAAAAAATTATTAACGAAAAATTACTGAATATACTTAAGACATTTGAAATATTACATGAAAATCAATTTGGTTTTAGACGATTTCGTTCAACAGAAATGGCTGTTAAGAAACTTGTTGATATAATTGAACTTGCCAAAAGCAAAGATTTATTTAGTGTTATAATCACGTTCGACGTCAAAGGCGCATTTGATAATTGCAAACATTCGAAAATAATTAAAATATTACAAAGTTATAATGTTAATTCTGATTTGGTTGAATTAATTTCAAATTATTTGATAAATAGAATTGCTATAATTAAATCTGAGAACTGCATTATAAAGCGCAATATCTTTTGCGGTGTGCCTCAGGGTTCCGTTCTAGGACCGACACTTTGGAACATATTGTATTCGTACATTCATAAAAAAATTGAAATCTTTTGCGCGCGTTACGATTTCAATGCAGAATTTGTCAACTTTGCGGATGACTTGTGCACTGTAGTTAACCTTCAAAGCGCTACTGAATTTGATAACGTTAGACTTATTTTCAAAATACTTGAAAACTTGTTTATGCAATGTGGTCTTGAATTCTCCATCGATAAGACACTTATGATGGTAATCAGCAATAAGCAAACTAGCGAATTAATAAGAAAGCTTAGTTCAAGTAAATTACTTTGTAGTAAATCTATCCCTATTGTTAAGCACTTTAAATACTTAGGAGTAATCATAGACTATAAACTTAAATTTAATAAGCATATAGAGTACGTAATCGATAAAGTTAACAAAATGTTTTATATGCTGTTATCGATTCAACCTAATATTGGTGGTGTTAATTATAATAATAGAGTTATAGTTTATAACGGTGCTATACGAGCTATCATTAATTATTGTTCCATTATATATATTAAACATATTAGCGTTTCCGCTATGAATAAAATTTTAAAATCTCCGAGAAAATTGCTGTTGAGCGTTGGTTCTTTATACAGAACCGTGTCGACAGCGGCAGCTCCGGTTGTTACTGGAATATTACCGGCTGATTTGAGTATGTATCAAGCTGCGTTGTCATCAGAATTTAAAATGTTTAAATCTTCATTTATAACTCGCTATTACGTATTAGATCAATTTAATAAAAATTTAACGTAAATTTACATTATGATAATACGGTTAATATTACGAATTTCAAAAGGCTAATTACAACGGTAATTTTAAATATATGGCAAGACAGATGGAACAGTCATAGTAACGGTAGATTAACGTATAAATTTTTAAAAGATATTAGAGAAAGAATTAAATTAAAGAAACTATTGAAGTTAAATTTTTATATAAGTCAAGTTCTTACTGGTCATGGACCTTTGGCACATATCTGGAGCGTTTTAAAATTATATCCTCTAATATTTGTGAATTCTGTGCACTAGATGTTCCCGATACCGTTTGTCATTTCTTGTTTGAATGTACTTATACTAGCGACGTACGTTTAAAATATAATTTAAATTGTTACATTACTGATAATGAAATAATTATTAATGATGGAAAAGGTTTAAACTTATCAAACTGTTGTTCGTTCGTTAACTACGTTCAGGGACGGATTAAAGGTTCACGAGGCCCGGGGCTAATATGCAAATGTGAGGCCCCCCCCACCTTAGCAATAAAAATGTAATGTAAAAAGTTGCTTATATGAAAAATAAGGATAAGATTAAAATATCAACATTACTTTTATTAAATAGGTATAATATTATTACATTGATGTACAGACATATTCCAATTAAATTATACTTACAAAAATAATATATTTAATTAAACATTTTTTTCCTTGCTTTTTTTTTGGCGAAGTCATTAATTATGTCGGTAAAATCTAAAGATCTCAGTAAGTCTTTTTCAATGCACATGATCGTCAAAGCCGAAAGTCGATCTTCTAACATTAACGATCTGTACATGTTTTTTATTCTTTTTAATACAGAAAAGTATTGGCTATCGGAATAGTTACAAATAATCTGTAAGCAATAAAAATATTTGGAAAAATATCGGTAATTTTAGATTCCATCATCCAATTCATTACATTTAATGAATATAAAGTGTTATCATTGTGCTCGTAATTTGAAAAAAAGCCCATTTGTTGATTTTTTAATAACGGTATAAATTGCTCAAGCTCATTTAATAAATTTATTTCTAAATCTTTGGAATAGACGTCGACTAAATTTTTTGCTTTGAGACGAATTTCATTTTCATCCATAAATAGTAATTTTGTTAAAAAACCAAAAATATTTATTACATACTTATAGGCTTCATGCCTTTTTTCAAGTTCGGCAGATAATTTATCTATGATGACATAAAAAGTATGTACTCGAAATGCATCAGAACTACTTTGATTGACAACATGCTTTTCACCACTAGATAATTTTTTAGTTATTATTCTTTTTTTTGCCTGAGTGTAGTTTTGATTAATCAAGCAACTTAATTGCTTAGCTTCTATTTCTATTTCGCAAAATTTTTCTCGCAAGTTTTTAATATAATCTATTAAAGAAGTGAACATATTACACGCTATATCTAAATCTAAATCTACTTTTTGAAAATATTTGTTAACAATATTAAATTTGTTAAGGATTCGATTCCACAGTATCGCCATAAATGCATTTTCATATTTAACTATATTTTTTAATAAAGATTCTGCTTCATTTCGCGTGTCTAATTTTTGTTCCGTATCTTCCAGCAAAATGGTTAGTGCCTTATGAATACCATCAAAATTTTTTACATAGTCTCTTGAAGCATCTCCTCTAGCAGACCATCTTGTTGTTGATAAGCTTGAAAGTTTAGATTGCTCCATTGACAAAATATTCCATCGATGTGTTGATGCAGTAAAAAATGAATAAAGCCGCTGAAGAAGACCAAAAAAATTGATAGAATGTAGGCATTCATTTACACTGTTCTCACCTACCAAGTTGAGAGAATGTCCAACACAAGGAACATAAAAAGCTAAATTATTTTTTTCTTTTAACCAAGCTTGTAGGCCTGAATATTTGCCAGACATGTTTGCTGCGTTATCATATGTTTGTGCACGACAATCAGCAATATTTATGTTATTATTTTTTAATAATTCAAAAATTTCGCAACTCAGTGATTTTCCGGTGTGGCTTTTAATCGGCAAAAAACAAAAAAATCGTTCATAGATACTTCCATCCAAATAATAGCGGAAAATCACAGACAATTGATCTACGTGAGTAATGTCAGGCGTAGAATCAAGTACGAGACCCCAATATTTCGCCGCTTTTATCTCTCCTATTATATGGTTTGATATTCCTTCACCAATCGATGTAATAAACTCTTCGTAAATAGTTTTCGATAAATAAGAGACATTTCCTTTACCTTTATTTCCGTAGGTATCGATATGGTTTTTTAAAAAAGGGTCGAATTGACTTATCAATTCCAAAATTCCTAAAAAATTACCATTGCCAGGTGACCCTATTTTTTCATCAGTTCCACGTAATGCAAGACCTCTTTCAGCTAAATATATAATCACCGCAATCACTCTTTTCAAAACCTCGGTCCAATAATTAATTTCATTTCGCATTACACTTATCATCGCATTATCCACATGCGAATCTCTTTGTAAAAAATTAACCCAATCAATCATGCTTTTATTGTGTTCTCTACTGTTTTCGTGACTGCAAATAAATTCTTCTCCTTTTTTCCAATTTGAAAAACCTTTAACGAAAACGTTATCACAAACCACAGAGAACATTTTACAAGCGAAGCAATATATATTTCCTGTTGACTCGGAAAATATCAACCATTTTCTTTCGCATTTTTCTCCATTATTCAAGTTTCGCCAGTAATATTTTGAACTAAAATATCTATTCTGATTAGTATATTCACGCTTCGAAGATTCAAAAGAGGCATCTTTATTTTGAAAAAAAGAATAGTCTTTCATTGTATATTTTTTTCTGTCGTCATCCTTAAATTCGATAGGCCACAGTGCCGGATCCTTTAATACAATACCTAAAAACAATTGATTTGATAATATTCGGAATAAAATTTGATAAATAATACTTTTATTATTTTATACATAACATATTGTTTGTTTCTAATAAAAATAAATATTTTTTATTTTATGGCTTTGTATCATAACATAAATATTGCTTTTTCATATTACTGTTTTCATACATACATAAATAAAAAAACCCGAAATAATGCATAAATAAAAAAAATAAAAAAAGCGGCGTTCCGCATTCAAAGACCCAAAATATCGCTAAAACAGCATACAATGTAAACTAAGCTTTTTAATAATCAATAGGTACGTTGATCCGCACAACATATTTACCAAACAAAATTCCCAATACTAATCATAAAAATACTGGAGAGAATAGTTTTTTTTTAATAAATACCTGTAGTATCTCTTTTGTCATTCGAGCTAGATGAATCAACATTTGCATGTGTTTCAATAGTTTCGTCCGGTTGCAGATTGTTTTTATAATTATCGCTATTAATCGGAATATCACATAAAACTTCTTTATCGCCACTTGTGATCGATTGATCTTTTTCAATGTTGTCTGTATCGCGAATTTCGTTTTCAATTAATTTTTCACTATTTTTTTTAGATTCTGTTGGAAAAAAACTTGTTAATCTCGGTAATTTATTTACAAACTCTTCTCTTTCTGCTACTTTTCTTCTTTTTTGCGCTCCGCTTTCAAATTTTCGAGACATTTCAAAAATATACCACTGAATAAATATCTAAACTACACAAAAAGTTTTTAACTTGGTACAGTTCAACTGCTATGTTACGAATCGTACGGTGCACGTAAAAATATGCACGATCGTGTAAAACAATTGACGTTTGACATCGTGTTAGGTTAGGCGCATACGCGCGTTTTTAGTACGTTTCATCAACGTGAAAAAAAAACGTCGTGTTTTGAGAATATCTGCTTACCATGCAATTAGCGTGAGAAACGCACGAAAAAACGCAGCAAGCCGCACACGGACGGATTTAGTTCGTTTGCGTTCCGTTTTTAATTTCTGAGTTTATTTGTGCGCATATATATCACACGTATATATCCGGTTCACACACGCTGGATGCCACTCGATAAAAGCGTATTGTACAATTTCATAACTAGTTTTTCTAATTATACAAATCATATATTTCTCATATCATTACATATAGTATACTATTTTTTGTTGAGTTATACTCAAAAATATATTCTTCACCTTATGAGGCCCCCCTTAGAAGTGAGGCCCGGGGCTATAGCCCCTTTTAGCCCCCCCTTAATCCGTCCCTGACTACGTTAATTGTGCTATGAGGAAGCGTATTAGAATATATTATATATATTATATATATAATCTAAATTTAAGATTGTACTCTACGAATACTGTGACTAAGCCAAATTGGCATCGCGGTCGTGTATTAAATAAAAAAAAAAAAAAAAAAAAACGCTCGATAGTTTGGTCTAGCCTAGATTTACTATAATACAGTGGGGTCTACCGTTGGATCTTAACCCCTAAGAAGTTTTTTCGTGTTCTAGTCCAATTGCTGGATAGCCACTCAGTTGTAATTATGTTATATATAATTAAAAATAATGTGTTCGCGTCCGTTTGTAAATATTTTTAACTTTGAGAACGTAAAAAATGCGCCTAAAATAAAGCGAAACATTAACTTGCGACGAAAAATACTTCTTTGTAAATATGTGTAATATTAACTACGTACAAATGCCAGGAATGAAAATATTAATAAAATTTAGTTATTCAAAGCGATGCGCGGGCCCAAGCTAATGAATAAAATCGGAAGAAACGAAGTTCATAAAAATAAAAATATGATTTTGTATATTAAAATGGAGAAATTTTAAATTTTGCCGTTTATGTGGGAACCGAGAAAAATGAAGTGTCCTCGACAGAGTTACGAAAACTTTTCACCCCAACGTGGAACATCACAAACAAACGTATCACATATAAATACATACACACATACGTACGTACATACAACATCTACATACATATATCTAAACGAGGTGAACTTACAGAGGAAGGAAAACACGAACAAGAGATCGGATTTTAGACAGACGGATAAATTTCGCAACTAATTAAAGAACGTATAGCGTTTAAAATTAAAAGCTAAATCCTGCGCTGAATATGATCCAATGATGAAAACCAACAAAAAGTACCTCCTTCTTTGATGAATATTACGATATATATGTGTATATATATATATATATATATGTATATATGTGTGTGTGTGATATATGACTATATTGATGAACTAAAGGATAGTGGTTGGTACAAACCTACAGTCCTATTTACGTACATTTCGAAGATAATTTAGCGATTACGAGAGTTTCTCTTTAACAAACGCTATTTTCACGATGTAGTTAGTTAATCCTCGACTACAATCCGGCGTTTCTTCCTGTGGAAGCTTCGTTTTTTGTTAACCGTTTACTTATTTATTCGCTTGCTGTGATTATGATAATGATTATGATGACTATTATTATTATCTTCAAGGTCACAGTTACTTATTCACGTGCTGAACAACGCTAGTAAATTTAAAATTTTATTCGATAACATTAGGACATGATCAGGTGTAGTTAAAATTACTAAATTATTTATATACAAAAAACACCACATAGCCTTTCGGCTATTAAGTCGTTATCGAGTGGAATAGAATTTATAAAAAGTATAAAAGGGAAAAAGAAAATGAAAATGTGAGTGATATTTAATTTAGATGTACGATATTACAAAAAATAGGGAAAAAACAGTTATTCATAAAATAAACTGGTAGTGAATAAACGATACAATCAGTGGGTCTCAGCAATATAAAATTTATATGTAATTACATTAAATAGGTAGAAAAAGTAGAAACTTTCTAATTACTATAGAAATTGATTAAATTTATAACATACTTCTTAAAACTAATTCTTCGTCGAAATTTATCGCCGAATTAAAAAAAAAATTGTTTTTAACTCTCTTTTATTATTTCCGTTTTTTCTAGTAGTTTTTTTTATAACGTTTTTCCGTATTTAAAATTTTATAATTTTAATTAACAATATCGACTTTTTAATTCTTTACAGCATTTTCTAAATAATGATATTTCATCATTGTTCATATATATGAATTTAAATATCCTCCTGTTTCATCTTTTTCGCATTGATTACAATTTGAATTATTTAATATATATATTTTATTTTGTTGTTATTAATGTTTACCGCATTCACTATCAGATTATTTTACAAATAATTTTTTTTTACATCGCTATTTTTCACGTATTATTAATTATTTATCACAATTTTGGTCGGTCACCGGTAAGTTCGTTCCACTTATTTACTGGCGGTTGGCGCTCTATCTGGACTGTATTTTATGCTTAGTGTTTGCGCGCTTGTCATTTTGTGTACGCGTGTTTTACAGGCGCGCAGCGTGTTAAAGCACTTACACTCTACGTACATACATACTATCATGTGTACACGATGACAGGTCTGAATATGATACGCACCCCTCCCCGACTACGCAAAGTACAAACAGCGAGCGACGAAGAAATTAGTGAGCAGTAGCAGGTAGCAGGTTCATCTCTATCTCACGCAGGCGGCTGATAATGAAGCCGTAGACACCAGTTTGATCGAAAATCAGTTAAAACCGTTTAACTAGAGATAATAACGACGGTCAATTTAAATTAAAACGACAATTGTAAAACACGACTACTGACGAGAGTGACGAATATGATTGAGGCATATCCCTAAACGTACGAGTATAATATAAAAGAAGAATAGCCTATCAGGTAGATGTGAATAATAAACGAAATATATTCGAATTTCAAACGGCTGACAACAATGACGAGGTTGATAACGACAATATGCAAGTTAAAAATAGCAAAAGGGACGATAATAGAATCGAACATTATGTTAACAGGATTAAGAATATCAAACCACTGTCTATTATGGTAAAAAATATACAGAATTTTAACACATTCGTGAAATTTATGTTAACAATACTAAATGCGCAATTTACGCTTAAATTTATTCTAACAGGTGTCACTATTTTTCCATTAAATCCGTTAAGTTATATCGTTAAAACTTTAAAGCAAAATAAATACTTTTATTATACATATTCGTTGGCAGAAGAGAAACCGTTTAGGGCCGTGATTAAAAACCTTCATCCGATAACGGAAATAAATAACATAAAGGAACAAATCCAATCTGAAGGGTTTGAAGTGCTCAGAATTACCAACATTTTAAAGAACAAAACAAAACAACCATTACCGATGTTCTATATAGAATGTCGATATATTCAAAATTAACCGTCTTATAAATACACCTTGTAGTTGTTAAGGAACTATCCAAGGACAGTAAACCTAAACAATGTAAATGAAAATTATTGTAATTTACCAATGCGATGTGTTAAATGCGTTGGTAAACATGATACAAAATCTTGCAACAAAAGTGCAAACGAACCAGCTGTATGTGCCCTATGTGATGGTAGCCACCCAGCCAGTTATAGAGAATGTACCGTATAAAAACAGCAGACTAAATTTTACAATAAAACACATACATTGAGTATGAAAACTGAAGGAAATAATAATCACATTTTCCACACATCAACGGCAAACCAACGCACAAGTGATACAAATGTTAACAATCAAACGTATGCAAGTGTAACTAAAGCAAACAAAATACATTATGCTCAACGATCACAGTGGTATTCGTAGACAATGAAACTAATAGATCAAATCACAATAGTGATAGTTAAATTCATTTTTGAGCGAATTCAAATTATCGATACACCCATTAATCTCACTATTGACGAGAGTAATAGATAAGATACTACTTAAATGTTAAACAACGCGAAAAAAGGTCCCTCATCACTCATAATAATGTTGTGGAACGCTGGTGGCATTGCGCAAAAAAACACGAGTTAGAAATATTCCTTAAACAAAATACCATTGATTTGGCGCTTGAAACACACCTTATACACGAAAAAAACTTCAAAATGCACGGATGTATTGTATACAGAGCTCACCATCTACATGGTACTAGTCATGGTGGTACAATAGTTATGATTAAAAACACCTTCAAGCAATATAAAAATTTTGCACGGAGTACTCTTGCGTACTAGACGGTAGCGGTTATTATCGAAACCTTTGTAAACGACCTTACAATCGCTGCAATTTATCGACACACGGAATTTCAGATACCAGGGATTGAGTACAACTCCATTTTTAGAGCGTTGAGAAATAAATTTGTATGCGGCGGCGATTATAATGTAAAATGTAGCTCGTGAGGATCATCGAGAATAACGAACCAATCTGGAAGAAAACTTGATAAAGTTATTCGAGACAACTCACTCGCTTTAAACATCTAATATATAAAACTGCTATTAACTTGTCGTCAGATCATGTTCCGGTCATTGCGGTCTTAGATGTGCATAGTAAACGAACAGACATTCCACAAGGACTTGTAAATAGAACTACAGATTGGAATACTTTCTCTACTATGATCGAAAATAACGTAAACCTTTAAATAAAATTAAAAAATGAAGACGACATCGAATCTGCGGTTAAAGATTTAACCTTATAGAATATTCTTATGCTAATGCAACAAACTATGATTCGAACAATTCGCAAGAAAACGCATATCTTCCGCTCGATACAAGAAGATTAATTAAAAAATCTCAGGCATCCAGAAAAAAATGGCAGCGTCTTCGATATCTGTTCTTAAAAGTAATTTACACGAAGCTGCAAACTAAATTAAAAAATAAAATAAATGAATATAAAAACAATTATTTCAAATCTCGTTTACAGACGTTGAACGGAAATAACAGATAACTGTGGTGGTGTACAACAAAAAAATTACTGGGACAGTCGAAAATATAAAATTGAATAATACATGGGCTAAATCGGACAAATAGAAAGCAATTGCCTTCTCGCAGAACACCTTAGTACGGTGTAACCCCACATCCCGCTTATGATGAAGAACATCCAACTATATATACCGAATGCATTGAAGGAGCCATATCAGCCTCAACACGCTATAAAATTCTTCTCGCCAAAAGAAATATGTCAGCGTCTCAAAAAAGTACCATTACGGAAGGCTCGGCGAAATCATTTCACATTTACCCCGGAAAGAGGCTATTTTATTCTGTTATATTTCCAACGCAATATTACGAATCGGCTACTTCTCTAAATTATGAAAAAAATCAGTTGTAATCGTGTTACCTAAACCGGACAAATTAAAAACATCCGCCGTCCTATCGACCGATCAGTTTACTTTCTTCACTTTCTAAAGTATTCGAAAAACTAATTTTAAATCGCCTATACGCTGCAATAACGATCAACACAGCTGGAAAAATAATACCAGATCATCAGCTTGACTTCTGTAATTCCACTATACAACAGTGTCACCAGTTGGTCGACGCAATCTTGTAAACTTTTGAGAAAGGAGACGTGTGCTCGGCTGTCTTCCTTGACGTCGTGCAGGCGTTTGACAAATTACTCAATAAACTCCGAAAATGGGTCATTCTTTAAATCGTGCTTAGTCGAAAGGACATTTGTCGTTAGAATTAATGATTCCTTCTATTTTATCTTCAGTGTCGTGGGGTAGCCTACATGGACACCGCTATTATATTCCATCTGCACCAGCGACGTGCCCACTTCCTTTTGCCGACGACATTTCTATCCTCGCGTCTAATCCAAATCCAGATTACGTAAACGCGGCGGTTCAATACCACATAAACCGACTAACTAACTGGGTACAGTGTTGGAGAATATCATTTAACCCGGTAAAATGCCAACACGTCACATTTACTAATCGACAAGTAACGTGTTAAAAGTTGAAAATCGACGAAACTGAAATTCTGCAGACAGACTCAGTACGTTATTTGGGTTTATTCATGGATAGGATACTGACGTGGCGTTACCACGTGGCGCAGACAAAGAAGACTGTGATTACTCGCGCCAGAATGTTGCACCCTTTGCTGAGATCAAATAAGATCTTATCTTGAATGTCAAAAGAAGCATATATTTAACAATCATTGCGCCGATCTGGAAGTATGGAATCGAGCTCTATGGTACCACGTGTAAAAGCAATCTATTACAGATACAACAATAGTCGAAAATATTACGCACAATCACGTTCGCGCCGATATATCTCAAATTTAACGCTTCACCATGACCTTCTCATACCATCGATTCGAGAAATATGCTGAACAGTACGAGAGATTTTTCGAGAAACTACAAAATAGTGCAAATCCGAACATAAGCAGAATGTATACGATCACATTGCCGGACAATCCCACAGACGATTGAAAAGAAGAAAATGCTGTCGCGACGCCCTTTCTATTACCTGAATATAAGAAATCTGAGTCAACGTGATTTAATCTTATTTTAAATCCTCTCGGGCTAGTCGACTCATTGGACCTGTCGGTTAGTCTAATGCTTACTTCTCGCTTGATGTTTCCTATCCCCTTCTACTTCCTTTTCCATCGTCTTAATTCTTAGCACCGTTTGTTGTGGTATTTTAACTCGGTACAACGGAAAAAAAATGTAAATCTAGATTAGGTGTTTTCTTACATTTTATTTTATTTTTCCCCCTTTATCATTTTTTATAAATTGTATACATTATATTTTTTTTATAAGTGGAAGAAAAAAGACAACCTAGTTACAGAATCAGTCGGATTAGTGCAATTTACCTGCGATGATAACTATGTTTCGAGCAGTTTTTGACCGACCTTAGAATTGCCAGCATGTCCTATTTGCGGAAGAGTTTTAAAATATAATCAATGGGTGATTTAAATTAGAAATTTCCACGTTTGTTCCGACTTTAAAAATATATACACACATTGCGTCCCATAAGTTCTGGGACTGGTGTTGTCAATTCGAAACTAGCGGCGCGATTTTCACGAAAATTTAGTAAATTGTTTCTACATCTTTTTTCTACGGGTGGTTCAATTTTTAAAGCGTTCGGAAGATTATTGGTTTTACTTGTGGTTATGTGCGTCGTGGCTGAAAATCGCGAACAACGTACCGCGATTAAATTTTGTTTTAAAGCTAGAAAAAATGCGACGGAAACGTATGGTATGTTAAAATTAGCTTATCGTATTGAAAACATTTTTGATTTTTTTGTGATATATATATATGTATATATATATATATATATATTGAACATACGACAAATAATCGAAAAATGCAAAGAATATAACGTCAAAGCATATTTATGCTTCATGGATTACACAAAAGCTTTTGACTCTGTGCGATGGCAGAAATTATGGCAAATACTTAGTGATTTTGGTATATATCTAATTAACCTAATAAGATCTCTATATGGTTCCAATAGCGGAAGAGCGAAAATTAATAATGGACTCACGGATGAATTCGTATTAGAAAAAGGAGTCCGTCAGGGATGTATATTAACAACGTACATTTGCCCACTTTACAGCAGAAACTGTTGTCCCTAGGCATTCCAGAGCATTGCTGCCACTTCATTAGTAGACTATTTTCGCAACGCCACATTTTAATAAGTTCATCGTCCACCAGATACCATCGTGTGGTATATAGGGGAATTCCTCAGGGTTCTTCCCTCAGTCCGTTGCTTTTTAATTTATATATTTCAGAACTGGCACACGTGCCTTTGTATTCCAAAACTCTCCTTTATGCCGATGACATTGCGGTATTTAGTTCCAATACATCATTTTCCGACGCCGTATGTAATATTAATATGGATATTGATTTAATTGAACGAGTTCTTTATAAGTTGGGGTTAACTCTAAGTCCCCTGAAAAGTGCGGCAGTGGTTTTTACATACAGACATCTCACAGTCAATAACTTCTCTATCACAGCAGAAAATGGAGTTATTCCCTTTTGTAAGTCAATACGGTATTTGGGTATTACGTTGGATACGCGTTTAACATGGAGGCCACATATTGAACATCTTATAAAAACTATTAACCGCGCCGTTAACATTCTACGTAATTTATACAATACTCATTGGGGTGGTGATCCTTTCATACTGTTGACTCTTTATAAGTCGCTAATTCGTTCTAAAATGGAGTATGGTTGTGTTTTTTATGGATCTGCAGCTGAATCATTGTTAAATAAGCTTGATCGTGTGCAAAATGAGTGTGTGAGGCTCTGTATTGGTGCAGTTAGAAGTACTCCGATACCGGCATTGTTAGCAGAGTGTAAGATTCCTCCGTTACAGCTGAGACGGAGTTATTTAGCATTAAAGCTCTTGATCGGTAGAATGTACATAGATCGCTTTCCGCTATACAATTTATTCTACCACATTTATTCCAACTGGCGGTTTTCAAACAGCAAAATGCCTCTGCTGGCTTCGGTTTTACCTAGGTTGGATGAATTTCAGGTGCAGACTATGCGAATTCATATACCCATCCAATTTATGTTACCTTATTCATACAATTTTGCCAATAAAATAACATTTTTCTTTCCAGAGAACTACGTCCATTGGCCTCCCCCACTGATCCGGGCTACATTTAATAATATTATCGCTGAAAATTTTCCTACGCATATCCTTGTTTATACAGATGGATCGAAGTCATCTCAGGGAACTGGTGCAGCAGTTTATATCCCTTCTCTTAATATTAGCAGTGCATACAAATTATCTGATCTCTGTTCCTCATTTACAGCTGAGTGTGTGGCAGTATTTCTTTCTTTGTCGTCCTTAATTGATGCGAATCTTCCAGGTAATTATCTCGTTGTTACCGACTCACAGAGTATTTTAAAGGCTATTGAATGCAAAGGGAAGGTGTCAGATTCATTGATTTCAGCCATCTTGTTGAAACTTAATCAGCTCGAAAACCTCAGTATATTTGTGTCATTCTTGTGGGTACCGGGACATCGAGGAGTCCCCGACAATGAAATGGTAGATGCAATAGCTAAAAGGGGTTCTTCTAGTGGTGTTTTATTCTCTTCAGTTTCTTCTCGTGACGTCATTCACTTTACACAGTCTGTTCATAAAAAGCTCTGGGATCAGACATATATGGAGTGCATACAGCGGTCGCCTCTTACTGCGTATTATCAGCTGCAGCCGTCTCTCCCTAGGTTCCCATGGTTCTACGTTTTCAAAAACATCAAGCGGAGAGGAATTGTGCTTATCAGCAGATTGCGGTTTGGGCATTGCTTGTTGCCTGACCGCCTGTTCGTTATGCAGCTTAGAGATAATCCGTTTTGTCCTCTACATGCTGGTCGTGTAGTCTGCAACCCTGATCACGTGTTCTTCGAATGTCCTTCATTAACAGCATTACGTTCTGAACTGTATCTCAAATTACTTTACGCATCTCGTGGTGGTCCTCCTTATAATGTAATGTCCCTTCTACATGTTGAGAATCTAGATTTATTCCCGGACATAGCGACTTTTCTCGAGAAGTTGTCCGAGTTCATAAGAATATGAGTTAGTGATTATTACGGCTCCACGTTGGGTAAGCTGTAAAGGCATCCCCATTAAAAAAAAAAAAAAAAAAAAAAAAAAAAAAAAAAAAAAAGTCCCATCCTTTTCAATATATATAGCGAGTGGATTATGAGAAAGATACTCGAGAGATGGGAAGATGGAATATTGCAGGAAAAACATTTAATGATTTGCGATATGCAGATGATATTGTAATAATTTCCTCGTCAGAAGAAAAGCTCAGTCATCTCTTCCAAAAACTGGACACTGCAAGCGAAGAAGAAGGCTTGTTAATAAACAAATATAAGACTAAAATAATGATCCTTATGGGAAAAGATAGAACCGGCAACATCTGAACGACCTGCAAATTGTCGATAAATTTGTAAACTTAGGGGATCACTCATTACAAAAAAACGGAAGTTCGACGGCGGAGATTAAACGGCGAATAGCAAAAACTGCATTAGCACGACTTACGAAAATATGGAAAAGTCACGACATAAATATGAACACAAAGGTACGCCTCTGAGAACCCGTATGTTCTCGGTATTTCTCTACGCATCCGAGTGCTGGAAGCTAAACAGATATCCAGAGTATCGACGCTAAATGTTGTAGGCGAATGTTGAGGGTCCCATGGACTGCAAAACAAACTAATCTGGAAATTTTAAAATGCTAATGTAGATATCCGATTACGGCACATAGTGGAGAAACGTATAGCCACCTTTTTTTTTTGGTCATATTATGCGACGAGACAGCCTAGAGAAACTAATCACAGTAGGAATGAGGGAAGGCTGCAGACAAAGAGGAAGACCACCAACGCGGTGACTAAAATCAATCACTGGTATCACTTCGCTGCAAGAGATTATTAAACGCACCGAGGATCATCGGGATACATGGCGGTCAATTATACGAAAAAATTAAGATTCATAATTTCACGACGCTCGAAACGAGCACACGACTCTGATGATAATCGTATAAATTACACAATAAATTAATATAATGAGATAAATTAGTATATCGATATTAAGAAATAATTCGTACAAACGGAAGCGGAAATCGATAGAAAATTTCTCGACTTTTACCGGTAGACTTGATATTAAAAACACGGCAGAACAAAAACTTTAGCATTGTTCGGAATAAAAGCTGGAAATAAGCTGGTTATTCGGTAAAGTTGCGATTTAAAGTGAAAAGTACAACTTTTATTTTGCTCCAACCGAGTATGCTTGTTAAGAGTTTTCGTGAACAACTTTTAAACTTTCTCTTATCGGTGTTTCGATAAATGTTAAAAATAGACGGTAAAAAGACGCGAAAAATTTGCCAGCAATCTAAAAGGAAAACGCTGATTAAAGTTTACCCGAATTTCGTTTTTTTTTTTCGATTCGAGGCATTTTTTCGTACCTTTCAAGATTACGAGCAAATTTCTAAAATAAACGTATTTTTAAATAAAGAGAATCGATATGCCTACCTCATTGCAGGCTGTGGGCTTTCCGCAAACATTTCCAACGTTTTCTATCTTACGCGACTCGAATCCAATTAATTACTATCCGTTTCACCATCCCAACCTACGCTCCTTCCTCGTCTAACTGTCAGTCGTCTACCGTCACATCGTACGTTTGTTCTTGTCTCGCGATATGTAAATCTATTTTAACTTGGCGATTTGTTCCACCGCATCCAGTAATTCTGTTTGTTGTCCTATCCGCCAAAGCGTCTTACGATCCTCGAGTCTGATGTTAAGAATGATTCTTTCGCGCGCCATTTGAATGTTCCTAATTCTTTTAGTTATTCCTTTAGTAGAACTCCATATTTCAGCTCTGTACGTTATGATTGTACAGTTTATACTTTTCAGGCTATTCGGTATGTCTTTATTTTTGAAAACTTCGCTTAACTATCCAAATGCCATCCAGGCGATAGATATTCTCCTTCTTATCTCTAATCGTATGTGGGTTCTCTTTTCCATTGTAACTCCTTACCCTAAGTGTAGGTATTTCATTAACACTTATCGTCGCTTCTTTCCATTGTAATTTTCTTCGGTCTTTCTTTTTCTTTTTTTGTAGATTTAATCTGATTTTTTCGTAGTGTGTGTGTTAAGTTCCGTTAGGGTAATTTATATTTTTCCACACTTTACCTATTAAGAGTAGATCATCAGCTCGTCTAATTCCACTTTAATGTCTTATAGTTCCACGGCTGAAATAGTTTCGACGATACTCTCTTAATATCTCTCGTACTTTTAATATAATTTTACTTTCATAAGATTCGTTAATTGTAATTAATCAATTCCCGAATCGTATAATGAATACTGCTCGTATTTCTATTGTATCCGATGCTTTTTTTTTCAGATTATACCTTTCGTAGTTTTGTATTGACGTTTTAATAGTCAACGCGTGATCGTTTGCACTGAATCTCGATCGAAATTCAGTCTGCTCTATTGATTGATGAAGGTCTATCAACTTCGTCAACTGATTCGTTAATTTAGTACATTTTTTCGAAAATATGAATTTGTTAAATATTATTACAGCTCGTTAGTACACGCGATTAATTCGTATATTATTACTAGCTTTTAAACGAATTACAGTTTAACTAAAACGAAATAATGAAAAACTAAAATCATCCTAATATATCCTAAGCAAGAAGACCTCCTGCCTATTCCAAATGGTGTCCTGTATAACTTTTTGTTCATTGTGTATAAATTTTGTTATGAGATCTTCGCGTTCTGAAAAATGTTTATCCGTCCTTTTTTTTTTAATTCATAACATATCGATTGTTTATCTTCTACGTCCACATATTTGTCCATTAATTTCAAAACATATCGAGCTCAATCTAGATTTATTATTTTTATTATATTCGTTAGCATAACTTGTAGTTTTGTTGTATTTTTTAAAATTTTCTCGCGATGAAAACGTTATTCTATCCATCTTTCCGACAATTCTTAAATGTTTCCATCAATATAGGTTTTATCGCGAACCCTCTATGTCAAAACATTCCAATATGTTGCGTTTATTTTTGATTTCGAACGGATCCTTAAATTTATCACACCGATATTTTGTTATCTTCATCTCTCTTTCAATTGTATTTTTAATTTATAAGCAAATTACAATTTTTATTTTATTTTTTATTTTTAATTTTTCATTAATAAGTTCTTCATTTTTCTTCGTATTTGCACGTATGGTATTCAATAGCTTTATTTAATTTTTCGATAAAAGCAAAATTCTTCTTACGAATGCACTATGTTGTTCGCGACTATTTTACATACGAAAATCTCGTAACACTTTTCATCGTTTAAGAGGCGATTCATTACACCATGCGTATATATCGACGTATCATCATCATTAAGTGCTGTCTACGTAACAGCGACAGGCGAATAATTTGTAAAGCAGTCATAACATGGCGTTAGCGCAAATCGACACAAACACCCGACAGAACTGATTGTAATCGCTTTGTATGCAACCCCGAGTTTTTTTTCTTGTAGCGTACTATATTATTACCAGTGCGCAGCATAGGGTGGTGTGCGTGGTGGGTTGCTATTGCCTTGCACGCGATAATATTAGGATTATTTATATTTTTATTTTCTAATGATAATTTTTACATCGTCGATCGTATTCGAACTCGGTGCCTTCCATACGAAAGTCCGTGTTCTAGTCACTTGGCTATCCCGACATATCGACATAACACACTACGTAAATGTCAAATGGTCGCTTATGTTTATGCAATATGTACGTAATTTCGCGCGAGTTTTATAATACAAAAAATATTAAAAAAGTTACTACATTGTAAAATTTTAATTTAAATTATCATAACAAATTAAAAGGGTAAAAAAATCTTTATAATATAGAATTGAAAGGATTATTTTGTTTTATCCTCTGTAAGTATAAAAAAGACACCGACATCGTCTGTATGTTAAAAACGCGTTCGCCTATATTTAATAACGCGGTTTTGAAATAAAATAATTCCCAAATTTCGTACAAAACCGTCGATGTGTGTACAAATGACGTGAATAAATTAACCATTTCAGTCTCGGTGTCCTCTATACGGTACACAAGGTTTTAACGCTGTATGTGGCGTTTGGTCGGCTTACAATATTTCAATTTCCAATTGTTTTAATTTATTTTTTTTTTAGTTCTATTATATCTTGCTTTTTAGCACATTTCATAATTACCGTTTTTTCTTCATTTACTGACATATTGTACTTCTAATCGCTAGCTGTTTTATCGATTCTTCAAGTTGTTTTTCATTATTTCCCACGATTGTTATGTCATCTGCAAGAACATCATTTATCCTCTCACTTTGATTTTCACATTAAAACTTTCTCTTTAAAACCTTGCATTATTTTATCTGTGTATATATTAAAAACTCCCCCGGTGATATATATTTTCGTCTTATTCCTTTCCCTAATTTATTTCTTCTTCTTTTCCGACGATTCTTATTATATCGGCTTTTGTGTTTCGTATAATGTTTTTATTATTCTTTTATCTTTCTAAATCCACCGATATTTCATTACATCCCATAGATGTTCTCATTCGACCCGGTCAACAAAAGCCGTTTTTTTGTCCACATCAATAAATTTCACCTCTAATCTTTTTTTAATTATTTGTCGCATTCCTAATATGTATATTATCTCTATACGGTATGTAGCTTATAACGCTGAATGGCCATTGGTTGACTTGGAATGTTTCAATTTTCTACAAATATTTATATAACGCGTTAAGAATTTCACTACAGAAATAGTTAGAACGTAATATTATACGCAAGATATTGGTTTATATTTTAACCAACTCCTCCTTCTCGAGCTAATCAATTTAATTACGTTATAATTTCAAATGTATAATTTTGTGTAAAAAATTTGATCGAAAGGTTTAATACGGACGCTATCGGGTAATAAAATTATCGTTCGGGTTTTTTAATAGAGTACCGATTTCGGCTTCATTACTAAAATCTAATTTTTTTTTTTTTTCTCGAAAAATTTCCACGATGTAATAAGAGCGAAGTGGTTGTATTTATTTTAAGTTCTAAACGAGCGTATAATTTAATAATAAGTGTAAATTCCTTCGATTTTTCAAACGTGGCCTAAATTTTATTTTCGACGTGTTGTTGTGTAAAGCGCGGCGCGACCTTTCAGAGAGAAGGTTAGTATTACGGAAAAAAGAGAGAAGTAAAAACGTCGACTGATATTTAAAATCCGATCGCATTTTCTACCAAACGAAATAATTTAAACGTTCTTCGGAAACTAACGGCGAAAAGACCACTAGAGGCGTCCGCGAGTAAATGCGAAGGCTATCGAGATATTTAAGAAAAGGACGAGAAGATTCGATGAATAAAATATAATCATCGTCGTCTAATCGGAAATGTGCGTGACTAGTTACGTAATTGATTGGAAAGAATTTCGGAAATTAGTGTATATGGATATGGAATTTTGAAATTTAAAGCGTTTCCGTCGCGATAAAGCAAGACTGCGATATTTATAAAATGACGGTCGATGTTCGTCGAAGATTTTTCGGCGAAATTAAATTTTTTTAATATACTTACTTAGTCGATGTCAGATTTACGGTCATGTAGCTGCAACAAAACAAACAAAAAATGAAAAGGGAAATTAACCAGGAAAACGAAAAAAAAATAGAGTACTCGTAAAATTTCATACATACATGCATATATCCATTACTCCTACGTACGCATTAAGTTACACGCAAAAAAAAAACAACGTGTAGTCTAGGAAGAAAATACTTGGACGAAATCAATCATGAACTTTTTTTTCCCTGAGAAAATTGTGTAGGCATTGAGAAGTATTTGACGGAAATACTTCAATGTATCGAACACGGTGTAACAGTTTGCATCAAAAGAACTAATTTATGGGCACCCTCCTACTAAGTGCATATATATATATATATATATATATATATATATATATATATATATAATATAGGTTATATTAATAGCACGTATAATACATATATATATATATATATATATATATATATATATATATATATATATATATATATATATATATATATATAATATAGGTTATATTAATAGCACGTATAATACATATATATATATATATATATATATATATATATATATATATATATATATATATGTAAAATATAGGTTATATTTTTATATATATATATATATATATATATATATATAATACATAAAATATATTTATATACATATGCACGTGTAGCGTGGTTGACAGCGTTCGGACCGTTTAGAAAGTTCTTTATCTTCATGTAACTCGTGTCACTCTACCTTATGTAACATCATACGCGTCGAAACGTAAAATGTAACTGTGTTCCATTGATTGCGAAAACGCTTTCGTTAGAGACAACTAGAGTCAAATGTTTACTTTAATGGAATAGATGGGAAAAGATTCTCGTTATAGCGTGCCATGATTACTGAAACTGAAAAAAAAACCGAATATCTCGTGTGTACACTAAATGTGGAGTACACGATTTGCGTTATAGCACTGTTAACAACTCTGAGTCACATTATATATATATTATATATATATATATTATATATATATATATATATATATATATATATATAATATATATACATCGTGGTTGTTACATGGTTAGACTTGTTTACCCGATGGTAGTCGCGACATTGATTATAAAGTTTTACATCTTCATGTAACTCTTAATTTTCACGAAGACATCAGTGGAACCCTACTTTATTTAACATCGTACCCGTCCCTACATGCGTTGCGTACAATTAGTGCTTTGAAAGCTAACCAATTTTATGTTTGAATATAATTTAAAATAGGCTGTTCACGATATTTGTAGCGAATAATATAAAAACGACGATGATCGTATGACCGAGTATAGCGAAATATATTTTTATTTTTTCGTTCCAGCTGTACATTTCAGTACGGATGTTGCTCGACCGAGTTGGTGAGACCGTTATGGACGCGTATACTATCGCCTGAAATGTCGAAGTAAAAGGAACGGGCGCTCGATTGATGTTTAATTAAAACTGAAATCGGTGTTTCCATTATTCTGGTTAGCTGACTTTTCAGTTGACAAGTTAAATTATTCGACGTCGCAGACGACGAGAGTATAACCTCCACTTTTGTCGTCGGCTTAATACTATTAAAACTTTACTATAGGATCGTTGAAAATTTTATCAAAGTTTTCTTATTTATCCAAAGCGGAAAATGTGGCGACCACGTTTCGTATTACCATCCTTATTGGTTCTACTACTACTACAAATAATAATAATAATAATGACAATGATAACGATGATTATAAAGTTTCCGTTTAATTCGTTTTAGTTGATCGCGTTATTCAGTTTTATTTTTTAGCAACTCAATCTGCGAATGGGAACGGCTTCTTGTTCGATGGTAATTGCAAACTTAACAAACTGGAACGAGGATACATCGTAATTTTCCGGAACTTTTCCACACGTGTAAACTTTTATTTATCACGTTTTTATAGAAAACTGTGCCAGGTTAAACTATAGATAAAACGAATTAATAAAAGTCGTCATCGTCACATAATATTGAGTACAGATACGCGACATACACACACACATATATATATATATAGTCTTCGTAATCAAAAGTTCTAATTCAATTTATTATCTAAGTGACATCAAACCATTATTAGATAGACTAAGATTGTGCAGTTTATTATTTTTTTTTTACATTTTAAATTAAATTACATAAGAAACACCGCCGTAATGACGTTAAAATGTTTTACGAAGCATTAACCGATAATTTTATAAATAAATAAATTTATAAGCTTACGAGAGTTACTAATATACAGACCTGCCATACATAATATGGGGAAAATAGCCCCGGGTTAAAGACCCCAAAAACCTGAAAAGTTAAAATCTCCTTACCAGTTATCAGAGACTCAAATATAAATATATTGTTTATCTACTTATTTATATATTTTTTTCTATCTTTTTTTAATATGCATTCGCATTGCGTTCAGAGATTTCGCTTAGCTATGCTGTTTTTTCCGGCAGCGTCCTACTGTTTATTCGTTACAATACTATAACTAACAAACTCTAGATGATAAACATAGTTATCTGCGAATCTAACAAACAACAATAATAAGTTGAATATATGGTATTATACCTTTAGACGCGTAAATAAACGTTACAAAAATCGCGATTAATATAACTAATCGATCCGATTATTGTAATAAAGAAGACGAAAATAACTTATCATCGTTCATGGGATTAACTTCTCGTTCATCTGTCAGGGGTCCACTTTATGCGATACTCGGTACATATTTCATTTAATTATATAGTATGTTTATATTATTTCGTATAAACGTTTAAAATCTACAAACGTGGACTGATGGGTGTATTTTATTTCAGTATAATTATAGACGTAATTTAATTATTTGTAGAAATACTTACGGCTCTCCAAGTTTAGAATGACGGGTCTACTAATATAAATAACTAATTATATATATTCTAATAATCTTTAACACAAATAAATAAATAAATATATATAAATGTATGTACGTAGGTGTGCGATGTAATATTTTTTAAATGAAAACGAACTTGCGACTATAAATCACTTCTAGTAGTGGGTATAAATTATTAATTATACCGAATAGTTTGTAATAATTTTTTTTCCACAGTAACGTCATCTTCGGATTATAAATTAAATAATAACTATAAACGAATCATCTATCTCCGACTATTTGATTTTATTACGTACGTATTTTATTATGACTATAATCATCGAGACGTCTTAGTAAAATTGGTCACCCGAAGTAATTATTAAAGCATTCGCAACTGCCAGCCAGAAGAGACTTCGCGGACACGTCAATATTCAACTTCCGCATACGCGCGAACATATTCGTCGTTTAAAGCATTCAAAATATCTTGTCACGTACTCGCTGTTCTGATAGAGGCTCTGGTCGTTGGACCGGATGACCTCACGCGTGTTCGATCGTTTTTATTAGAAATTATTTAACTATTTAGTTTAAGATCGCGCCATTATTGTTTTAAAATTCAAAATAAAAAATTGCGTAAACGTTACGTATTATTTTAATTTTCGACAAGACGATGAATAAAAAAAAATACCATTAGTTTATTCGACCAAATCCCGGGGAAACTTTTATTCGAAAACGAAGTGGTCTTTATTTCTTAACTTTACTTCCCGATTGTTAACGTATTAGCAAAAAAAAAGAAAAAAAAGTTTTCAACAAGCTCGTCGGATCTGTCAAGTGACTACCGTAGTTTGCCCGGAGAAGGAAAGATTTTAATCGTCGTATACAGTGGTTGGGATATTCCAAAAAATTTTGAAATTGCGCGCTCGTTCGCCATTTATTAACAAAAAAAAGAATTTTTTACGTTTCCGTTATTTTATTCACGACTATTTCGAAGATATTCTTTTTTTATTTGTTTGAATTTGGTTTTTTAAAATTTTGAAATAAAATTATTATTGCGGTCGAATAAAAATTCCGAATAAACGTATTAGTCGATAATATTTATACGTATAAATTTAAATAACGTAAATGTATACATTATTAAATCTGCATTAATTTTTAACGTCTATAGAGAACTCGTTGCTAGAAATATTTCGAACAACTGCGATGAACGATTTCCTAAAGAATTTCAAACCTAAGATATGCAAATCACATAGTATCGATAACCACGTCGAAAGATATCCAAATTACAGACTGAAAGCTACAAAATAAATCTTAAGGAAACAAAAAAAATCGCAATTATTTATAAGCAAAATTATAGATTGTCTAAGTAGTCGATCAATTTATATATTCGAGCTTATTAATATCGAACGATGGATATTGCGAACGTGAAATTAAAACGAGAATAGGTATGAGCGGTGGTACAGCTGCGTATAAATTAGCTAGAATTTTGGAAAGATTCACAGATATCGAGGGGTGCTAAGCCTTATGAAAACGTTGGTATTAGGCTTTGGAAGAATAAAATTACTAATCAAGAAGTTTTACAGAAAATAGGTGTGCAGGCTGTGGTAACGATAATGCGCAAAAACGTAAGCTACGCTTTTTCGGGCATATTATGATATAAACCATCCATCAATTAGAAAAATTGATATTAGAATCCAGACCAGCTGGCAGGGAAAACCACTGAGAAGGTGGACTGATGATGCGCTTAAAAATAAATCCGTTAATAGATTATAGCAGGTTGGCAATGAACAGGTATTAATGGAGAAAAACTCACGACGCCCATAATCATCATCATTATATATATGAATCACTAACACAGATTACAAGCAGGCGTATAGGTTAAGAGAGAGATGTAAATGTTATCGATTATCGAATAGAGAACGGATTCGTGATAAAAAAAAAATACGACAGATAAATTATTAAATGTTAATCAAAGAAAATGACGATAGACCGATGATAAGAACGATAGAGAACATTTTTACATTGTAGACATAGTAAAAATATCGTGAAAACAACCCCGGTTTTTTTTTTTTGGTTATAAGGAAATCATTGTTGATGCCTAAAATCGCGAGTGAAAAATTACGAAAAAGATTATTTAAAAAAAGTGTATATCTGGTACGGTGTCCAGACGTGGACAGTAAATAAAAGAACATAAAACCCGTTAAAAAATGTGGTAATGCAAAAAGTTGGACAAATTAAAAATATTGAAGAGAGTAATTGTAACGATAATTGAAGGTTCAGTACGCGAGGAGATTGAAATTCCTCACACGTAGTAGAAGATATAGGGTTTTATAGGCTGATTAAAAGTAACATCGCTCTACACAAGTTGCACGAAGATAGTGCGGTATTGCATCACCTGACATTAGAAGCAATGTAGCGGCAAAAAAAGGACTATAGAAAATAACAATTAACGTCATCTACTACGTAATTATATACGGAATATTAAAATTGAGACGTAGCCTCTTAAGTTGAAAAGCTGAAAATTCGGCAAAGTCTAAAAACTAAAGGCTTGAACTTAAAGCGTTTGAAATGTAACGGAATCTCTTCCGATAAGGAAACGATTTAAATTTTACTTTACGGCGCACCTTAAACAGAATAAGAAGTGCAGTGACATGGTACAACCTGAATGGAAAATGATGGAAGAAAGTCGATGCGAACTTAACGTTTATTCAAATGGGACTGATTTAACACCTTCGATGCGGATGAATTATATTCCGACATAGATGAAGAAACCATAAAATTTCTGGTATTATTGGTCGCAGAAACAAGGCGGATTAGAGATTTTTGAGTGATTGGAGAAGAAGCCTAAATCATTTACGTAAACCAATCCTAAAGGAAAGACTTATTTGACTTTAATAGTTTTATGATTGGAGCTAAGGATTTGCCCTGTTACTATTTCAGCCCGTCGAGTCTGTACGGATTGCGAATATGCGGTTGAAACGGACGGTATAAAAAATGAGCGATGAAAAACATGGTGTATATATGTTGTTAAAATTGTCGAGAAAATCTCGCAATCGTTAATTTCATATCTTGAACGTCTGTTGAAAACTCGAAACCGTTGTATCGGTGCATTTACTGCGTAACACGTAGAGGAACAAAAAATTAGACTGATACATATAAGAGCGTTTATGTTTTTAATCGACTCGAATGTATACATATCGATCCGTATTTTCATAATGACAAATATTGGCGCTATATAAACAACTTAACGCGAGCGAGGGAATTATATAGTCCAATTTCGTTCTTCTATAGAGGAGACGACGGACGGTTTTGTTTCTTGAGAATAACGCAGTTGGTAACCCCGTCACAACGCAAACCGCGTGCTTCACGTTTAGCGTACATACGAGAGATTTGTTTGTGTCCTATGAACGTAATAAAGATTTTGAGCGGAACGTTATTTTCGGCGTGAATCGATCGCGACAGTGCAGATTATCGAAAAGAATTCAAAGTTACACGACTTTTTTTTAGTGAGGATACCTTAAGAGCCGCCTTAAACACGTCCATGAGATCTGGAAGATCTGAAAACTGGAATTTCTGAAAAAATTTCAAAAATTCAGCGACCTATGCTCGAAAAAGTCCTCGAAAATAGACTGAATGTATTGTTGCAAATGACCGTCTACTGTACGATATTGCGTTACACAAATGATTGTAAACCTCTCGTTTTCCTATTTTTAAATAAAATTTCAATCGAAAAATTTTATTGGAGTAGTTTTCGAGTTAATAAAAAAAAACAACGAACCTTCCGGCTTCTCTAGGTCACCCTGTAGAATTAAAGTTAATCAATTACAGCCGAGATTTAAACATCGCGGATAGAAATTAAATGATTTTCTCTATATAGCTAACACGAGGCAGTTACAAAATTGATCAAAAACGAAAAGGACCATTTCACATTCATTGTACACGTCCAGCATATGTTAGATGGGTTGTTGTCGATGATAACGTTTACTTAATTTCGATTAAAATAATAATAATAATAATAATAATATTAATAAATGATAGTAATAAAAATAAATGATAATAATAATTCGAAGTAAAAGGAACGGTTGTACTTTCGGTTGTTTGTGATTTATTAATTTTTGAACGACCGACGTGGACCGATCTGCGGCCGGGTGTTGTCGTGTTACGAATTTTCGCGTTCAGAGCGTCATGTCAAAAAAAAAAATAATATGAAAAATGATGTTCGTTTGTCTGTCTCGTGTCCTGTCTTGTTCTGTTCTTTCGTGAGTTTCGTTTTTTTTTTCTCTCATAAAGCCTAAGACACACGTAGACTGATTCTATCATTAATAACGGTCGGATATTTTTGAGTTACGCACGAACGATGAGCGCGGTTAAAAACTGTCGGTGTGTGTAATGCACCGTACGTGTTAAACCATCTGTGTCGTGTTGTATGGAGCGGGATTTGACTATATAAGCCGGGCGTTGAACACAAAAGACGTTTTAATTCCTAACAAATCTGACTTAGGAAAAATGAATAAAGACAAAAGAGCCGCTGTAGAAATAAAAATAAATCGACGTATTTTTATTATATTAACCTAAGGTGATAACGTAGGAAATTCTTGTAATGGAAAAAATAAAAATAAAAAGAAACGTAGAAAAAAAATCGCTAATGACGAATAAATCGAAAAAACCCGGAAAGTGTAATAGTTTTGTCCGTATAATTGAAGATTGAAAGGTATTCGAGCGAAAAATCGAGGTTACGCGAGAAATATATTAAAAATAAAACGTCAGATGGGTAAACCACCGCGCGGAAGCCAATAAAAGTTTTAATCGGTTCGTGCTACAATACGCCGATAAGTCGCGTTTCGTGTACCAACCGTGTTTATTTTATTCTTTTTTTAAAGAAAAATAATCGACCGTAAACGGAAATTAAATATTTTTTTATTTTTAAGTTATTAAGTAATATTTTAATTATTAATTGAAATAAACGGACAATTAGTTTAACACGCGCATAATTAAGTCCGAAACTTGATGATAAAATTTTCAGAGCCTCGAAAAAGTTGCTGATGTCTTTTATAATCATTTCGTTAAGATTTTCAAATCCGAATGAAGCCACGTATCATTTCGTCGAAACTGAACCTTTTCGGCCACAAGGTTGCCACTACGTACATTTTTAACGTACTAACTTTTTAATACGAAAGGACATGTCGTCTTCGCATTATTAGTTTCAATTGTAGAAATATTTATCAGACGAATTAAAATAAATTATCCGGTTATCTAATAAAAAGAAATATTATATACCGAAAAAATATATACAATTTATAAAAAATATAAGCGAAAAATAAACTAAAATGTTAGAACTTAACTCAGACGTGCAATATTACAAAAAATTGCAAAGTGAAAAACTATATAATTTCGATTGGAAATGTAATTATCCATAAATTTTATGTATATCGCTGATTTGTCGATTGCATTTTTTAACCACGTTCACTATCAGATTACTTTTTATAATCGAATCCGGTTTTTCAATTTGCTATTTTCTTGTTGTACGTCTAAATGAAGTATTTTCCGACATTTTCTTTTTTTCTTTCACATTTTTTATACATTGCCGGTATTTTATACTTTAT
This sequence comes from Coronaproctus castanopsis, assembly GCA_032883995.1. Classification (NCBI taxonomy): domain Eukaryota; kingdom Metazoa; phylum Arthropoda; class Insecta; order Hemiptera; family Monophlebidae; genus Coronaproctus; species Coronaproctus castanopsis. The sequence continues at coordinate 159,365,796 of CM065052.1, forward strand.
TTTTTCACGTTCGCTTTTCAACGGCTTAATAGCCGAATTAATAGCCGAAAAGCTTTGGTTAGTCTTTTTACATATAATTTTTTCAAATTTTAGCTATTTTTTAACAAATCACAGTTCAAATATATATTTCCACCTCTTGCAGTCATTTTCGTACGTATACTTAAATAATGTTTAGTTTCGATTTTTTTAAAATTATTTTTTAATATTCGATTTGCTACGGATGTGTGTGTGTGTGTGTGTGTGTGTATCGTGAGGGATTATGCACGAACGTGGTATTAGTAATGAAACAAATACAGACGGGAAAATTCATTACTAGCTATGCTGTGACGATACTTCTAATGAATTCGCGTTTTCTCGACGTACTAAAATCGGTCGCGCGAAATAATTTAAATTTACAGACAAAACCGAATGTGTAAGCCAATCAGCAAACTTTTGCCCTAACGTAAACTTTAAACTTATTTGCAGGCGATAAAAGTTCGGAGGAAGTCCTCAATGTTGAATATCTCGGCATAATTTTATATAGTAAACTAACGCGAGACATAATTCATATTGCGAGTAAACTAACAGAAATAAACATTTTACTAATGAAAACAAAATTATTCAACAATTCATTCGTTTCATTTGTATTTTGCTCTTTACTACTCTGTACTTTCGTATGAAATTATGCACTTGGACGGAGCTGTAAAATCGCATTTAAAACCGGTACAACTATCCAGAAATCATTCAGCAAATTAGGACCAGGAAAGACGTAGACGTAAAATGCGACAGACTTTTAAGAATTTATACAAGTTGCAGCTTATTGAAAAGAAAAAAAAATCAAAATTTGAGATATCGCTTGTTAGTTGGAAAAACCAGAGTAGTCGAAAAAGATAAAATTATACCACCACGAATTATTAAATTTCACACTAAGTTATTTGAGAACTGTATTACATAATGATTTAGCCGCTGATATAGTTTTAAAAAATTCGAGCGCCCGAAAAAAGTACTAAAAAAATATAATGCAGTCCAAAAATATGAACATTGATCGCCGTTTGTGACGGTAGCTTAAGTTATCGTCATTTCGGAGATCTCACGTGGAAATTTAAATTAAACAAAAATACAAAATGGAAAATTTTTAAATATAAAAATGAAGAATTTTATATCGAAGAATGAATAAACAAGTTTGTTAAATGTATTCATATCGGTGAAACAGGTGTCCCCGTATATTTTTACACCAGGCTACATTGTCTTTAATATTGTAACCTGTAACTACTGTTGTGTAGAAAATTTGTGCTGATTTTTATGTACCTTTGTTTAACGAAAAATTTATACTTCATACGTGGATGCATAAACGTATTGGCATATGTGAATATATTGCGTGTACTTACAATACGTGTACATATATGTATGCGCATATATATATGTGTGTGTAAATGAAATGTATGTGTAGTGAGTTTATTTTATAAGTGTAGGTGTTTGTGCATGAGTGTTCGCATATATGTATTGGTGTGTATAGGAATGTGTGTTCAGGGTCTGTGTATGAACTGAGTGAATGTAATATATTATTATTTGAGTATTATTTTAAAATAAATAAGAGAAAATAATTGAAATCACTAAATTATGTATTAAAACACGAAGCTTTACTATGTAATTTTCAAATGTATATAAATAAAACTAAATAAATAATAATAAACATAATGTAAGAAAATATTCAATTTAGACGTACAATATTACTAAAGACAATAACGTAAATAATAGATTTGATTATAAAATAACTAATTTCAATGAAGAATGAATTTTAATTATAAATTCAATAATTTATTATTACTATTTTTTTAATCAAATATAGACTAGTTAGTGTATACCTATAGATTGACCGTATGGTTTATTTTACATTCACTATATCCGGTTAGTCTGTAATTAAATCTGTTATTTTACATTACTTTTCTTTGTAATATCGTGTATCTAGATTAAGTATTTTATTATTCTTTAATATTATTATTTTTTATTTAGTTTTATTTATGTACACTTGAAAATTGTTCAACAGCTAGCTTTATGTTTTTTAATACAAAATTTAATGATTTTTAACTATTTTTTAATGTATATTTTTCTCTCTCAAAAACTACTACAGTAGAATTATTGCTTAAAAATTATAGAAGTAAACGAAAATGTTTGGTTTTCAATAAGTAACGCGATAATGAATAGTAAAAAATTGATGTTTCGGTTTTTAATATTTGTGTAAACTCTTAAACTTGGATGTTCTCGTAGGTTTTAATTTTGGTGCTGGAGCGAATAGCATATTTTCTTATATATATATCCAAGTATGTATTTTCTTCATAATTTTATACATTGAAATTTATTTTATTTCCCGTAGTCGAGTAAATCAATTTTAGGTTTTTTTTTTATTTTAATACTTAGCGTGCGTAATACAAATTTAAATAGTAAGTATATATATATATATATATATATATATATATATATATATATATATATATATATATATATATATTAAATCTAATGGATTTATAAAGGAGATTTTATTTTCTTACGTTTGCATCTATATCAATATATACGGATACTTAGATAAAATGTAATCGATTCAGTTGATTTCGATATAAGAGAATGGATCTGAAACTGTTTAGAATGAGTGAGCAGATGCAAAGTGTTTTTGTGGCTGACAGCGTAGATGGTAATTAACGGTTACACTATATAATATATTTAAATTCTAATTGTAACTCGGTGTTAGCGCATTTGCGCGCATAACTGAAGTCTTGTAAACTTGAGTAGTATATTACTGTTTCCATTTAAATCGTGGCGATAAAAAGTTTTTATGGATACCTATAGTCGTTGCGGTATGTCCACGAATGACAGATTTGATTATTTAGCGAAAAGTGCTATTAATTCTGGAGAGATATCATTTATCATATATTCCCTCAAGCGGGAATACGACATGATTAGGAGGATTTTTAAAACCGACTGGCTTGAAAGTATACATAAAGTTCTCCATTCGAAAGTAAAAAGTATTGTTCAAACTGAATTTCCTCTTGTACCCTTTTTTCCTCTGTTATTTTGTCACTGTCATATTATGTAGGCTACGTTCTGGTCATTCTGGAGTTGCTTTGTAAATTCTCCTTATGTTCATTGTACCGATAATAGTAGCGTTCATTTTAGAGAAAATATTAATCATTTATTTTTTAGCTGCGTATGGTTCGAACGTATATGGATTTGCTTGATAAGTTATTTTCTCTTGGTATTTTTCCTCCTAACTACATCTTATCCCTGTTATCTTTGGGTGTTTGTGTTTTAATAGTAACAATTCGTTAGTATTAATCATATTCTAACAGTTGATTTTTGTTTTGGGACTAATTTTGCTTTTATATCTTTCCTTTTAATTTTCCTCTCTCTCTCTCTCTCGTTATATTAATATGTTATACTTCTTTCAGTTTAATTGAATTAATCCGTTCACATATTTATTTATGATTTATTTTTGTTATTTCCGTGGCCAAATAGTATATACAATTAAAAAAAAAAAAAAACAATTATGGCTATAAACGAAATTCGATTTGATGATTATTATTATAAAAGACATTTTGTTTTATTGTCTCGTAGTTGATAAATGTCGGCCGATCGAAATTTTTTTTTTTTTTTTTTTTTAAATTCGAAGTAAGCATAACGAGTATATGATGATTTTGTTCGGTTAAAGTCGTTACGTATTTAACTCGGATTTAGGCGATTGTAAGTAATCGGATAAAAGTTGTTTAATTCGCGACGAACGTCTTAATGCTAACGATGAAAGTCTCGAACATTAATTCGAGACAACGTAAAATAACGTTCCAGTTATATACGTAAATGTTATTTTATCACATGAAAATAAATGTCTCTAGGGACGACGAGTTGTTTATTAAGTCGTCGACGGGCAATGCTAAAATCTTGCACACAGGAGAAAATACATCCTCGTTTCTCATCTTTACCTGGAGAGTGTCACGATTTTATCTCCGAAATCGTAAGCGGATTTAAAGTTTCTCTAGCTCGTTATCTTAACCGGCGAACGGTGCGCTAAAAGAACACGTCGATGTGTTCGATTTTTGCCGGCGGCGGAAAATAATTTCGCATTATTAAATCGTTATCAAAGCAAGACGAAGCTCAGTTTCAATACGTAAGAGTTTGCATAACCATTAACGTTCTCGCCTTTCGATACTAGACGTCGGAATGTTGATAAATATCCGGATTATATCCGCGCATTAGTTCGTTCCTTTCATAACCGCCTACTTTCCACTTCGAGCGAATTATACTCGGCTTTCCCCTTTTGTCTAAGCATTAATAATGACGGTAATAAATAAGAAGAAAAATACATTAATAATTCAAATAACGATTAATAATAGTAATCGTAGTAGTAATAATAATTATTATTATAATACACTGTGAAAATAATGAAGATACGTATTAATAATTGAAATACGAACTGACGCGGAAAATAGCGATTTTTCATTAAATATAAACAATAAAAATTATCAAAATTTAATACGTTTTGAAATACCGCAAAGCTTTATAAAACCATTTTCAGGTAGACAACAAAAATATATATATATATATATATAAGAAAAAAAGTGGTTAAAAAACAACTGAAATAAAATAAATACAGCAACTCTGATTATGCCGATAAACTAAACCGATGGTGGTAGTGGCGGCTTGTAACTAAAGCTTAATCACCGTTAAAAATTTAACGATGTAATAAAATAGTTAAAAATGCTAAGTAGTTTATAGAGATTATGCAAAATAAGTAATCAGTTGAAAATCTTTTAAAAAGTGCTTAGTTGCAGCGGTTTGTAGTTACACGTTCGACGCAACCTGGAGAAGCCATCGGAAAGCCACGGTGATTTTGCGCATAATGCTAATGTGTCTAGAGTTTACATAGGACTATACTGCTGGTTGTAATATCGTTTATTGCAACCAGCGCCATTGAAGTACACATGATGCGGCAGAATCGGTTTTTCTCATTGCATTGTTCATAACATGTGGGTACGATTACGTGCATATGCTACCGGCCAACAAATGATCTAGGACTTATATTTCATCTCTTTCCATGATTAGTTGTTTCTTCTTCGAATTTCTATTGGTGTTTTTATCTTCTACTGTGCACATTTACGCGTGCGAATTGCTTCATTGTCTCTCTCCAGTTTATGTTGTTCAAATCATTACTGACCTATATTAATACATTTTCTTGCTGAAGCTTTATTATCTATACAGCGACTGATCATTTCATTCAGAGGATTGTTACTTGTGAAAAAATAAGAATATTTAACTACTGCATGTGGAGTTTATCGAATTGTTTCGTTTAAAATTTTCCATACTTTTCTAATTGTATAAATTTTGTTCTTATTCACGCGGAATTAAATTTTTAATATATTTTGGTTTAATATTACAATGTTTTATCTTGGGATTGGAAATTTCATAATTTTTAGTATTTCCGATGTTAACTTCGATATTATTAATGTTACTTTGTAATGTTGTGTGAAACAAAAAAAATGTTGGGTGTGCCTATGTTGAAGAGCGGGTTTAAGGTGTTACTGCAATTGCTAGATTTTTTAACCGTTGTAGTGAATGAAACATTCAACCAATCTGCGTGTATTTAACAATCTATACATAACTACACCGGCAACCAACCCGGGCGATCCGTAATTTATGTTTAATATTACGACGATCAAAATTTATAATATACTTAATAAAAATTAATTCTTTATCAAAAAATTTTCATCTCAATTTAAACACAAAACCGATAATGCTATCGGAAATTGTAAAATTTTACATATCGAAAAAGATGGTAACGAAGAAAACCAGCGAAAAAAAATTGATAAAAATTGTTGATTAAATTCAACGACGAATTTTAATGAAAAATTAGTTTTAATTAGTATATTAAAAAATTTAATCACCTTTACATTACACATGGAGTGTATTTAATCACCTTTACATTACACATGGAGTGTATACAGATCATTCCGATCGGTTGTATGTGTGGTTATGCAAAATCATTAGTTATATGTTGATTGGATGCATGTTTCTTTACTACATTCACCATCGGGTTAGTTTATTGATACAACTCGGTCTTTAATCGGAGCCATTTGTGTAATATTGTATATTATCTGGATTTTATTATAATTTAGTTTTATTCTATTATATTTTTCATTTTTATTTTTGTCCATTTTAAAGTGGTTTAATAGCTGAAAAACTTTGCGGTCTCATAAATTTAGTGATATCATCTACTCTTTTTTTTTTTTACTGTTCATTAATAATTGTAATAATGATAATATTAACGGAACAACCGTAGCAGCAACAATAATTATAACGATGATTATTATTAATAATAATAATAATAATAATAATAATAATAATAATAATAATAATAATAATAATTTAAATGCAAATTTTTATTTTCTATTCAAATTAATTACATTCCTAGTGATAAACTTAATATATTTACGAGAATACAAATCCCCTGCTATGACCATAAATGTGCGAACGCCCGACGCATATATATATATATATATATATATATATATATATATATATATATATATATATATATATATATATTACACATTAAACATATAGATATATATATATATATATATAAACTGTGTATAAACGCGAAATGTGAACTTTTATTTTAAAAAAGTAAAGTAAATAAATGTTAACTATATAGGGAATGAATGAAACATCTCTTTATCGTAAAATACAAACGTGTAAAATGAAAAATTAATAATTATAATTATAACAAACTGATACATCCATTCTTCTGCTGTATTACGGAGAGAAAAATTAACGAATTGTCTTACACCACGATACCGACATATTAGCGAATTTGTTTCTCACGTGAACTGCTTCATAACGTCCTCGATACGAATTTACCGCTAAATTAATATTCATATGTAATCAATCGTTGGAAGGATGAAATTTTGTAATTGGAATAATTATGGAACAGCAATGTTCTTTTGGCCGTGAACCTTCTCGATATATACTTGGAACTAATTCGAAAAGCCTGTCACGAGCTCTCCGGCTATTTTTATAAATTCTGAAAGAATTTTATCAATTCCTGGTGTTTTGCTATTTCGTAGTATTTTAAGAGCTATATCTTCTCTCATTATACTATCATCTAATTGTTCTTCTGATTGGGCATATCTTATCGGAGGTTTCCATTTTATTGGTTCATCTTTATATAAATTTTCCGCATAATCTGTTCAAGCTATCTTCTTTTCAAATGGGCAATTAACTTCGTTGTTTTTATTGTCTATTAATGAAGATGTTTTAATTCCGTTGTGTTTTTTAGTTATATTTTTTATTTTTTTTTTTTGTATATCAGGTCAAATCGTCCTTCTATGACCAATTTTTCAAATATTTTTAATTTCGTAATTATATATATTAATACTTTACTACAAACATTACCACGTTAATTTACTAATTAATTTCTGATAGTTTTTTTCTGAGCTAGCCATCAATTTCTTTTTCTGGAATCACTAACATCACGATCGGAATTGAGACTAAATTTATATTCACGATCAACCAACTCTACCCTTTTCTCACAGATGCGCTCACAATCTCGCGCTTAATCGTGTTCTGGCTATTTTTCGAATACTCTATGTTGCACTATTCTAACTTACTACTACCACAATTATCGATAAGGTTTTACACGCTGTTTATTCGATTTTCGACATTTTCACACACACACACGTACATATATAATCCATATATAATATATACCGTTCATAATATGTTCTGGAACATAAATACAATTAAAGCATTAGTAATGAATTATCATTTAAAAATTGTTAATTAATATTTTTTGTTTTCTTTAAATTAGTTAATTAGTTTATATAGATGGAATACATGGGACGATCGTCGTAACGTTTTGAAAAAGTTTATCTTTTATTTCTAAAATGCATCGAGTTTGGTTTTATTATTATTATTATTATTATTTTTTAATGACCTTATAATGTTTGAAACTTATAATTTCGCTTAGGTCGCTATTTTTATGTCGTATCTTACGAATTTATGAAAAAATCCCAATCGCTAGTAATAACCGTGTGTATATATATATATATATATATATATATAGGTATATATATTGGTACACGATTTAACAGCTTCTTATCGTTGTTTGTCGAAATGAGAACAGAACTCTACATAAAAAATATACCTATATATAATATAGGCATTATTCGATAGAAAAAATCCGATTAAATTGTATTTTGCACGCGCACACGACATAATCTGGATAGTTATACTCCGACGGTAAAGAATTACTAACCACCCGTGAACAAAGCTGAAGTAAATATAATAACGGGGGAAAGTGTTGTTGAAAAGACTTTATTCTCATTACGGGCAATTGCGGTCATAATGCGATAACAGAGTTTTGTACACCAACTAACACTTTTTGCAAAACCGCTGGAGACTTCGATCTCTTCGTCATCGTTCGAACAGTACAATCCACTTTTCGTCTTTTATTCTCGATCACTTCTTTACCTATGCTCTGTCGATTATTATTTAGCTTATAGTAGTCCGTAATAGTATAATTTTTAAATCCTTAACATTAAAAACCTTTTAACTTAGACGCAAGAAGAGACTGCGAAAATGAGGTCTAGTTGTGGAATTGTGGATTTTATCATTATTAACGAGAAATGGAATATTTGTTCGCTACGATCTTAAATCGAATACGATGTTTTCGATTTTACGCCGATATACAAAAAGTAAAGTGCCATCTACTCGAAAATTGTCAAACGACGCATGTCGGCCAAACGAACGAACGCTGTTTAGTTCACCGACCAAATGGGACGAATAGTCGAATTAGTTAGAGACTTTTCTCTTTCTAATGGGATTCTAACTCAGGTTGTTTACCACCCGAATGATAAAGTATTACCGTAACGTTGCGAGGCTTCTTACGTGACGTATATAAAATCCGTTGTATGGGAAATGGTAAAATTTTGTTGGCGATTACTGCTCGCGCCAAGAAAATGCTGGAATGGAAGAATTGCGTATAATATAATTTCAATGGCATTGATTACGATTGACGTACAAACGAATTATAGAAGCTCATTGAGATGTCATTTACTAAAAATACGATCTAAATAGCAAGACGTCGTTTTATTTGCTGATTTGAAGTCTGAACGAAATTAAATGCAAAAACTTCACCACGTACGTCAAACAGCGAGTCCTATTAATCGGTGGCGGCTCGTGGTTAAAAAATTTGGCCGTTTCAATTAAACCCCCACTACAGCATATACATACACCATTTTTTTTTGTTTCACACAGCATCGCAAAGTCACATTATAATGTCGCAACAAATTGTAATGCAAATACGAGAACCATTTAAAACTGTAATCAGAAAAAAAAATGAAGTTATATTATTAACCCCAAGAAAAATAATTTTAATATTAAACTGAAATATATTCAAAATGTAGTTCAGGGTGAATAAGTACAAAAATTTATATTTTTAAAATACTAAAACGAAATAATTCGATCAACTCTACATGTAACAGTTAAGTATTTTTATTTTTTCACAATTTACTAATCCTCTGAAAATGAAATGATCAGTCGCCGTATAAATAATAAAGCTTCAGTAAGGAAATAATTCATTGTATATTCATGGGCGAGTAATGATACGAACAACATAAACTGAAGACAGGCAATGATTGACACGCGAAAATGTACACGGTAAAAGGAAGAAACACTAATAGAAATTCCAAGAAGAAAACAACTAATCTTGGAAAGAAATATAAATCATAGATTTGTTCATTAGTTGGCTGATAGTATGCACACACACACCCGCATAAGAGAAAAACATATTCTGCCGCATCAAGTAGGTGTACTTCAAAGGCACTGGTTACAAAACGATTGCAACCAGCTGTCACCGTTATAGTCCTATGTAAACTCTACACACATTAGCATTACGCGGAAAATTTCCATATATAGCTGTATACGACTTTCCAATGCCATATTCAGGTTCATCGACAGCCACTAAGTTGTAACTAGGCATTTTAAAACACTTTTTAAAAGATTTGTAACTTTTTATAATATATTCTAACGAAAATATATAATTAAAATTTACTTATTTTGTTATTTTTTTATATATTAATAAGCAAATCCCTTCGGGGGACCACCCCCTTACTCCAAGAATTCCGAGAGCTATGCCAGCGGTAGTGTATACTACCAGAAGGTCTCTCCCAAGTTGGACATGTTTCAAAGGAGGAGTCAGACGAAGAGTGGTCCACTGGTTGTGGAAGCAGCGCAATCAGTACAGTCAGTGGGTGGAGAACGGAAGTTCAGAACAGCCATGGAACAGATATTTAGTAAGCGTGGAGCACATATTGCTGAAGTGATTCTAAACCTGCGATGAGGGAAGCAACGGAAAACTACCTCATTATTTTTCCAAGTTTACAGACAGCCGGCGCCAAAATCAAGGTGGGCCTTGAGGTGAGAAATATGCAACCACCCGCGCAACAGTAGGTAACCGGGCTGTGTTTGAAAAATATGTGCCTGGAAAAAGAAGAAAAAAGAAGAGACTAAAAGCAGGGCCAATTATGAATATAGGAACATGGAATATTAGATCGATGAGGGTATATGGAAAATTGGAAAATATATTAAACTTGAAATGAAAAGACACCAACAAGCTGATATATTGGGAATATCAGAAACAAGAATGATTGGAAAGAATGATTCTTGGAACTATGATTACCGAATAATACACTTCGGGCAAGATAATAGCAAAAATGGAGTCAGGATAATATTTAAATTGGGTAATAAAATTAAAACATCTTTTGTAGGTCAACGATAGAATAATACTAGTTAAAATAGAAACACTCCCTAATATATATGCCAACAAATGAATACACCGACGAAGAAGTGGAGGAAATATACGCTCAAATAGAAGATACAATAACATATGTGGATCCAAAAGAAAATTTAATAATACTAGGCAATTGGAACGCGATAGTAGGAAAAGAAAAAAAAAGATGAATGCGCGGGCAACTGGTGACTGGACAAACGAAATAAGAGAGGAGAAATGCTAATAAACTTTTGCAAACAAAACGAATTGATAATAGGAAATACGTTATTCAAGCAGCATGAGAACATATAGGGATATACCAGATAGACTATATTCTGGTCAGAAATGGATATAAAAATCAGATAAAACAATATAAAACATATCCAGTCGTCGACATAAGCAGCGATCACAACTTGGTATTAATGAAAACAGAACTGAAATATAAAAAAGCGGATAAGAAAAGATTGGATCAGGTAAGGTGGAATATAAGAAAACTGAAAAAGAATAATATGCAAAGTGTATATCAAAAAGAAATAATAGAATATTTAGGAAAGCAAGAAGACACACATACAGTTGGTATTAATGAAAAATGGAATCAAATAAAGAAAGCTATAACAGTAGCTGCGGAAAAAGCACTAGATAAAGAGAAGAAATCTATAGGAAACCATGGATTACAGATGAAGTAATCGATTTAATGGGAAAAAGAAGAAAGTACAAAAATGTAAATACAATAGAAGAACAAAAAATATAGAAACCAAATGTATGGAGAAACAAAAAAGGCGAAACAGGCATATTTAGAAAAGACATGTAAAGAAGTGGAAGAAAGTATTCGAAAAGGAAATGTAGAAACGCATATAAAGAGATAAGATCACAATTTGGAAAATCAAGAACAAAAATAAATTGAATAGTAAATGAAACTGGAAAACTAGTGATAGATAAAGAAGAGATAGTGGACAGATGGAAGAGATATATAGAAAGCTTATATAAGGAAGAACAAATCATAATAAATAGAACTGACAAGTTGTACCTAAATGAAAATATAACAGAAGATAATATTGGAGCACCAATAATGAGAGCAGAATTTGAAAAAGGGAACTGAAAACAGGGAAAGTTTCTGGCTATGATAACATTAGTAGTGAGCTATTAAAATCATTGGATGAAAAGACAAAGAACAAGATATATGATCTAATAAAATAAATATATGAAAAAACAGAGCTTCCTGTAGACTTTAACATAAGCAAGATAATGCTAATTCCTAAATAGAACGGTACAACAAAATGTGAAGATCATAGAATGATAAATCTGGTTCCACATACGTCAAAAATCATAACAAAAATCTTGTTCGAAAGAATAAATAATAAAATAGATCAAGAATTAATTGAAGAACAATATGGCTTTAGAAAGGGAAAATGAACGAGAGAAGCAATTCTAGGATTAAGACTGATAATCGAAAAAAAGGATAGAAATAGACAAACCAGTATGTTTGGCTACACCTGGAAAAAAATGTTTGATAGATCTAATTGGAATCTGCTAACAAGCGCATTTAAAAAACTTAATATCAATAAAAGAGAAAGAAAGAGGAATGTAACAATGGAATAACTGTTGGAGGAATGAAAGTAAACCTCTTTATGTTTGCAGACGATATAGTTGTGATTGCAGAAAGCGAGCCAGAGTTAAATAATTCTTTGCAGAAAATGAATCATATTTTACAGCTGCATAATATGCACATACATAAAAATAAGACGAGGGTTATGAGATGCAGCAAAAAAGATCTTGACAACATAATTAATATAACAATAGACGGAGAAATAATATAACAATTAAAAAGACAAAAATACTTAGGTAGTCTTATAACAGAAGATGGTAAAAGTGGACCAAATACAAAACAAAGAAACGCAATGGCGAAGATAGACTTTATGAAAAAGAAAGAGCTACTAACATTAAAAAAAATATATCAAAACAGGTCTAAAGAAAAAATTTATTAAAACATTTGTATGGAGCATACTAATTTATGGATCAGAAAGCTGGATGATTGAAAAAACAATGCAAAAGAAAATAGAACCATTGGAAACGTGGTGTTTGAGAAGAATGGAGAGGATAAAATGGACAGATAAGATAAACAACGAAAAAGTCTTTAATTTAATTCATGAAGAAAGAAATCTGATGAAGAAACTAAGAGAAAGAAGAAACAAGTAGATCGGTCATGTACTCAGACATAATCAGTATTTAATGCAAATAATTGAAGGATCGCTAGATGGGAAAAGAACAAGAGGAAGGCCGAGGCAGAATTATATTAAGCTATATGCTATAGGAACATGAAGAAAATGGCGATTTCAGAACGCCCTTTCACCATTCAGTCAATTTTCGATCAAGTCATATATTGGTGGGGTAGAAACAGAGGGTTAAAAACACCCTAAATAAGGAAATTTGTCACTTTCTCTTCAACCATTGATAACATTACGAGTATTGATGCCATCGAAAAAGTTTTTAGATAAAAAAAATGTGTCCAAATTGTCGCTACAAATCTAGTCACGAACCTCTATTATCCTACAACCCTTTAACACAGTAAAGTGGTTGCAAAGGGGTGAAAAAACATGAAGTGTTTTAACTACTGTCGGAGATTTGATGCTTTTACTAAGTAGAAGCCGACCTTTTGAACGCTGTAAAAAGTTCAACCCCATATTCAACTCAGCCGACTTATTATGGGTTGAAAATCGGACGAAAATCTGACTTTTTTACTTAAACACCTCTATTAAATCGAGGGTTGATCGGATCGTTCGATACTAAAATCTCCCCATATATACCATACTCGGGGGGAAGGTTTTACCTTATTACGTTTATATCCCTATCTTTTACACCCGTGCCGGAAAAACTCCACTGTTAAACGCGTTTGTGGTAGCATTTAAAATTTAATTAAAGCTTTTTAATTAACGAGGAATCGGGGCTGAAATTTGCTGAAAGTGTAGACTGGAATTTGCCACAATTTTCAGGGCGGGTACATTATCCCCGAACTAAACCAAATTTACCTCGAATAAGGATTATTATGACTTTTTTTTTGGAAATCAGGGGGTTTTGCATAGATTATTCCGAACATATTTTATCAAATTCTGTTCAAAATTCACTGAGGTAACAACGAGTGTATATTTTCTTATTATGAGAATAAATTATAATTTTTCAAAATTTTCGTAGATTGCATGGGGGTCAGACCACCCTTGGCTACGTCACTGGAGTGAGATGTATATACGATTTAAATGATATACTGTTTTAAATCATAAAAGAGGAAATTGTTTTAGAATTTATTTGATACATAATGAACCTGCTTATCCCACAATAAGTTATTATCTAACATAATACCCAAGCATTTAACTCGGTTACTCTTTCATTAGCATTATTAGAACTGGCAAGCGTTAAATTTAATAATAATAATAAGAACGATGGAATTAAATCTCGAATTAATTAAATAATAAAAAGAGTAAGAAAATGAGAATTGAAACTTAAACGTGTATAATTTAAAATGAAATAAATACTTGTTCGTGATAAGAATAATAATTTCAATCATAATAACAATAATAATAACGTTAATTCGGGTCTAGCGATAATAACGTTGACGTTTTACAGCAACAGCATCGATGTGTTAGAACTGGCATCGAAGAATGTAACGACTTGTTTGCCTGTCATTCAACTCAACTCAACTCAACTCTTTGGCTTTGGAAGTATGGCGACCAGCCAAAAAATGTCTTTACCAAAACAAAAGAGTACCACCGTCGTCGTCATCGTCATCATCGTTAATAACGATAACATCGTCTTTGGTCCTTCTCTGGGCTTTATTACAAGTACGAAAATTGAATCGACCGAACACCGTAAATAAACGCTAACGTAAAAAACAACAACTGAAAAGAGAAATAAAAAAACAAAAGTATTTAGTAGTAGTTTAGTAGTAGTGTAGTAGTTGTTGTCAGCCTCTTTAGCTTAACTAGTGTAAAAAAGTTCAACTTTAAAACAAGCCGCGTCGCCATTTTTTTTTTAACATGTACGTTTTATCGAATTATCGTCGGAAGTCGATTTTTGAAAATTAAAATTTTTTAAAAATATTTCATTTAAATTTTTTCAAAAAATATATTCAAGTCTTTATTAGGCGGTGTTAAAATTTAATCTTAATGTCGGTTGTCTGTCTGTTAATTCGAAGCAAATAATTCCTTTACAATAATTTATTCATTCGTTATTCTTTCGATTTTCTTTAAATTTATTTTATATTATTAAGATTACTGTTTCTATTAATTTCGATCTACATTGAACTACATCTTTGTAGCCATTATCATCCAAGTTAAATCAGATTTTAAATTTTCATGTAGAAATTTCATATTTAAATTATAATACTATTTCTTAAAATAAAAACAAAATTATCGAATAATATTTTACAGCCCCCGTATTAAGAGATAATGTAGGGAATATGGAGGAAAAACAGCGAAAGTTGTCGGTTTATAAAAACAAACTAATCGCCTATTATCGTCAAATTGATAAGCAAGTGGTTCGCAAAAATATCTATATAGGTAAGTAGTCGCCTACTTCCGATACAGAGACTGCACTTAATGATGATGATTAAATCTTGTAGGAAATTTACAGGTTCACACGTTTGTTACAGAGACCCTGATTATGTCCATTTCGAAAAGTTAAACGCGCGAATTTTTCATACTCGGCCTACATAATATTATTATAGTGCGACAAATCTACTAAGTTGATGAGCGATAACTTTTTACAGTGAAACTTCTATTGGCGTGATATATATAGGGAGTTAATCCACAAAACGAATGAGCCGAATTAACGGACGGATATATATATATATATATATATATATATATATATATCTACGTGGGTGTATATATATATCCTGTTCGCATGTACCGCACTACCAACACCCACTTTTCAAATCACCTTTTGTTGCGTTAGGTATGTCGACGAAATAACGGACGGATATATATATATATATATATATATATATATTTACATACTGTTCTCATGTACCACACTACCAACACCCGTGTTTCAAACCACGTTTTGTAGTGTTAGGCGCGTCAACATACACACACATAGACTTATTCTTATATGTATAATAATAATAAAACCTTTATTTCATTTACATTATCCAAACAATACATACATAAAATAACTAAAATTAATGATAATAATGAAAGCCCCCAAATTGAGCAAAGGTGCCTTATTTTTTTTTTTATTTTTTTTTTACTTTTAAGAAACATACCCAACACCCATTTTCTTCCAAGTCGTTCTATCTCTTGGTTTCCGCATCCAGTTGGTCCCAACATATTTAACAGTGTCTATATATATATATATATATATAATGTGTGTGTGTGTATTTATATATATACCCGTGTAAAAATTTAAAAAGTATTGAATTTAGTTAAAACGTCTTTGAGTTTCACTTCTTCCCTTCGCTCCGAGGCACGGAAGTTTTTTTTTCAGTTAAATATCCGATATTAGTTTCGAGAATCGCGTTGGAGTGTCGCTTACTTTTTTTCGCGCAAATCTGATGATGGGATATAAGCCTGTTTCGTCATTAATTTTAAATTCGGAATGACTGGGAATCTGACGAAATTCGAACAAAATTCGTATAATTTTCCAATATTAGTTTATTACATCGAATATCGTACGATGAGAATTATATTTGAACGGTGGATATAGCTAGAACTGTTGCTACGTATGTTTCCAAACACCATCGAGCGTAATCGCGAGCTTTATCAATATAAATTAACTCGACTGTGAAATTGGAAGTCGAAATTTTTGCTTACAGTCAACGACATAGGCAGCAGATCGGAGTTTTGATTAGATTTCATTATATTAGGAAATGCTGTATGAAGTCTATCGTTAAATTAGGTGTGCGGAGGAAGAAAGAGCGAGACTACTAACGATAGTTAGACAATGAAGAGATATATCGATTTTAAAATTAGGCTGTTGTTATACGTGGAAATGAAAATCACGCCGTTAAACAGACGTTAAAGCTGAAGACTAATTTATAATATTTCTTATCGCTAATAGCGACATTTTAGAATTATTATTCGTTTGCGTTCGTTAAAAATCAAATATAATAAATTAACCTATTAACCCTCTCAATCTCGTACGTTATAAAATTTTGACTGGAAATTATAAATTTTATACATTTATCTTGGACGAACTGTAGATAATTTTGGATATATTTATAAAAAATATTTTTATAATTCGGACATTTCGCGTAAACCCAAAAATAACAGAATTTCATGTACCATATAGTGGATATAGCGACCAAAAGGGATAGAAAACACGTTGATACAAGACGTTAAGCCTATTAAGCTTCTCGCCGGATTTGTAAACGTTCGTTATTGAATTTCTATTCGAACTTCGTTTTAAACTTCGTAGGGTTGTAATATATCGTATAGTCAGTTGCAATTATTATACTTTTTACTTTATCAATTATTAGGCGTATATCCAATTCGTATTTCACGAAATCTTCTATAAAATTTTTAATTAAATCGTGTATGTAATAAAAAGAAAATTATGAGTAATGCATTTATTTTCTCGTTTAAGCAACGTAAAATTACCATTTTTTCCGACAGAAAACTGAGAAATTAAAATGAAATATATGTAAAAAATTATACATATATATATATATATTTGTTTATTGTAATGAAACAGACACAATAAAAATCAATTATAGCGTAGACTTTTAATTATTAAATAGTATAATGAATAATTTAAACATTACAAAGAATGAAAAAAAATGATAAAACTACATGTGTTCCCAAGTCAAACGTTTATTATTTACGCCACATTTACATAATCCTACTCCAAGTATACCCTCAACAGATTTATTAATCATGATGTAAACTTACGTACCGGGTGTACAAAAGAACACACTCCAAATGTTCACCACATAATACAAATCATGGAACGATCAAAAATTTAATGTATAGGAGCAGTAACATTATTTACACATCGGATATTTAACGAATATTAATATAAATTAAAAAAAAAAAATACATATTATGGAATATCTGGATCTTTTAACCTTTTCAGTCGTAATATCCACTTTATGGTATTAATGTGAAATGTTTCAATTTTAAAATTATTTACATAAATATATTACAATTTAACTAAGAAGCGGCATTGTATAATAAACGCTTGTATAAAATTTATAATTTGTGTCAAAATTTTTATAATGCGGGTTCAACAAAAGCAAAACTCACGTCCATATTGAGAATTAAATTCGGGAAGTAACTTATTAAAGAAATATCTATTATCATAATTGTACATCCATACGGGGAAATGTGTTCAAAACAGAATTATATAAACGAAAAGCTGATAGAAGTTGAGAACTTAAACTGAAGGTTTGTTGATGCACGCGGTTTACTAAAAAATCGACATGATCGTCTATTTGGTTTCGGTAGTGTATAGCGAATTGTTGATGTTAAATATTCACTTCTCATTTTACCATGATATATATCACGAATAATTAATTTGGATATTTTTTTTTCTATGGTGTAAGGTCTTGACACCCATCGCATTTGACGATGTATCAAAACTCCTATATCTAGGTTATGTGCCTGATATAAAAATTTACACTGAATTTTGTCAAATGTATTTATTGTAATCTGTTAATTTAGATATAGCAACGTTTCTTGTATATGCTTGAAAATGACGTGGTTTTTCGTTAATAAAATAATTTTTACAGTGATTAACTTTTTTTTTGTTAATTTTGTTTCGTTAATTCATAAAATCACTACTCCCTAATACATCAACATAAATAAATATATTTAAAAAGTGATAATTATGGAATCTTTGTTTCAAAAACTATTTGGATCTCAACCGTTTCATGAGGAACTTGCAATAATATAAACTGGTACAATATTTTCGTCATTTTTGAATACCCCGTTACAATGATTACAGTTGGTTATGCAGATGTTTAAACCTAGAAAGTTATATCGTTGGCCTTGTTTATTATTTAATACCAAAGAAGAGGATGCATTTGGAAATCTGAATCAAGGTGTTTATGAGTAATTTTAACAGTTTAAGAATCAGACATGAAAATTTGGTTTCCCATGTTAATAGTGTGATTTCTTTGGTATTTTTAGTAAGAATAGAATCTTACTTTAATAAAACTCGTCAAGAAGAAATTGAACTGAATGAAAAAGTTATCCAGAATAGGTGTATTCATGTTTAATAGGTGTAACATGTTATTTTGAAAAATCGGGGCATAATTTAAAATCCTCTACTGTTTTTAACGACACATTAAAAACTGTTCAAAACGAGTTGATCGAGTATATTAGTATGGTGGTAAAAAAACGGAATAAAAAATGAAATTAATAAGGCTACTTTCATGTCTATTATGTTTGACGAAACGGTCAATATGTTTATGAAATCTCAAGTAACTATTACGGCAAGGTATATTTTGGATAAACAAGAAGCTTATAGATTTTTTCGACATTAGAAATGCTTGTACTGCTGTTGCATTGTCTAATCATATTATTATGTTTATTAATGAATGCGAATGTGGACAGAAATTAATTGCATAGAATTAAGATGAAGGCGCTGTTATGGCTGAATAAAATTGCGGAAATTAATAATGACAAATAAATATGAACGAGCTCAATTGATAACTTGTTATGCGCATCAACTGGAATTCTATTCGAAAATGTAGAGCATTTTCAAGTATTAAACGGATTCTCCAAATTATTTTCAAGTTTGTCGAAATGAATAAATAAAAGTAAGACTACCTTTTACATCTGCTGTTAAATTAGCAATAAAACAAGACATGGTAAAATTTTTCAAAAATGCGACGAATAATCGAGCCTATAATCTTCAGGATTTTGAATTCAACTTTATGCTCAAAATTTTTTTAAAGATATTTTCAGATACCACAAAACTTTTTGATATTTTGCAGAAAAAAATATTTAATATTCAGTTAGCTTCTAAAGAAGTACGGACATTAAATAGTACAAATTTTTCAGAGATTAAAAAACTTGAACATTTATTATTGTTAGAAGACATGTTCATTCATCCCAAAATATTGCTTGGAAATCAAGAACAATAAATCCATTCGTAAAGAAGCCGTACAAATCTATACAAGATAACGCACTTGCTGTTTTATCCCTAATTACTCCTACATATTGGCCGCGGCATCGTAATAGGCTCCAATACGTCTTAGATCAGCGTTCGTGGCCTGTAAAGTTGTAGCAGGGAATGCGGAACCGTCAAATCTATCTTCCCATCATGCTCCATTGGTCATCACTTTCGATGTAAGACCTAAAATCGTTTTCAACTAACAGAGACTAAAAATTGCGGCACTAATTGGAATATCTTTACAAGCATTAAATCGGTTTAACATCAGGCCACCCGAAACTACAAACCCGCCATGGGAAAATATTAAACAGATCAAAACGACACGTGAAAAAGATCTATCAAATGCAAGAAAGCAAATAATACTGGTAATCAAGATGGCCGCTCAAAATGTATGGACAAATCAAATCAACAACAACTTACGGCAAGTTAAAGGCTAATTGGATCATTGGGAAACATCTCACCGTGAAAACAGACGAGAAGAAATTGTATTATGCAGAATCCGTATTGGTCATACGAAATTAACACATGGTCCACTGCTCCAGACAGGACTCCCGCCGTCGTGTATATACTGCGGTAATCAAAAGATGTCCATCAGTCACGTCATCACTGAATGTCCAGAATTCACCGAGGAACGAGAGAAAGCGTTCGGACATAGAAAAATGACGACAGAAGAAATGCTTGCAGATGATGAAGCTATCGTTCAATATGTTTTTAGTTTTTTAAAATGTATAAATGTATTCCATAAGATATAGATTTACTTTTCCGTTGTATTTAATTATTTAAGTTATAGCAGACGCAAATGACCAAGATGTCGAGCGTCTTTAAATAAAAATATACAATACAATACATTATTAAAAATAATATTAATCCGAGGGTTAAACTAAAGCACAACGGCATTGACGCAGCCAATATAATTTTTTCTAGTCTTGTGAAGTATGCCTGTAATAACTCTACTGACCACCACGTATCAGGAAAATCTCATCAAAATCTGTACATGCCTGTGGAAATAAAAAAATAATTAAAGGAATCAGGTCGGCAAGAAGAAAATGGCAACGTGGTCGTTATGCGTCCTCATACAACAGATACAAAGAGCTGCACAACAGATTACAGAATACAATTAAGGAGTATATAAATAAAATCTTCAATTATTATGCGCAATCTATCACTGATGGCGAAAAGCCGGTATGGACTTTGGTTAAAAAATGATTAAATCGCCCCATTTAATATTAGATCGAACAACAACAACAACAGGAAAAGCGAATGCGTTTTGCGGATCACCACCGTTTTCACCCAATTCTCAGATCACGACAAGGAGCATAGCACCTGGCTTTGAAAAAATTACTGGAGAAATAATCTCGCAGTTATCACAGAGAGCGGCCGTCCTTCTTTGCTATAACTTTAATGTAATTCTAATGATGCGGTACTTTCCCAAAACATGGAAGAAGTCGGTAATAGTCATGGTTCAAAAAAATAATAGGGAAACTGAGGTTTCACCATATCGGTCAATCAGCTTTCATCGCTATCGAAAGTCTTAAAGAAGCTAATTTTAAATAGTAACGACCAAATTATAAAAAAACGAGATGTTCTACCGAATCATCAATTTAGTTTTCGCAAAGAGCACTCTACCATTCAAGAATGTGTCCGAATAGTTGATGCTCATTAACTCTCGAGAAACGCGGGGTTTGTCCCGCGATATTCCTCGATATCACACAGGCATTGGATAAGGTCTACCTGGGTTGCTATTTAAAATGCGACAAATTCTCAGCGGAAATATTTATCTACTTCTGAAATCTTACTTGTTAGGTCGTTCATTTTTCGAACGAATGACTCGTTTTCAGAAGAACATCCAATCAAATCGTCTGTAAGGCAGTTTGTGGTCGGTCCGTTATTGTATTCCATTTATTCTGCGGACATGCTAACCTCTAATCTAACGCAATAGCTAGGGTTAGACAGCTATGGCCATTGTTAGGACGAAAATCATTAAACCGGCCCGCAAAGCGGTATGTCTGTTCATTATCGCTCCAGTATGGAGATATATAATTATATGGAACAACCGAGCCGAAGTAACCTTCGCAGAATACAACAACAGCAGTCGAGAATTCTACGTGTATTTGCGCCATATTATGTATTAAACGACACATTCCATATGTAAAAGGTGTCTATATGGAACAGTGCGAAGGTTCTAAGAGAAACTTTAGTTCAACCCAAATCCACTGGTGCACCGAATGTTCACTATCGAGTTTCTAGCCATATGTAGCAGACGATTAGAAAGAAAGAATCGGTTCCGCGATGCACTTCGGAAATTCTTATGCAGTGCCAGGAAAGAAGAATAAAAAGAAAAAACGAACAGTTTTCTTCTCGAAGACTCGAATTAGAAAATTCGTTGGAATTTTCAGATTAATACACATTTTCATTCTTATAATCGTTTCTCCTGCTCTTTCCTTCATTCTTTCTAAAAAGTGAACAGAAATTTTATAGATATTTAGAAATCCACGTCTATTAACAGATCGCGCACATTATCGACAAAAATAACTGCGTCTATATCTGACGTTAGTTAGACCATTCACTTTTATTCCACTCTTTCTCATAACCGTTGTTCCGTTTCGATTATATTACCACGTCTAGATTTGAAAGCTACTTTCTTACGCCTTTTCACTTTCGACTCCGTTTTGTTTCATCCCATTTATAATTTCGTACTTTCTTAAAATAGTTTGCATTCCGCGATCAGTTTCTTCGTATTTGGAAAAGTTTAATTAATAGAATAATTATAATAAACGATCGTTTGTTCGTATTTCCTGTTAAATATATTATTTGGTATTTCGAGCGGATGAATAATTCAATTATCTATTTGATAAATTTTATCTATTATCTATGAACGGGGGGGGGGGGGACAGGTAAACGGACGAAATAATTTTAATCGCGTTAAATCTAGATTATATAGGAAAAGTTTCCGTCTTTATTTCGGGAAAAGTTTTAACACGTCCTTATATCTTCGATCATCTTTTAAAGCCGGCGGCGTCGGTTATTTACCGAAACCCCGAACAAGCTAGTCTCCCAGTCGTAGATTTGCCGGCAAAGTTATAAGACGTTCGCCATGGGATATTTTCAAAACGTCGTAAGGTTGCTAGTAAGAAGACGCTACTTTCATTTCTTAATGAACAATCGAATTAGCGTTTTATGTATTTTACGGGCTATCTTCGTCATTGTTCGTTCTTTATTCTCAATTCTCTTCTAGCATCGATTTCTTCTCAGCGAGAAAGTTGAAGACAAGACGACAACCTCCAATTTTAATCCTTATTTACCCAAGTTATCGTCAACTTCGTTGAAACTTGGGAGAATTTTAATCTGTCTCAGAAAATTCAATTTGTAATATACGTACCAAGCGCTTACGCTATAATATCTATTGTGTGTATATATATATATATATATAATATATATATATATATATATATATATATATATATATATATATATTGTAGTTTCGAGATGACCGACTTGTTATCTTTGTCCTTGGTCGTAATGGCCGTTTATCTTGTAAATCGCGGTAATTACCTTGAAAAAAAATTTCCTTTTTCATTTTATCAAGATTTTAAAGTTCCTCCTTTTGTAATTCTGTAAACTTTCTTCGGTTTGCACGATTTGCCTGGAAATTCGTTTAGATATTTTTATTTTCTCTTTTTCGTTGTGAATATAACCAAAAATTATCCTAGCCGCCTACGATTTACCAGTTAAGGTTCATTCTCGGATTTTCTCTTTTTAAAGTATATTTTTTAATATTAACGTCTCCAGTTTTATACACTATTTGGTAACAAAAATCGCGAATAAGTTACCCACTCGACAAAATAATTAACTTACATAGGCAAGAGAGTGTCTTTCATCGTTATAACTGCTGTAGTTATTAACGCAACGTAGAGAAAAATGTCCCATCAGATAGCGACAATTGCAAATGGACGTAATAATTTTTCGTTAAAACTTAATTTTTGTTCTTATCAAAATCGACCTGATTAAAACACACGTGATGTATAAGTCCTGTAGGTCAGCGTAGTATCGGTGGTTAATATTTAACGTCAGAAGGAAAAGTAATAAATTGTACTTTACGATGACTAGAGTAACGTGTTACTTGGAAACCGTATTTTAAAGTTGCCGTTGCTTCATTTTTATACCGACAAGTAACTATAGAGTGACTCAGAGAAGACGGACGTTTTCGATTTTTGAATAGTATAACAACGCAAACCGCGTGCTCCACATTTAGTGTAAACATGAGAAATTCGTTTTTGTCTTCAGTTATTACGGCATCCTATAACGAGAAGAAGCGCGCGTTTTGCGTGGAATGTTATTTTCTGCGTGAACCGATCACGTCAGTGCAAAGGGAGTTTCGAAAAGAATTCAAAGTTACGCGTTGTTTCTGTTTTGTGGGGATGCTTTAAAAAGACGCGTTTACGAAACACGTACACGAGATCTGGATGACCCTGATATTTCTGAAGAAATTTCGAAAATTCAGAATCTATGTTCGAAAAAGTGTTAGAAAATTTTATAAACAGACCGAATGAATGTATCGTTGCAAATGGCCGTCGTCCGAACGATATTGTGTTCCGCAAATGATTGTAAGCTAATCTCTCGTTTTCCTATTTTTGAATAAATTTTCATTCAAATTTTGGTCCAGTAGTTTTTAACTTACTAAAGTCTTCTCCGGGTCACCCTATAGTTCCGACTGATAACAGATTTCGCGTTATGCACCTACTTTACTCATTCTAGTGACTGTGACTGTTGCTCGTTTATTTTATCGACTAGCGTGCGATTTTGTAACATATAATTATTTTAATAAAACAAAGTTAATTACTATTATAAAAAAAAATTTTCTATGAACGCAAAGCTTTTCGACAATTAGGCCATTATCAAGCGTATACAATTTACACATATAAATCAACTGTTATATACAAAAATATTATTTCATAATTTCTGCAGGTATGTATGTAAACCGAATGTACACGTATATGACTACAGCATGCGGATAAAAGTGGATGAGTCCAATTATAGAATAGACCTGCTCTCGTTTGGCTCACTGAAAACGCCGGCTCGTTTTACTGGTTAACTCCACATATACAACGCGACAATAGAATTTTCATTAGAAAAAAAGTATTTTTATATTTATACACGTAATTTTAGTTTTAATCTATCGTTTATACTTAATAAAAACAATAAAATAAAATTGTATTACACGATTCCATTTACATAAACTTTAATTTAATTCATCGTTAATATTCGTTATGCGGTTTTCTAATATAAAACAGCGAAAGTAACATTATTGTACGGTACTAATAAGTTCTCGAATTAACGATGACAGCTATCTTGGTAATATGGTCAACAGTAATATAAAGTGTAGTTGGTACAAACATAAATTCCTGTTTATCATTAAGAAGTTATCACTGGAACGTTGTCGCGTATTCTTTAAAAGTAACGATTTAGCGCAATAATGTCGATACGTTCCTACTTGTTCTAAGCAGCGTAGTAGTAGATCTAAACATAAAATGAAGTTATTTATCTGTTTTTTTTTTTTTTAATCGATAAATTGGGGCGATGAACAGTGATGAATTTTGTCAGCATCTCTAAAATATTATAAATACGGTAACATGTTGAAAAAAAGTTTTGCGGACTAAAAAGAAGACAAAATTTTTGCGGACTAAAAAAGAAGAAAAAAAAGTTAGCGAAGCTAAACGAAATTCTGATCAAAACGGTACACCGAAATTAAATATCGACCAACGAACTGATTGGATAATCGATAACACTTGCCAATGATAACGACCAATCATTAAATTAAAAAAAAAAAATCTACACAAGTGTAATTTTTATTAAATTACACATTAAACCCGAGAAATTAGCAGTTGTTATTTTCGCGGTGAAACTGCGATAGTTACAGGAAAATGTATTATATATATATATATATATATATATATATATATATATATATATATATATATATGTATATATGTATATATATATATATGTATATATACGCGAAGTTTATCACACATATGTATACTACACATTCCTTGGAACTAATGTTTAATCTACCAAAAAAATAATTATACACGGCTCACGCAGAATTTCCCTAATTTTATTTTCATAGATTGGTGTTACGAAGTTGAGATTATAAGGTTAATTTAGTTTTCATCCTTCCCCCTCCCCGCCTATATATTTCTAATTCTATCTTTTAATGGGCACATTCCCTGTGTATTTATATATGCGTATATATATATATATTGCATATTTAAGTGTATATTATATACATTTTTATTTATATATACATATATATATATAAATCGCATCTACATACACAAATGCATGCTTATATATTAAATGTCTATGTAATACGAACATGAGGATCAATTTTTTCAACTCTTGGTTATCTTCTGATGATTGCATTTTAAACTGACTAGTGTCGCTACATTTACCGTCCAAATTACAACGACTATTAGCATCATTTCTATTTTAGAGAATTTCGTTAAATTCCAGCGCAATTTATTTTCTTAACACTTTTAAAGTTTACTTAAAAAATCGCCGAATTACTGCATCATTCTAACTATTACATGTATCAATATGTATATCTATAATATAAAAATGAATCGCTAAACGTTGTAACCGTATAACTCAACAACGCCTGGACCAATTTGGCCATTTTTTTTTTAAATGTTCGTTGAAGTTCAAGGATGGTTTTTACGGCGAGAAAAATTTGAAAAAAAAATTTCAGGGTGGTTAGGGGGTTGAAGCGGGGTAAATTATTTAAATTTCGATTTTGGAAAAATTTCGATAGAATCGATTTGGTAGATATTAAAATGGCCGATACGAAACAGAAAACCGTTTTTCGTTACGATCGATAGGTGTCGAGCTACGAATTTTTGAAAATCAATGACCTGCCACCTTTGGCAAGGCATAGCGAGCGACGTAAACATTTTCAAACGATTCCGACTTAACATCTATCGGATGAAACGAAAAAACTGCGAAAAAAAATTTCAAACCCGATCCGAAAATTTGTACACGCGATTTTTTCGGAATTTCGATTTTTTCGCAATAATTCGCGAACGATTCGAAATTTTGGAAATAATGTTTTAATGAAAGTTATTCGTCATTAAAAGACGTGTCTAACGATGGTATTGCCGTATTTTTATATCGAATAATCGCCGAGAAAATCGGGCTTAAAAGGTTTTGGGGGTTTGGGCCCTTTTTGAAGCCTCTATGATAGCTAAAGGGTTTGGGTTGGTCTTAAAAGAAAGTAGACGTGGAGATCTATAATCTATGTTATTAGATAAATGTCTTAAAAATTAACCGGTATCGAGAAATCGCGAGTTGAAAATTTCATTTTCGATTTTTAAAAATTCTGCCGGCGATTTTTGGCCGGCCGATACTACAATGCATTTAGCACGGGCCAATGTTAATTATATATAAAAAAATATTCAGGGTAGGTCTATCGATCGTAACGAAAAACACGCCTGGACCAATTTGGCCAATTTTTTTTTTAAATGTTCGTTGAAGTTTAAGGATGGTTCTTACGGCGAGAAAAATTCGTAAAAAATTTCAGGTTGGTTGAGGGGTTGAAGGGGGTAAATTTATATATTTATAGCCAGTTATTTTACATTTACTTTTATATGTGATATTCTTTTTAATTTTTAGAAGAAATAATTGGCTATTACTGAATCGTGTTCGTGTTTATAAGGTTTTTAAAACTTTTAATTGTCTAACATTCAAACTCATTGACATTCGTAATGGCAAATTTCCTAGAGACATATTGACTGGCTGCATTAACTTTCCTGAAAGTTTTTGTCAATTAACTCGATCAAAAGATGAACTTATTCAGAAGGTGTTTCCAGATGTTGCTGAAAATTACTGAAACCATGATTGGTTGAGCGAACGAGCTATATTGGCTGCAAAAAACATAGATGTAAATGAATTAAATTTCAAAATTCAAGAACAAATTACAGGCGAATCGAGGATATATAAATCAGTTGATTCAGCTACTAACCAAGATGATGTAATCAACTATCCACCGGAATTTTTAAACTCGCTGGATCTTCCAGGATTGCCACCTCACAATCTTCAATTAAAGGTTGGATCGGTAGTTATAATGTTGCGAAATATCAACCAACCGCGTCTTTGCAACGGCACACGTTTAGCGATAAAAAAATTACTAAACAACGTGATAGAAACAACTATACTAAAGGGAAAGTATAAAGGAGAAGATGTTCTCATACCGCGTATCCCAATAATTCCGACTGATGTGCCATTTGAGTTTAAACGACTACAGTTTCCAGTGCGGCTTGCTTTTGCTATGACCATAAACAAGTCCCAGGGGCAATCATTAAGTGTTTGTGGTATTAATTTGGAAAACCCATGTTTCTCACATGGTCAATTGTATGTTGCATGTTCCCGTGTTGGAAAACCATCAGATTTGTTTGTCTATGCGCCAGGTAATCAAACGAAAAATATCGTATATCGCAAAGCAGTACAATGAAAATAAAACTGATTTTTGTTAAAAATTATGATTGACATGATTAACAATAAAGCGATCTATCGGATGAAACGAAAAAACCGCGTTTCAGCTAATAAATTTATACATTTATTGATTGTGGGGCGATATGAAGTTCGCCGGGTCAGCTAGTATATATATATATATATATATATATATATATATATATATATATATATATATATATATATATATATATATATATTTGGATAGCCTAGTGGCTAGAGCATTGACTTCTATAAAAAAGGTACCGAGTTTGAATACGATCGACGATTGAAAAATTATCATCAGAAAATAAAAATATAATTATTATCACATAGAAGGCAATGGCAAGCCACCATGCACAACATCATATGCGACCTATTAACAATATAGTACACTACAAATACACGCGAGGCTGCATTGTTTCGTGAGAACAAAGCGCTTACAATGAGTTCTACCGGATGTGTGTGTGTGTGTCTATCTACGCTAGATGATTTCCTTGTACATTACTTACACGGTACATCAAATTATGTATAGGTAAGTACTCGTCTACCACCGATACGGAGACGTCACTTAATGATAATATATGTATATATATGAATAATAACTGTTTCTTTTACCGATTTTGGTCATTTTACCTAAATACGTGTATGATTTTCATTCTGTACTTACTTTTTTACAGAAAATGTCTGTCGTGTTTAACAGTGTTCGTTTATAAGAATAATATAAATAGTTTATTTAAAAGTACAACGATATTAAATTTATTATGTGTGGCTCTGTAGTTCTCTTCACTTGTTTGGTATTATTACTTATACATCCGCATACAAATATATGTGTGTGTGTATAATACATTAAATACAATATACGTTTGTACTTAATTTGACGAATAAGAATATATTTTTACGTTTGTTGAGGATTAATACTAATGTTTAATTTCTATAAGTAAACGTCTAAATCTATAATTTCTCTCTTTTTTTTTTCATATAAGTCTCACGCTGTTACAAATATAATTATAAATCAGTGATTTATCTTTATATAGGAATAGATTTATTTTTTATATCTGATTCGGTAATTTTCTATATGTCTGTTAAGAATTAATATTAACGTTGTCTATTATAAATAAAGATTAAATGCCGTCTATTATTGTCGGTAGGCGGCACTTAATTTTTGTTCCGAATTAATATTAAATATTAATGTCTATTTTGTATATATGTATAAAGTTATATTTATGTGTATATGTCATTAACGAACAAGAATATATTTTTGATTTCAATTTAGAAATGATAGTTACCGTTTAAACAGTTTACCATTATTTCCAATGTAACGTGCATTATAGACACGTACGCGTTACTTGTATTCCATATTATAAAATATGTTAGAAATCGTTCATTTTAATCCTGCTTTATAAAAGATTGGCGTAGGTGAAAAAATCCAATAATACGACCGTTTTCTTCGAAACTCCCACGCTGTAGACTGATTTTACTACAGAATGAAGGGTTGTATGTTATGCAGGGTAGTTTTATATATATATATATATAATACTTTTTTCCCCTTTTTCATGCAGAAATTTATCTTTACCTATTTTAACGACGTAATATGTTATGTAATGTCTTTGATGATGTCAACCGTCTAATACCACCACATTAAAATTCTTTCTAAAACATACCGCGACAATGTAATTTAATTATCGATCGATAATCTGAATTTTTTTCTTTCTAACTGGCCGTTCATATATTTCTTCAGGGACTTTTCTTTTACTCTTGTTTTTATTTACATAATTATGTGCTGTAGACGACGTTCCAGAAATAATTGTATATTGTTTTCATTAGAAGAGAGACACATTGTCTCCTTTATTGTTTAATATCGCTTTGAGGAATTGAAAGTTGTGGTCTAAGTATCAACTTGAACGAGACTAAAACACAATTTCCGAAAAATAATAAAACCGGAACTGTAGTAGATAACAAAGTTGAAAAAGTTGATAGTGTAGTTGGAATAATCGATATCCTTAACGGAGAAAACATAAGTGAGCGATAAATGAATTTACCCGCGAAAGATATTATTAAACGTACTCCTAACAATAAGTTAAAAGGGAAAATTTCAAATTTACGCGTTCTGTCTACTTTTACATAACATCGTCAGACGCGGACAAATTAATATAAAAATTATTTTAAAAAAATTAAAATTTGATCACAACTTAACCTGCGTAATATAGCTGTTGCAACTTAACCCGACAATACACGCGCCATTCAGTGTAACGGGAGTACACGCATGGTGAGATTTTCCCTCACCTTAGTAAATTGACTTTTCATTTTATTCTATCGTGTTTTTTATCGCTTTGGCAAATTTAAACAAAAACATAAAATAAATACATAAAAACTAACGTAAAAATAAATTAACGAATTTTTATAATATTACTGTTTGTACAATTTGAATATTCATAAAGTGTCTTATAGAGGACATAGCCGTTGCAACAGTCGTAATATATATTAAAAAAATTATTTCGTCATTTATCTGTATAATTTGTTTCCTGACTATGCAATTGATTTTTCAAAATTAGTTTAATATTAGCTGGTGTTCTCGGGGCAGAGAACGTTTAGTGATTTTAAGATTTGCAATGAAATATAGAAGGTAGTCCATTTGACGGATCACTGAATCAACCAAGCGGAAAGCGATCGTCATGCGTGTAACATAGAAAATGTTGAACATGTTCAGAATAGAAAATTAATTCGCCATTTTCGGGATTGTAGCGGCCGTTCATCATGCACGTATACACCGGATAGCTACTAAAGATAACGAACGTAATTTCCAAGTAGTCGATAAGTGTAGTCGACGACAATGTGTTTATACAATACATTTGAATATAAAGCTCGTCGTAATAATATGAACTTAAAATAAACATCGTAGCTTGTCACTCGGTGTCGATGAAATTTCAGCTCAAGTATTAAAAGAATTATCAAAGAAAGACATCATCATGCTTACGTATATCTTCAACGCATGTATGCGTCTAAAACATGTGCCGCTATGTTTTAAAACAGCCCGGATTATAATGCTGAAAAAACCAGGTAAGCCGGAGCAGGAAGTTACATCGTACCGTCCTATATCCCTATTACCAGCAATTTCCAAACTTTATGAGAAGTTAATACTAAAACGGCTGTTGCCACTAGTTGCAGATGAGATACCGATCCACCAGTTTGGATTTAGGAGACGGCACACTACAGTCGAACAAATACATCGCGTCGTAGCGATTATTAACAAATCGTTTGAAAATAAGAAATATTGCGTCGCTGTATTTCTTGACGTTGCCCAAGCCTTCGACAAAGTGTGGCATCAGGGGCTGAAATATAAGCTGAGTAGATTATTGCCAGGTAATATATGTCAATTGTTAGAATCGTATCTGGATGAACGGCAATTTCGTGTCATTCATCAGAATGCTGCATCAAGTCTTTATTGTGTACTGGCAGGTGTACCTCGGACCTCTGCTCTATCGGCTGTATACTAAAGATTTGCCAGTGCATGAAACAGCAACAATTGCAACATTTGCTGATGATACAGCGATACTTTCAGTTAGTGATAGCCAGCTTGAAGCAACGGCTAAACTGCAGTCTGCTATCAATCGTACACAGAAATGGGCATTAACCTGGAAGATTAAGCTTCATGAACAAAACTCTGTTCACGTTATGTTTACATATCGTCACACCAACTTGAAGCACCGTGTATACCTAGAGAATCAGCTCATTCCGCATGCGGAATCTGCTAAATACCTCGGTATGCATTTGAACAAACGACTAACATGTGCATGTTAGGACAAAAATTAAACAGATGAAGATCAAAACAAAAGAATTATACTGGCTTATTGGACGAAATTCAAAGCTCAGCACCATCCATAAGCGAGTATTGTATCAGCAAATTATTAAACCGATATGGACGTATGGTATTCAATTATGGGCATGTGCGAGCAAAACAAATATCAACAGGATACGGGCTAGGCAAAGCGTGATCTTGCGAGTCATAGTTGATGCATATCGCTATTCTCGCAACGATGATATTCATCGAGATCTTGTTCGTACAGGAAGTCATCAAGGATTTCGCAAATAAACATGAACAGCGGCTGCAGCAGCATGTAAATGCTGAGGCTGTTAAACTGTTGGATGACATCAGACGATTAAAATGTCGACACCCGGATCTGTCGTGAAAATAAATTAAAATTCAAAAAACTGTGATTGTAGCTATTACAGGATCGCTCACGTTTGCATTTAGTATATAAGTCTGTGTATTAAATGAGCACTATGCAAATAAGAATACTTATTTAATCTGTATGATTAAGATTGTATTGTAAATATATATATATATATATATATATATATATATATATATATATATATATATATAATAAAAAAAAAGAGAAAAAGTCCTAAAGTCAAGGTGAAACTTTCGTTAATTGGATCTCGTTTACAGAATATATCGAAGAAAATATTTTAAATATTTCTACGTTTACCAATTGCTATAATCATTTTAAAACGAATCATTCGACTGGCTCATTAAATTAAGCAACAGTAGACAGATCGGCCCATCCTCGTCGCGAAAGGTGTGGTCACCGCTGAGGAATGTTAGCGAAGTGGCGACATCGAGAGTAAGACCGCTAAAAATTTCTCCGCATAAGGTTGTAAAAAAATTATCGAAGACAACGAACACGCTCGGGTAATTCCGGAGCATGTACTTTAGACACGGAATTGAGAACAGCAATTCCAGGCCGGCATCTTTACCGAGAATATTTTGTTAAAAATAAGAAAGCTTCGGTAAAATTTGTAACAGAATTTTTCGAGCACGTTCAGATTAATTGGTGGCTGTCGAAACTATTTACAGAAGCGAAAATTGCGACGTGATTCAAGTCGGGGGAAATACGTTGCATACGATGTCACTTTTACGCATAATTTTCTGTCGATCGGTTTTTCCCCGAAACTTTATATTTTACATATAACAATTTTTTTTTTTTTAATTTAACGCAACGACCTTTTAACGATTTATTTATGACGGGTCGATATATATTTTTCACGTATATATGCTGTTGGATTTCTCGTAGTTTACGGATTAATCTAAAGATTATAAGAACCGTTCTCTTGCTAAATTCTTATCGCGAATACATTCATCATTCATTCGTCATTCCATTATCCGATTACAGATGTCGATGACGAATTATGTAGTCCTTGTCAGTTTTCGGCGCAATTTATTCCTATCTCGTGTGACTTGACTTGTTAAGCCGGTCGTATCTTCGATATAATCCTGAAAACCAATCGGTTTCCCGATGTTAATCCTTGTATTAACATCCGCTCCATCTCGTCTTATGATATGTCTGAAAAACTTAAGACACATCTTCTTTTTTTTTATTATCAGGATCAGTTTGTCTTTCTGCATTACCGACTGAATTATTGTTTTTTTATTTATTTATCCGTACGATAATTTTCGACGATTAAAATTAGAAGCGATTTTTGCGTTATTCATCATTAACGTTGTATACGTGACATCGTAATGATGATGATGATATTGTCGAATTATTTTCAAACGGCGTTCATTACGTCACGTCGTTAGAATGCAAGAAAAAAAATAAACATCGTTACACGTGTTATCTCTGTTAGATGTTCGTGACCGTTTGTAATTGACTCTTTTCGACCGAGTTAATTGTAAACTTTTTAACTTCATTTAGGAAATTAATATTACGTCTTTTACGGGCAATTACTCCTTTCACCAGCAAACGGGGGAAACAGGATTTGATAACGGAATATGATACAGCTATGCTATCGTTAATTAAGCGTTTTAATTATAATCATCGTACGTATATGTTTTCATATATACATATATATATAGATGAAATCTGTTTTGTTTGGAAAAGATTAACGGGCTTAGATAAATTTTGCAAAATTGCGAACAGTTCATTTACAAAATGTCGGTTCTCGGATAAACGTTCTGTTAATGCGAAATTCATTCACCTGTTGCTGGTTATTTTTCACGACTTTAAATTACACTTAGTCGGTTAACAGCTCGTCCGTCTTTATCGTGCGACGGTTGTGCTCGTTTTATTTATTGTATTATTATTATTATTATTATTAAAAAATCACTAATGTTAACAATTTTTTTTTTATTTCGGCTCTGCAAAGTAGCAATCACAACTGGATATAGCAACACTTTTAAAACGAGTAGAACACTTTAGTCGAAAAACAAATCTAATATTAAATCGTTCAAAATCCACCATAATCACCAAACTGCCTGAAACATTTACGTTTATACCAGACATCGAAAAACAGACTTCAACCACATATCTTGGATCATATATCACGCGTAATGGAAATTATGAAAGTGAAATCAAAAGACGAATCGGAATATCTAAAAGCGCCCTAGGAAAATTAAATAAAATATGGAAAGACCCCTCTATACGGATAATAACTAAGAAGAGACTAATTGAAACGCTAATATTTTCGATAGTGAGCTAAGGATCTGAATCATGAACGATAAACAAATGTAAGTTAAAAGCGTTCGAAATAATCTGTTATAGAAGAATGCTCAGAATACCGTGGACTTCACATCGATCTAACACATCAATTTTGGCAAATCTAGAAATAGAGGAAAAGGGTAGACTGGTACATAAAAAGAAGAGTTCTCAGATTTTTCGGACATGTTATATGCCGAAATGGATTGGAAATGACAGCCATACGAGATTAATAGAAGGAAAAAGAAATAAAGGACGACCACCGACTCGATACATCGACTACATTCTACATACAGCAAAGGATGTCATCGACACATCAACTGACGGAAACATGGCGAAAAATAATTTAAAAATGCTTATGATGGTCACGACGTCTGAAAACAGACAAGGACGAAAAAGAAGAATATTAAGGTAGACTTCCGAGCAACGCGACAGAGACAGGCGACAGCGACAAGCGACACTGTTATATAACTGAGTTTGGTCGCGACCGGTTTGATTGCTGCATAAATCGAAAAAGTCAATTCGAACTCTCGCAACCGAGACAGTTTTAAGGCGACCGCTTCCGGAGCAGTAGTGTCGCGCGACAGTGTTTAGCGGCAATTCTTGTATTGTTTTTATTTACATCTCTCCTGAATGATTGTATGCATATGGATGAAATTAAATTTTCTGCTGAAGAAGACGACAGATTAATTGAATTAGTGTCGTATAATCCTATTTTATTTAATCCCCAGGTGGAAAATTATAAAAATATAAATGTACGTGATGATATATGGAAAAGTATTTGCCAAAAATTAAACAAAAATGGTAAGTTAAATTTTATATAAACGGGGGGAATATAAAAGTTTTGGAAATATTTTACCGGGGTATGAAGAAAGCTCCTGTAATCGAGTGACCGCGGGTATTCTGCACCATTTAAAAATACCAGAACATGATTAGGTCATTTGTCAAGTATGATAGAGTTGAAATTAATGTGGGTGAAGTTGAAGGGCGCGAAGGTAGAAGCGTTAATTGTGATATTCGAAAGAATGACGGAATTACTAAAATAAAGTAAAGGACCTGATGGAAGTAAGATGTGCTTATATTTTCGGAGTTAACTAGAGGCATTAGCTAGTAAAGGAATACGATAACTGGTGAAACGCCGTAAGTACAAATTGAACTGTGACTTATTTTCCAATCACCACCATAATCGCGATCAATTATAGGAGAGTAGGAGGGGGTCACAAATTTTAGTCTTCTTATGAATAAGATAAATGTTAAAAGTTAACCAATCATGAGGGATAAAAGTTTCCTGTAGGAACTGGAAGAACATTTTGCAAATGAAAATCGTGGTGCGGCGAGACAAAAATTTAACCACTTTATAGGATATTAAATCAGGACATGGCGGTGTGTCTCTTTTTGTTTTTATCGAATATGTTAATATAACTAATAACAAAGCTTTTGGGCAGTTACGCTATTTTTAAGTTCAAATTAACATAAATATAAATATACAATAATAATAAAAGTAACATGTGAAAAATATACTTTTATCTTAAAAAGTACAACTAACATCTAGCACACCTAGTACAATACTGAGATGTTTATCAACGAGTACTATATATTGTCCCTCTAATTATCTACACTAAATACTAACGTCTAAGTGTATGTACAATATTCCCTTTAAAATTAATTCGTCGTTAAATATTTTTTTTAGTTTTCCTTTGTATATATAAAATTTTGTAAATTTAGTTAACATTGTTAATTTCATGTTTACATTATTTACAATGTTAACCATATAATGATTTATTATCATTGTTTTTATATCAATTTAAATGTTCATTAACTGTTTCTCTTATATATATATATATTTTTTAACAATTAGTGTAATTTAATTTAAAACCACCAGGATTTTTATATATATTTCAATCTTTTATTTCATTACTATTAATAGATGTTAATTATTCGTTTCAAATCAACTACAAATGACTATTGTTTACCAGTACATGATAAATGAGAAACCAGTAGAAAGATTTCGGAGTTTCATTTCTCATGGAAACCATAATGCTCATACTTTGGCTTTTTGCCTACTAGATGAATTAAAAAAACATAAACTCACAAAAAATCCTAAAAAATTAATTGCCTAAACTTATGATAGAACATATAGCTGCCCAAAGTCATGGTAACAAGCCATAATTTAAAAAACATATACGCTGAGTTCGTGCATTTCTATGCCCATGAAATAAATTTAATTCTTATAAATGCTACATTAATAAAGAAAAATATTTTTTTTTTTCAAGTTCGCAAGCCATATGTATATTTTTTTTACAGCAGTCGGCAAATGTAGTACTTAACATAATAATTTTAAAAAAACCTCTACAGCATGCTAGTACAATGAGATGTAATTTCGCTTCTCGAAGTGTTAATACGATTTTTAATAGTAGAAAAGATATTACATAATATATGAAAACAATTCTAGAATCAGATAATATTATAAACGAAACTACAATTGCTCAGGCTAATGACAAATTGAAAGTTCTTGTAAGTTAAATTTTTACATTTTGGTTATTACTTTTTTGGTAAAATCATGCCTTATGTTGAAATTTTATAGTTGTAAAGTAGGGATGTTAATGTAGTCTTATCAAGAAAAGCAATTACGTTATAAACGAAGGAGATGAAACATTTTATTCAAATTTCTTCCTCATGACAAAATAAAAAAACATTTTCATTTTTTAATTCCATTTTATTTTATTATTATATTTCGTTTTATTATTCCCTTTTATTTTTAGTTATAATGTGTACATACTTTTGCGAAGATTATTTTTTACTTTCATTTTTATTTATCATTTATTTAAGTTAGTAAAAGGATAAGTTCTTTTTAAATTATTTATGTGCTATAACACGAATGTGTACGATATTGTTGATGCATTGATAAGTATATATATATATATATATATATATATATATATATATATATATATATATATATATATATATATATATATATATGTAACTTTTGTGTTTGTTTATATATAGGCATATATGAGTAGGTATATACATCAATATGTAAATATATATAAATATGTGTTATATTATGTATATTAAATTTTTGCATTTGTTATAAATGTTGCCAATTTAATCGGATTAATGTACATACGTATTTCCGTTTTAAAATGAATTAATGATTTAATTTGATGAGTTTTACTTTAATTTTCTTTTATTAAATTAATTCTTTTATATTTTTATACCTATCTTTAAATGTCTTCGAACATTATTATTTTTACACATACCGTCCAGCAAAAATATTTTATCGTTATTAATCATTTGTTATTTATTTTAATATAAGATTAAGAATTTCGGCGAACGAAGTAATTACAGAAAATGGCTCGTAGTGGTGAAAACATAATATCGAGATTATTTTTAATGTGTTATATAAATATTTATAGAAGTGAAACATTTTAGGTCGACCGAATGTCCTTTATTTCGAAATAGACAAATTTGTTATAATTAAAAGTCTATATACCGTATAGGGGACGATTGAAATGGTGAATTTATTAATTAGTTATTTATGCTCTCGAACTTTACTAAATAAATGTTATTTAATTTTTAATGATTATTATTATTTTAATCTTCCGTGTCATGTACCGCTACAAAGGCTAAAAGAACGGAATCTTTATTCCGTTATTATAGGTGTGAAGATAATTTAGCGCGAACGAGGAAAGTTATAAGAGTATTTTCATTTTTAGGTACAAGGATTTCGTTATGTTAGCAAACTGTAATGAAGAGCGAATAGAGTTATACAGAGAACAGTGTGATATGAGCTATAGCGAGTTGAACATTTCAAGATGAGCAAGTAGGAGGATCAGTTTTGGATAGGATATAAGTCAAACGAGTATTGTGCGGACACACGGAACAGCATCACATCATCCTGTCTTGTGCGATGAACACGTTGAATAGGCCAGATGTCACACTATGTTGAGGTAAACCGGACAATCTGACTGTTGCTTGTTCCTTAAATTTATGGAATATGCGGCGACGCATATCGGAATATATTGCTGGAAGTAATTCTGCAGGAGATGAGCGTGTTTTACTTATTTCATCATGCAGTTCATTGATTGTAATTTCCTGATTATAGGGTTCTTGTATTCTATCTTCAATATTTCGATCGATGTGTTTAACGTG
Source organism: Coronaproctus castanopsis (assembly GCA_032883995.1). NCBI lineage: Eukaryota > Metazoa > Arthropoda > Insecta > Hemiptera > Monophlebidae > Coronaproctus > Coronaproctus castanopsis. The sequence goes on from CM065052.1 coordinate 159,404,838, forward strand.
TACATATTTATTAGAAACGGAGGAGAAATGTTGCGCACAAACATACATTTTCTAGATATTAGAGAGTAATTCATTATTTTTAATGATAATCGTTGATGGAAGCTGATGTGTTTTATTGGCCTCGAGAGATCTAATCTTACTTCCAGACTTCTGTGAGTGAGGTTTTAGCAGTAATTGTAGAAGTAAAGCCAGGATTTCCTTTTAGCTTGTTTAAATGCAAAGGCAGCTTCAACTTTCATTTTCCTGAAGGTACTTTTCATTGCGGGGATTTCTCTTTAAGGTTTTGAGAGTTTTTCTTCTACTTTTCAATGCCAATGTGCAATCGTGGTTCCACCATGGAACTGATTTATGCTGATGATACTTAACTAAGGAATATGATGTGCAGGTATCTGTTATCTTAACTAAGTTTATTGCAAAATGTTCGATATCGACTTCACTATAACTGTAACTTTTAGTGAATAACAGGGTTGATTATATTTGTCCTAATCAGCGCGCCTATAATTGATACCTGTGTAGTAGTGGTGCTGTGGATTTTGTGTAATTACGTTAATGAGAATAGGTAGATGATCACTTTCTGCTAGATCATTGTAATGTACTCGCAGCAGATGACATGACTAGATCCAATGTTGACCATTTGCGATATGATAAATTGAAATGGGTTGGATTTGTGTTATGCAGAATAAAGTTACTTTTGTCGATTAGGCTTTTAAACTTGTACACTGACTACCCAATGTTGGGCTGTGTGAGTTGAAATCACCTGCGAGTATTACAGGCGTCCGGTAATCGTTTAACATCGTGTAATAATTTCTCCAAATCAAAAGGCTCATTAGGTGGTAGATAAACACAATGTAACACGGTATTTAAAAGTCGAACTGCAGTTTGCAGATAAATTTCTTGATGGTATATATAATTTTTAAATGCTACAAGAACACCCATATGAGCAATTATACCGCTTCGATTATTGTTACTTAATTATTATTCTTTGTCGCTAACTTGAAAAAAATGGTGTAGAAATTTACTTCCGGTAATTATGTTACATATTTTCAGTTACATAAAACTAAAATACAAAATTTTTCTACTCCACATTAATTTTAAATTAATCGTAGATTATCGGGGTAAAATTATATTAAAAATCAATTTTAAATACAGGTAATTCGATATCGGAAAGGCGTTAATTTTTTTCATAGAGAAAAATTTTTCAATATTGAATTTTGAAAAACGATGAAATCTAACAACTATTAATAAACTTGACATTTGGCAAACAATATAACCAGGTCTAGATTTCTGATTTTGTTTTTTTATTAACCTTAACCACCTGCAGGAAGTAATTTGAAATGACTTCGTTTATTTCCAGAATTTCCAGGGAATTAACGATCTGATTGTAAAACGTATAAAATTTTAAAGAAGCGGGATCAAAAGAGTGCACATTACGTATAAGGTGGTCAGAAAAATGGTAAAGATAGGTTCTTTTATTTTCTTCCTAACATTAAAATTCCTTAAATATATACACCCAATTACAATTTGTTGCATAATGTAACCATTGAAGCTTGTAGACTGTTTTAATTATATATATATATATATATATATATATATTGTGATACGGTATAAATGTGTTTTCATTTTACTTAATTTTTAAAAAAATCATTCACTTTTAACTGTTCTCTGTGCTCTACTAATTTGTATACGTTGTTTAAATCCAATGTAGCATTTATGTGTTGTGTAAAATATATATATATATATATATATATATATATATATATACGTACGGATGATAAATTTCGTGGCGTCGGTTTGTTAGTGCAAAGAGTTAGTTTAAAGCATGATTGAAAACCCCGTTGAAAGTTAAACTCGATTATTTATTTGCCCCTCGGTATAAGATGATTACACGCTGGTCACGGACAAAGGTTATTAGGATGACGTGGAACATAGATTAATCTTAATTTCATTCGGACGTATACTACTATCGCCTACAGTCGCTTATATCTCTGTCGTACCTACCCCGATGCCAGTTAGATTCATCTTGATTTATAACGTTATGTAGCACTTTATAAATCGTTAACAATATTTTCGTACGGTTTTCATTCGATTTTTACGAAACGGTGTAAAAGAAATCAGCGAACTTTAACCTAGCGATAATAAATTGTTTTCGCGCAAGTCTCCTCCTATCGCACTACCTCCATCTGAGCCCACATGGCTTACAACATTTATGGGTAGCAAGTGATTATTGGAAAAAAATACGGGGTAAATAAAATTAGTAGATAACTATCATTCTTTGGCTTTCCTCGACTATGATAAATGTAATCAAAATAATAATAATAATAAAATGTACGTACACGGTGATAGTACGAAGTGAAACGTTTTGGGGCTTCGTAAATCTATGTTGGAAATACTAGTACAAAATTATATTCCATACGTCCAAATAGGTTTAATAATGGTCGTATAGAAAAGTTGTTTATTTCCAATAGATAGCATTGAGTTCTTTCCTATTAGACTATAAATACTTCTCATTTTTGCTTTTATTTCCGAAAGAAGTGGCACTTCGAATTTAGACACGAATCGATATGCATACCTAGGTACTTGACTGCCTTTTTGTAGGATTATCTGCTGATTCAGCTTCATTGGAATATTTCTTTTGTTTTCGCAAAGTGAAATTTATGCGCACCGATTTTAAATCAGCAATTCTAGAACTGCAGATGAGATTCAACAACATGCTACTAAAAATCTTCAGCTGTAGATTTTCAATAGTATACTGTTCAAATCTTATCTCCAACTAGAATTGCTGATTTCAATTTTCTAGAAATATTTATATAACGCGTCAAGAATTTTCTAGAAATATTTATATAATGCATCAAGAATTTTCTAGAAATATTTATACAACGCATCAAAAATTTTCTAGAGTTATCTAAAAAAAAAGTAATATTATACATAAAATAATGTATATTTTCACACATTAACCCCTTCAGTAGCGGTGTCATTTCTACAGTACATTAGCTTTTGTCGATCTTACAAATATACATATAATGCATAAAGAATTTTCTACAGTTATCTTTAAAAAGTAGTATTATTCGTAAAATATTGCTTTATCCTTTCAGGCGTACTGTCCTTTTTATGGGTACATTAGCTTTTAATGCTGAATAGCGTCCAGTCTTGAAATATTTCAATTTTCTATAAATATTTATATAAGTCTTAAAAAACGTTGTTTTATATATTTTCATAAATCATCCCTTTCAGCCGCAGCGTCCTTTCTTCCACACGTAATAAGCTTTTAACGGTAAGTAGCGTTTAGTTGACTCGGAATATTTCTATTCTCTAGAAATATTTATATAACGCATTAAGAATTTCATTGAGTTATCTGAAGTAATATTATAGAATAAAATAACGTTGTATATTTTCACACATTAACCCTTTCAGTCGCGGTGTCATTTCTACACTATATTAGCTTTTGCCGACTTAGAATATTTCAATTTCCTACGAATATCTCTATAATGCATTAAGACTTTTCTAGAGTTATCTGTAAAAAGTAGTAATATTGCTTTATATTTTCATAGCTTTTAATGGTAAGTAGTTTTTTTATCAATTTGGAATATTTCAATATTCCGGGAAATATTTATACAACGCTATAAGAATTTTATAGACTTATTTAAAAGTAAGTAGATGTTCACCTGTTCATTTAATTGTTCTAAATGTTTAATTTTAGGTGAAAAATAATGCGCGACTAAAAATAAACACAGCGAAGATACAAATCGATAATGTGGAAAAAAACCGTAAACTGATATACGCAAACGCGTGAGCATGTAATATCGTTGTTACATTCGAATAGTTTTGAAAAATTTGAAGCGTCTATCGTATGATTGATCGCTTATTCCTAGAACGAGACAAGATACTCTTGATCGATTTCGTCACGTGATGTTGAAGCTAGTCGTTAATTAAAAAGCAATTCGACCGAAACGAGGCTGTAGAAAAGTGGATCCGTCGACGAAGATGTTCTTTCCTTTTTTTTAAAAAAAAAGTAACAAGAAATCGTTGCATATCGATAATTAAACAAATGTTTATGTTATGAGGGCGTAATACTTTAGCCATATTATGGGAGATATAAAATACGAAATAAAGAGATAATAAGAAAAAAAAAGTTTTATAGAGTATGACAGGTTGGTTTACACAAAATAATATTCGAAATCGGACACTAATAAATTTTCCCAACAACAATTACGACAAAAGCGGGACGATGTAAAATGTAAATTTAAAAACCCTAATTAAAATCATTAAATTTATAAATAAAAATACCGCAAAGCTTTTCAGCTATTAGCCATTATCAAAAAAAAAAAATGAAATATAATACAATATATACATACGCTCAATTTATATAAATAAATAAAATAAAATAACAAATAAAATAAAAAGTAAGAAAATACTAAATTTAGATATACAATATTACAAGAAATTGAAACCTGACACTTAATTATAAAGTAATCTGATGGTGAATTAATTTAGTGATTTTAATGACTTTTTTTTGTCGTTTATTTTAAGATCTGACTGATTTTACATATTAATACAAGGAAAAAACTTGCATTGTTGATGCTACAAATGTACCCACACTTCTAGGTCGAACCTCTCAGCTAAGCCTTGCAAATAAAGTACTATTATATAACACTCTTATTGCTCCTGTTTGGAAGTACTTGAATTATACGGATCAACTGTGCTAAATCACATCTCCGCAAGATACAGCAATTTCAGTCCAAGACGCTGAGGGCAATCGTAAATGCGTCCTATTTCGTTCGCAACAGCATCATATACAACGATCTGGATATACCTACAAAATTTGGTCGCAGTTCAAATCCGCTTATTACACGGATGTCGACATTCAGTTTGCCAGATATGCCTTCAAGACGACTGAAAGAAAACAGTGACGAGATGCCCCCTCGGAGTTAAGTTTAAATAGTGCCTAAGTTGACACAAAGACAGCAAAACAACCTACTCCATTAAGTTGTTCTGAAAGAAGAAGAATTTTATTTTAGATTTCGTGTTTACGACCTCTTGGTCGGTACACGGGGGGGGGCTTATAGAAGTCCGAATACTGCATTCGACGAAGAGCCAAAAAAATCCACGAAGATAATTTATTTAAAAACTGAAAAATAATCTAATGTTATTTATCGATCGTATTTATTTATATATTAAATCAACTGATGGGGGATAAACAATGTTATTTTCAGCGTAAAATACTAATTACAATTGATTAAACTACGACAACAATTTTTCAACATAATGTCCCATCTTTAGATTAAGGAATAATAATAAAAACGATATGTAAAAAAATATAATTAAATTATTAAAAAATTCGAGCGTACTACATCTAATTTCACGCTTAGATGACTACTGATAGATCATCGATGCGAAGTGGTGAATGTAATGAACAAAACGTTAAAATAATTGCAGTTAAATATATTAAGGGTTAAATGTGTTTACGCGGAATAAAATATTATCGGTGTTTTAATAAATCATTTCGATTATTTCTAATTTATATTATACATATACACAGTTAGTTTTGTTGTTTAAAACAGTGGCGTACCCAAGGGGGGCTCCTCCAAAATCCCGAGATGTTTAAAAATTTTTTGATTATATGACATTACAGCTAGTGATGAGACGAATATATATTAGTGATGGTTACAGATATGATACAAAGGAATAACGCTCATATTATGTTATGAACAATCCGCTCTAATAGTGTAGTTAGTGGCATATTAGTTTGCTTCCTAACGCATACTGGTTTAATTAAGGAACAGTCAGCGGAAAAGGAATAGCGTACAGTTACAAGAAATGACAGTTGTAGTATAGATGTGTGCGTGTATTTCTTATACATAGATCGGAATAATGCAAATTTTAATAGTTGAGCTCGTGACCTCGAACATTAACGGAAATAACCGAATAGGTGATTTGCGAGATTGACGTCAGTGCGGTGCAATTCTTAAAAGCCTATTAGAGTGTAATAGGAAATATCAAATATTGACCGGTTAACTTTTAGCAGTTTTTATGTTCGTTTTAACTATTTTCTTTGCGACTCGTTTGGAAATTACTGTTTTTATCGACGCGAAGTGTATTTTAAAAAAATGAATCGAAAAAGAAAAGTTGATCAAGGTACATTATTGAACTTTTTTTCCAAAAAAGATAAAACTCCAGTGGAAGATCAGTCCAACCTGTCAACTAAAAATGTGAGTACCGTAGATCCGTTTAATGAGTCGATTCAGCCTAATCAGCCTGTTTTGGCAACTATAAATGATTCGAAGTTATCTGTAAATGTAACTGAAATTCCGATCACTTCTGAAGAAATTAACGAATTCGACATTTCGTTTTATGTAAATAAAATATTGTCTGATGATGAAAAAATGAAAGTGTTGAAAAAAATATGGAGCCATCCTCGAATTTTGATTTTCCAAAAGTTACACAAGGAAAACAAATTAGACGCTTTCAATATGCATGGTTAAATTCGTTTTCTTGGCTCGTTTATTCAAAAGCTGAAGACGCCGCATATTGTAGAAATTGTGTTCTATTTGCTCCAAATGAAATTACTCGAGGTCATCAAAAATTAGGATCTCTTGTTTTAAATGGATTCAATAATTGGAAAAAAGCGTTAGACACTTTCAAAGAGCATGCTTGTTCGGAATATCATAAATTTTCCACGATAAAAGTTGATAGTTTTCTAAATGTCAGATCCGGAAAAATGCCATCGATCGATGTTTCTTTAGATGAATCAGTTAAAACTGAAGCTGCTGAAAATAGGGCAAAACTTATTCCAATCATCAAAACTGTAATTGCCTTACGAGGACATCGAGACAGTGGCGCATTTAACCTGAAAAATCGGCCAATTGAAAATGAGGGAAATTTTCGAGCATTGTTACGAACACGAGTTGATGCTGGAGATGATGTTTTGGAAAATCATTTCGCAACTGCTGCAAAAAATGCGACGTATATTAGCCCCGAAGACACAAAATGAGATAATATCCGCTTGTGACACCATTATAAAATCAAAACTCGCTTTAGAAATTCAAAATGCTAATTTTTTTTTCTGTTTTAGCAGATGAAACCACTGATATATCTACAGTTGAACAATTTTCTCTATGTTTTCGATATGTAAAAAAAGCCAGTGGAAAATTTATGCAATTTTGACCACTTTGCAAGAGTATGGTATTAATCCAGAATATATGAGAGGCCAAGGATACGATGGTGCAGCCAACATGAGTGGTAGTTTGAGTGGTGTACAAGCTCGTATTGCAGAAAAATATCCGAAAGCCTTATATGTTCATTGCATGGCGCATAGTTTGAATTTGGCAATTTGTGATTCGTGTGACATCGACTACATACGTAATGGTATAGGCGTTGTAAAAAAATTATAGATTTTTTTAATACTGCAAAAAGAGCGGAAGTTTTGAATCGAAATATTGGGCATCTTGATACAAAAATTCAAAAATTGAAGCCTTTTTGTCCAACTAGATGGGTTCAGAGACACGACGCTATTCTGGTTTTTGTGTATGTGATTGAAGCTGTGTATGCATCGCTAGATGAGATTTCTACTTGGCATGATACAGATACTTCATCTTCGGCGGTAATGTTCGGACGGTCGATGGAGCAGTCTGGATTTTTGATTGCGTTACTTTCTACTGAAAAACTTCTTCGTTTCACCAAAACATTGAGTCAGTTTCTTCAATCTAAGGAATCCGATCTAACTCGAGCCATCAATTTAGCAAAAGATATTATCAACCTCATTCGTCGCGAACGTGAAACTGCTGAACAAACTTTTCGATCAATTTTCAGGGAAGCGGAGGAAATTGCCGCAAAATTTGGAACAAATATACAAATGCCTAGAATTACTGAAAGACAGAGAAGGGCGAATGAATCAACAAGCACGGAAGAATATTTTCGACGAAGTATCTTTATTCCATGGATCGATTTTTTCATCAGTCAACTTGTTAATCGATTCGAAAAGCATGAAAACGTACTCACAAAATTTCAATGTTTAACTCATCCAACGAGATCAGAAGAAAACCAGTTTGTTGAACTTTGTGCTTTTTATCAAGATGATTTAGAAGCTTTTAAAGAATCCATTTTAAAAGCAGAATATCAAATTTGGTGCGAAAAATTTAACTCAGAAAATGAAAATTCTCAGCCTTTTCCCGTTGATGCGATATCAGCGTTGAATTTATGTGATGAGGCAATGTACCCAAATATTAGTACGTTGCTAAAAATTTTTTGCACGATTCCAGTTACAACATGTACTCTTGAACGATCGTTTTCATCTTTAAGACGAATTAAAAGCTATTTAAGAAGCACTAGGGGTGCAAAAAGATTGAATGGTTTAGCTTCATTGTACATTCTCCGTCATATCGAAGTCAAACCAGAAGAAGTGATCGATGTTTTAATAAATAATGGGCCAAAGAGATTAGATTTTAGAATTTAGAGTATAGTTAGTAGATCGTTCCTTGTTACTTGAAGGTATAAGTTGTTTACATATATTTTTTTAAATGAAGTGTTTAACTAATTTTGTCTTATTAAATTTACTCCGTTCAGTTGATTTACATCCCCCCCTCCAAATAGGTAATTTCTAGGTACGTCTCCGTTGACTTATTATTTTGTCTCATTAAATTTACCCCTTTAGTTACTTGTAGCCCCCCCATTGGTAATTTCTGGGTGCGCCTTTGGTTTACAATGTTCACCGTATTGCGTAGATGATCTGTCGAGGAGCATTACAGTGTGCAGCTAGATACGTTAGATACTGCCAAACGTATATTATTTACGAATGCTCGTAATAAGTTTAATATTAATTGTTCGTTAATCGACGCGTACAGTTTTAATAATGGAACTTTTAAAATGTGCGCACTTACACGTATTTATGCTTTGCATTCTATCGGCAATTGCGGATGATTATTCGAGTACAGTTTTCTACACGATGACCGATCACAATTTAATTTAATTTTTTATAGATTTAATTTACGGATTCAACTTGAAAAATGTTTTAAATAAGTATCACTGAATTTAATTAAACGCGTTTTAATCGCGTAATAAATTATTCAACTTTAATTTTTAAAGAATACGGCGCTCTGCTCGTAATAATAATTAATAATTAACGATAATAACGACCATGATAATAAATAATAAATGATAAAGACGTCGTGTGGGTTTGCGTGTATGTGTTTGTGCGTGAATTTGATTTAAAAGAAATTTTCGAAATAATGAAGTTAGTTTCGCATTTCATCCAATTAGTAAATGGCTTTGCGTCATATCTTTTGCAGTTGAGGGAAAACCTAAACCCGGAAGCGTGAATATGAATATAAGGCTCTGTTTAACGAGAAATACCGTATAAAGCTTTAAAGAAAATGATACGCAATCCCTTTTTCTGCGGAAATAAAATATGTTTGTTTCTTACAAAATCGAATATTTTACGCCCAAAAACAGAACCTCGTATTCGTAGAATTATACCACGTTTGCCGTGTGAAATCAGGGTTTTATTTATTATTATTGCGCAGCGTTACGTTCATACGTTGAATATAGGTAGCGAAATGTTAACGTACTATGAAAATTATGCATACATGTTTGAAATGGTTAAATTCTTCTCTAGGTTATTTATAATAATTTCATTTGTTCGTAACAATTGAAACGTTTTTAGAGAACTTCGTTGATACGGAACTTTCAAGAAACATCATATAGATAAATATTTTTTTTCGTTAGGTACAAAGTTAGCGAGGACTATGAAAACTGACCGAGAAAATTTACCCCAATTGCGACGATGCAGATAAATTTGTGGAATATCGATAAAAAATTAAACCAGTAAAAAGAGGTGTAAGGAAACTGTTTACTATCGCATTGAAAATCATATTCGGGAAACTTGATTGGGGCTCTACAAGAATTGATGGAGAATATTACCTAATATAGGGTGACACAGAGAAGACGGCCTTTTTGTAACGGAAACCGCACGAGATGACGAGAGATTGGTTTTGTCCGAATTCGATCGAACAGAAACCATCAGACAGCGCGTAAAGTAACCGTTTGGCTGAAGTGGGGATTCACTGGTACTGTCAACGGAACGCGCTATATCGAGAATGATAAACTCGTTTTTGTTTCCCTCAGTTCGTCATCATCGTGAAGATAGTGCGACGTTTCACTGTTCGGGAGAAACACTCGCAGTATTGAAAGAAGCGTTTGGAACCGCATATTATCGCGTCGCACAGATTTTGCTTAGCCCCGCGCTCGCCAGATTTGGCCGCTTCTAATTTTTTCGTGGGGATACTGCATTTACGAAGTTCACGAGATCTAGAAGAACTGAAAACTAAAAATTCAGCGACCTATGATCGAAAAAGACTTTGAAAATTTTTTAAAAAGACTGAATGAATGTATTGTTGCGAATGTCATCTGAACAATATTGTGTTCCACAAATAACTGTACGCTTGTCTCTCGTTTTCCTATTTTTAAATAAAATTCCATCCAAAAATTTTGGTCGAGTAGTTTTTTAATTATTCAAAAAACAAACACCATCTGTTTTCTCTGGGTCACCGTACACATTATTTGAAACTAGATATTTATATTGTACAGGTTCTTCAATGTTATATTCACATTCGTTAGTATTGCCTTCGCAAAATATAATTCGATTATTAAAGAAACAGAAAGCTAAAATAAAATTTCATAATATTATACATATTCTCTTTATTCCACTATCGTACTCGGCGAGTACAACGATTACATATAGGAGCTGCCCTTGTCCTTTATAGATATTCGTGTGTGTCATATCGGCTATTGTGTCTGTAAATTTACAGTTTATTTATAACGGGATAAAGAACAATGAAAAAAAAAAAAAAGAACAAAATCAATACGGTAAACGAATGAATGGTAGTTGAAATATGTTGGAAAAGTGGTCGGTAAAGATTTTCAAATAACAGGAAAACAAACGTGGTGGACTATTATTACCACGAACTGAAGATGAACTACTAAAAACCGTAAAATCGGACCACGTTTCTTTCTAACTAAATTTCTATCAGTACGCTGTAACTAGTGGTTTGCCATTCCATCTGGTTCTTCACTTTCTCAGGAATCTCTTACTCATTCGTAGTCCGATTGCACAGATAGCGGAAGCTATTTTTTAACGTAAAAAATTCACATCCCAGATAGGATTCGAATTCAGCGTCACAAGCGATCAGAATGTTAAAGGAACCGTGTTTAAAACACTAATTAAATAAGACGCAAATTAATTGCGCTATTGAAGAAATGCCGCATATATATCTGACTACCTAATTATTATTAACTTGGTAACAAAATTAACGGTAGTCATGATGAGTTTGCTGCAGTTATTAAAATTTCTGCATGAAACGGTATCTAAATAATATTACAAAATTAATTTTAAAAATCATACAATTTTTGTGTATTGTACACGTGTTTTTTTTCTTTTTTTTTTTTTCTTTAATTTCACACCGTTTTTCTCAAGGTTACAAGGTTACAATTCTTTTCACACCCACACACACACACATATATATAAGTAACGTATATAGTTCCAAATTTATTCTGTATTTTTTATCATTGCAACAATGAACGCTTTTACGATTACATATTTATTTACCATATTCTTTCAACCAGTTGAAATATCTAGCTTTACCTGTTACGGAATATATTTTATATGTATATATATATATATATATATATATATATATATATATATATATATTTGTGTGTGTGAAAGTGGGTGGGTGTGTACTTAAAATATGTATATATATATAAGTACGTGGAACTGGCACGTTTGACGGTTATATTCGTTTGACAAAGTATAAAGGAGCGATGTAGCGCCTTGAATTTAAATAAGAGAACGCGTTATACTTCGATATTCAGACTTTTTTTAATGTATTCGATAAATTTTTGATAAAGTTATGATGCCGTATATACAAACACATACACACGACTTAAGTGCTTAGTGATATTTTAGGGGGAATTGTTTACGTACGCAAGTATGAAATAAATGTAAATACATATATAGTCGCAGATGGAAAAACTAATAAATATGTATTGTTAACGATAGTCTGACTATTCCAATTTCGAACAGCGTACTTTAATAACGAACGTCACTCTATGGCGACGTAATGATGACATTAAGATTGGAATGTTATAAAAAATCGACCATCGAGACATAATTAATAAAATTTTGGATTGTAACTTAGAAGTGAAAGATAACTAAATCGATATACAATCAACGATTAAGAAAATTTCTAATAATGATATAGTTACCTTTCTGGTACTGCGAATTTAACTTGTCGTGTAAAATTAGTACACGGATTAATAGACGAAATACGGTTAGTGCAATAGACAAAATATGGTTAGCAGAAAAATTCACGGGATGATTTCCGAAAATCTATAATTGTAAATACCTGTAAAAAAATCAGTCAAATTGCGATAATTACTGCACACGATAGCTTTAGAAACAATTGCGCGTATAACATTTTTGCTAGGTTACCATCTAACAGACTTAATCGCGTTGTTGACGTACTAAAGTGGTTTTAGATGACAAGGGGGAAATAATATTGACTCTATGTCAAAATAGTTTTGAAACCAGTTTGGCGTTTCGGCTGCCCATTGTGGGGCTGTTCTAAAAACAGTAAAATATCGATTGTTCAGCGAATCCAGAATAAAATCCTCCGGATGGTTGTCAATGCACTGTGGTACATCACCAACTTAACGCTCCATAAAGACCTATGGACCCAGATTGTAGGAGAAAAATATTAATGACTGTATTTAACACTTTCCGATGGGTATACCGCTCTAATCATGTCATCTTCGTCAAATATTTACAAGGAGCTACTATCAGCTAGGTGCAATTTAACTAAAGGAAGAAAAGAAATACAGAAAAAAAATTAAGAAACCAAAAAAAAAAACCGTGTCTGGGAGCGCAGGGAAGATGTGAAACTTAATGACATTTTAACTAAGTTTGATACAGAGTTTAAACACACACACACACATATATATATATATATAAGAATAAGCCCCTGCGAACGGCATATATATGTATATATATATATATATATATATATATATATATATATATATATATATATATATATATACGGTCCGTTGCTTCAACGCAACAAAACGTGGTTTGATAGGCGGGTGTTGGTATTTTATATATAAAAATAAAAAATCACCTGGTATGGATGGCATACCTGCAGACATTTTTAAAGTTGGAGGGGAGAAACTTCTGCAGTGTTTGCATGAAACCATCCAAAAAGACTTTAAGGATGCAGCACTAATCAGCATATACAAAAAGAAAGGCGACAAGGCAGATTGTAACAATTATCGAGGAATTACTCTGCTATCTGTAGCAGGAAAGATACTTGGTAAAATAATTCAAAGTAGATTAACATCACTTTTGGAAGCGTATTAGCCAGAGGAGCAATCAGGATTCCGTCAGCACCGGAGTACAGCTAATCAAATTTTCTCTATGAGGCAAGTGATAGAAAAAGGGCGTGAATAGAGCGCAAATTTATATATAGCTTTTATTGACGTTAAAAAAAGCATTCGACTCCATAAACAGAGACGGTCTACGGACGTGTCTAAAAATAGCAGGATGCCACGAGAAGCAGAATTACATACTGGAATGACAAGGATATGTGCTTGCACCATCACTGTTCAATTTTTACATAAGTGTGGTCAACATGGTCTTCAAGCAGGACATCTCTGACTTTGGTGTAAAAATTGATTTTGCCTTTACAAGCTAACTAGGCTTGGATCGAAAAAAGCGACAAAAACATTTACGCTTAGCAACGTGCAATATGCAGATGATTGTGCTCTAATATCGGAAAATGAAGAGAGCTTACAAAAAGCGCTAACCCAGCTGCAAGGAACATACCGGAAATTTTGTTTAGAAATAAACTGCAGCAAGACAAAGATTGTGCAATTAATTTTAAATAACATAGAAACAGCTAATTTTCATCTGGGTTAAACAGACTTAAAAAATGTTTCAAATGCCTCGTGCCAACTTGTAAAGCGAAATAGCGTACAGATTACGAAATGCATGTTCAGCGTACCCGGAAAGCTATCGCATAGGGTATTTAATAAGAAAGATCTAACAGTTAAAACAAAGACGGCAGTATATAGAGCCATAATACTTCCAACATTGTTGTATGGAGCTGAATTGTGGCCAATTATGCGGAAACATCTAAAAAAAATGGAAACATTTCATCAAAAACGATCAGGAAAATATTAAACATCAGCTGGAAAGATTTTATATCAAATGAAAAAGTGTTAGATACATCTGGAATGCAATCTATAATACAAATACTGACTTACAAGCGACTCAAATGGACAGGTCATATCATCTGAATGGATGAAAACCGCATCCCGAAAAGATTGCTGTACGGTGCGTTCGAACTGGGAAAGCGACATGTTGGAAGACCAAGATTGAGATATAAAGACGTCATTGCAAACGATTTAAAAATAGCAGGGATAAACCCAAAACAACCCAATTTGGAAAAAAGCGCTGGAAACCGAAAGGAGTGGATAGCGATCGTACAAGACGTAGTCGAAAATTTGAAAACTCGCTGGAGGCCAGACAAGATGGAAAAGAAAACGTTGAATTCAAGCTTTGGAACAGCAGACGAAAAGCAACATCAATATTGCGATTTCAGCAGCAGCCATCATATCGGCTTAATTTTGCATAATCGGCATAGACATCAATGAGTACAGTACTCACACTCGGAGTCGAGGGAGTTCAGAAGAAAGAGAGTGATATATATATATATATATATATATATATATAAGCACAGATTTTTATAATTAATTTAATTTAATTTAAAAATCAATTACGCGATTTAAGTTATTATTGCGACTAATTTAAAGTTAATTATAACGTTTCGTTCTTTCGTGTAGGGTTTTTGTTTTAATTTTTAGTACGTAATATATTTAACATATTTATTAATAAAATTATATTTTAATTTAAGTTCAAGTTGTTTTATACTATAATTTGCTAAGGTTATTACTAAGGTACTTAGTTTAATGAATTTACTTGTAGTTTTAACACTGTAAAAATGCAATTGTTGAAATAAATTGTTATTGTTATTGTTATTATATACCACCCTTGGTGGTACTTTGTACCTTCAGGGAACCGGAGCTCTAACCGGCATGGGGCGCGTCCACAGCTGGCGGATAGTGGAACGGCCTACAGATATGTAGGTTAGCTGCGAATAAGACATTAGTCAAATAAGCAGTCGCGGACCAAGAGCGGCTACTGATGGAAAGACTCAGGCAGGTGATTCCAGTAGTGACAGGGTAAAGAGGATGCAAATGGTCAGCTTGAGGAACTGGCCATAAAAGTCTGCATAAATCTTATGAATGTCTCTAATCGCTGTCTTGTGGTTCGGGTCTTTACCCAAAGACTAAGGGAGTAAACCCTGAAAGAAAATAACGCGAAAGACAACGGAAAACCACTGCATTACTTTTCCCAAGAAGTGTAGAAGAAAAAGATTATTGGTTCAGGTGGGCTCATATACGCCAGGCCCGGCAGAAGGATTGAGCGGGATCCTCAAGTAGTAGAAGAAAAAGATTATTGGTTCAGGTGGGCTCATATACGCCAGGCCCGGCAGGAGGATTGAGCGGGATCCTCAGGTCGTTAGCATGCAAAATACCGGACTAACAGAGTTGAAAGACACACCATCCACGCCCAAAATAAAGCTATCAAATGCGTTAAAAATCGAAGCATGGAATGTTAATGGCATGTTCGACATGGGAAAACATATAACATCACAGCAAAAATGAAAAGAACTGATATTGAAATCATGGGTATAAGTGAAACAAGATGGCCTGGATATGGTACCTCTCAAATAGACGGAATGACGATGTACTATGCAGGAAACAACACAAAGGAAGACAGAAATGGAATTGGAATAATGGTGAATACAAACATCAAGAGAAGTATTCTAGGATATGTACCACACAGAAATCGAATAATTTTACTGAAATAAAAAGGAAATCCATTCAACATTAACATCATACAGATATATGCAGCAACAAAAGATAAACAGCAAGTGGAAATAGAGAATTTTTATAAAAACCTCGAAGGCATCATTAAGCCAATAAAGCCGCATGAAGTTACTTTAACGCTAAGATTGGAACAGAGAGGACAGATGATATCGTAGGTAATTTTGGATTGGGAAAAGAATGAAAGAGGTGATAGATTGGTGCAGTTTTGTCAAGAACACAATCTTATAGTGATAAATACATGGTTCAAGCTACCACTGTAACGTTTATATACCTGAAAAGCACTTCAAAAGCTGATAATGTGGTTAGAAACCAGACAGATTATATTCTGCTAAACAAACGGTATAGAAACGGATGCATGTACACAAGAACAATACCCGGAGCGGATGTGCAGAGTGATCATGTTTTGCTGGTGACTAAAATATGAGTCAAGCTAAAAATTGTAAGTACTCTGTATCCAACAATGACGTTATTACAAGAACCACAGATAAAATACGAGATCGCAAGAGACCTTAATGAAAATATTAAATACATTAAAGAGGAAGAACTAAAAGAAGTAAAAAATGTACAGAATATAACAGGCGGTCAAAGAATAAAGAAAACATGAGAAAAACTTAAACCGATATTCACGGCAGTAGCAAGCAAACATTTAAAAGCAGTTAACAAGATTAAGAGGAAAGGATGGATGAAGGATGAAATATTAGATTTAATGGAAGAAAGGAGAAAAGCAAAAATTAAAACAAATAAACCAGAATATCAACGCCTAAAAACGCTAATATAAAAAAATTGTAGAGAAGCCCAAGAACAATGGCTCAATGATAAATGCGAAGAAATTGAAAAGCTACAGCATAAATTTGATAACTTTAACATATATAAAAAAATTAAAGAAGTAGGATGAATATACAAAAGGATTAATACATACGCGCTGAAGAGTGAAAAAGGCAAAATGGCAGTAGAAGAGGAAGATGTAAAAACGAATGGACGAACTATATAAAAAGAGCCCTTCAAAGACAAAAATAGACACATTATAAATACTGGAAATGATGCAAGTCCGACATTACCAATATTACCATCGGAAGTAGTGCAAGCTATAAAATCAGTTCATTGTGGGAAAGTGTCAGGACCCGACAGTATATGTGTGGAAATTATAAAACTTATAATAGTCAGGTTATTTAAGGCTATTTATGAAAGAAGATAAATGCCCGCAGGAGTGGTTGCAGTCTACCCTTGTTCCTATACCAAAGAAAGGAAACGCCACTAAATGCGAGAATTACAGATTAATTAGTCTAACTCATCACATACTGAAGATATCCATAAAGATAATACATAACGGAATAAGTAAGAAGTGCGACGAATCAATGCCAAACACACAGTTTGGACTGCGGAAACCAATGGGAGCGAGAAAAGCTTTAATGAGCATCATAACCTTGATACTAAGATCCTTGGAGCAGAACAAAGATGTAATAGTATATTTCCTAGACTTACAGAAAGCATTTGATACAGTAAAGCATAATAAATTAATAAAATGTCTACAAAAAACTGGAATAGACCAACAAGGCATAAATATAATCAAACAGATATATGGGGAACAGACAACGGCTTTAAACACAGAATACGTTGTTACAGATTACATTCCAGTTAATAAAGGTTTAAAACAAAGATGCGGTATGTCACCATTACCGTTTAATTATGATACCTTGATACAAAGATCATTGGAGCAGAACAGAGATGTAATAGTATGTTTCTAGACTTACAGAAAGCATTTGATACCGTAAAGCATTGCACAGAAAACGAAAGCGATGATATTCAGTAATATCAAGAAGGCATGCCCAATAATGACAGTGGACGTGGAACCAATAGAAGTGGCCAAATCGTTTAAATATCTCGGTTGCTGGTTAAATGATGAAATGAGTCTCGATAAAGAAATCAGAATAAGAATCGAACAGACAAGATCATTATTTATCCAAATGAGATCTGTTTAGTAAAAAACATCTAAGTCTGAAATTCAGATAGAGAATGGTTAAATGTTACGTATATTCAGTTTTATTATACGGAGCGGAGACGTGGACGTTAAAAATTACAAAAAATGAAAAGGCAAACTAAAAGGATGTAGACGAAAAGGACGCGAATGTCGTGGACGAGAAATTTGCAAAATTGGATAGGCTGGTCAACCAACCAACTAATACATTCGGCTAGAAACAGGACCAGTTTCACACTCGTTGCAGCCCCTTCGTTAACGGTGATGACACTATGAAGGATAAGAAAAGATATATATGTATATGTATATATACATATATATATCCGTTTGTTATTTCCGCCCGCTCACTCGTTTTGCGAGCTAACTCCCCATATAAACCGCGCCAATAGAAGTTTCATTTCAAAAACAGGGCATTCGTTTAGCATTTATGAAAACATATAGAAAGCGTTTGATTTGATCAATAGAAACGCGCTGTGAGTAATTCAATGATAAAAAAATTGATTGTTCGATAAAATTACTAAATTTAATTCTGTTTCTTTACTAGACGATATGAATGCTATTTCATGTAGAGAAGATACGTATGAATTTTAGAACTCTTTCAACAATAACTTGTGCGACAACTGCTGCAAATCAAATCGTTAAGTTCTTCATTTGCAGGCAATGCGAACCAGTAGAACCATTAAAGGCTGAAAAGAATTTACCATGGATAAGTAATGCCATTACACGCTGTAATATTTTCTGTATATATATGTATATGTATCTTCATATATATTTACTCGAATCGATTAAGGACGGGTTAAGTGTTTCGAGAATTAGACGTAGTATCACTTGTAAAAATTATGTTATTATATTTTTTTTTATTATTATTAACACCACTCGAGTCAGTATCAACTGAGCACCATTGGCGAAGCTGATAAGTTAGAGACAAATTAACTTATTTCTAAGATATAGCATGAAATACTGATCACCCCCAATAGAGTGAGCAGGACAGATGATCATGAATGATTTACTGAGAGAAATATAGAATATATATATATATATAATAGTCATAAAGAAAAGAAAAGAACTAATAGAGTAATTATTTCAACGAATCGCTAGATTACAGTTATAGTTAAGAAAATCCCTGGTTCGAAGCCTTTTAAGCCTTCTTATCAGATTATCAGGCAACGACGCCTGCTGTATACTCGAAATATTGGGATGGGAGCTGGTGCACAGTTCGTTAAAAAATTTATTGTAACGTCTGTCGTGATAATCGTGTACATATTCCACATGGAGAATGCCTGAAAAGCTTACCCAACGTGATGATACTTTACATACGAGCTATATTTCTATAAACGTGGACAACTTCTCGAGAAATTCCGCGCTATGTCTAAACATTTGTAAATTCTCAAGATGATGAAGGGCCGATACATTGTATGGAGGACCGTTACACGATGGGTGCGATAATTTAGGATATAGTTCAGAACGTAATGGTTATTTAGAAGGCCATTCAAGGAACATGCGATTGGGATTGCGAGTCCATTTCGTTAAATATAACTACCGGCACTGACAACATAATCTTCGGTAATGCAATAACTTCCGCTCGATACAGTACACCGCGATGCAGTTTCCGTTGCACTCGCTGCCCTTTTGCTGCAATTATTACGCGTATGGGTGTGTCCTAACTTTATGATTTAGCCATCGATATCGCGTCTATAGCAATTCATAGGACGGAAGGTCGGCACTTCCTTCCATACTTGTGTTAACATCAACTTACGTTTTCCTTTTAACTATGATTTTATTAATATTTAACTTCCAATAAAAAATATAAAACAAGAATAATATTTATATAAAATAATTTTAAAAGAAAATATTTACACATATTGCATAAAAAAAAATAATAATAAAAAAATCGTGCTGCTGGATTACGAAGGCGTTCTTATTTCCGAATTCCACTGTCGTTCTGATTTCCGTACTTCATATTTTTAATATTATTATTATTATTATTATTATTTTAATTGGATTCTTAACAGTCTTTATTTGATTTGCGATTATTTATTTTACGAATCGTAATTATAACTCGCTATTTAACTGACTAGAAAGTTGTAACGAATAAATTTAAATACTGATATATACAGTTATTTTAAATTGCTTTTTTATATATATATATGTATCGCGACCAGAATTTAAAGTTTTAATATATATATATAGATAATTAACGTTGGCCTCGTCTATCGCGTAACATCTTTCAGACGTCTTATCAGACTAACAAGCGATAATCTAACTTTTCGTATACACTACGATCCTACTCCGTTACGAACGATCGACTATAACGAATATAACGGAATGTTAACAACGTACCAGGTTTTACACGTATATCTCATATCTTCAAAAATTCCCCCACTATATCGACGATATTATCTATACGTTTGTGTTATCTACGAATATATGGTTTCAGGTTCTATTCTCGTCATTATCATTATTACATCTCACGTATCGGGGAATCTTCGTAATTATTACGATCTCTATGTTGTTAGATAAACCGATTTTCGACTTAATATAGCTTTCGATACCCTCGACTATAAGAATATTTTATTTTTAAATTTTATTTTTATTTTTTAAGGTATAAACGCCACAATATACACACATTTATCTATATGGAATCTTAGAATTAAATCTAAATAAGCAATCTCATACGGTAACGCGTTTAAAGGTTTAGGCTGCCCAGCGACTATTGTCTATTATTCGATCACGATCAGGTCATGAAGTTTCGAACCTTCATAAGTCCCCTCTATCAGTAGACATAAGTGTCAACGTCTCTCCGGATTTAGATGATAGTGAAGCTATCTTTTTTCGTGTTTTAAAAAGCAATCATTTATTATTTTGATATACAAATCATCATGAAGCCCATCATTCCGTTGTAATAACCGACGAGGAATTTATTCTGAACATTTGTGTAATTTTCATATTTGATTTGGGGCACATCTCCCATAATTATACCCCATACGATATATATATATATATATATATATACACATGTATATACATATATATACAGTACGTAAATGTAAAAGATTTTTATCTATCTTACGGAAGAATGTATAAACGGATATAACGATGCAGTTGACGCGTAGAATGAAAAGAATTTATTTGAGTATTATGCAAAAGATTCGTTTACACCTGACAGCGAGTAAAATTTTCCTTAAGCAGCTTAGGCGACCTTTTCAAATTTTAATCAGGTCAGTCGAAGACATTTCGAACGTAGTTAAAATTAAAATGCATTATAATGCCCTGCTCAGAATTTTGAATGTTCAAACGTCTACGAAATAATATATACACGAAATGTTTCGCACGATAAAAAGAAAATATTTATAGATATATATATAATATATATATATACACGGAGTTCACCGGCGGTCAGCCGGTTGATAATTTAATTTACACGGAAAGGTTAATAAATAATACCATAAAATCATCGGACCACATTAAATCGCCGCGATATTTTATATAATTTTCTTTTGATTAAAAGGGTCAAAAACTTTTTAATTATATCGCAGAGCAACGGGAGGCGAAAATATTTAATATAATACGTTCGAGTTTTCTGCGCAGGATTCCCCCGACCGAATAATCGTATATATGATGAACAATTCGACGCATCTCAACTGGCCCCTCAAACTCGAAAAAAAATTTAAAAAATTCGTCCGCCATGCTTGCCAAAAAAAAAGTTTTCGTTGACTATGGTTCCTGAACGACCAAGAAAAAAATGTATATTTTTTTTAATTTAAATTTGTTCATTCGCGACCACTAGGAGAGAATATTTCGAGATTAGGGCGTTCTTCTCTCCTATTAGTTGTTGATTAAGAAACGAAAAGACTTTTCAAAGTCAAACACAACCGCTCTAGTGAATATAGCAAAATAGAAAGGGAACACGTCAGAAATAACCACAGATTCACTATGTGAAATTGTTTCGTACCCACTACAAGCATTATTATTATTATTATTATTATATTAGTAAGGAATTTTCAATGGTTTTATAAAAACAAAAAAAAACTACAAATTAACGACTATATTACTTTTTAAGGAATTTACCGTTTCTAATACTCGGACTTTCTTGTACATCTGGAGTAACCGATGAAATACTCAGATAATGAACTAACATTTATTGATATTGACATCTTGGATCAGTGCGAAAGAAGTAACTTGATTTTATGTTCTTTAGATTTATTGTAAATCGGGCTACTTATTATCCTGATTCAGAGGGTTATAAATAATCTTTAGATCGTTCGTTTTGCCGCGGGTTACAACAAAGCAATGGGACTAGACATCGAATGCGAACTTATTGAAGTAGATTTTACGGTTCATTTATCGAGGTTCAGAGGGTTATAAATCATGTTTAGATCATTCGTTTTGTCCGTGAGTTATAGACATTAAGTGTGAGATTATTGAAGTGGATTTTACGGTTCATAATGCGCCATGTACAGAGTTTTCACTTGACAATGTACGTCGTATTCCTATTAATGAATTAGTTTTTGATAAACAACTTTTTAAAAATGTATTAACTTCGTGCAATATATCATCGTACAAATACTGACTACGGCTAATTATAAATGAGAAATTTTAACAGTTTATTTGAAAATTAACTGAACTTTTAAATCTCACTCGGGCAAAGTACGATATATAATAAAAAAAAAGAAAAAAACGTACTTGGAGCGTACACTTCTAAAACTGTTCAAAAAGCAGCTAAGAAATCAAAATCTGATTATTATACAAAATTATTAAATAAATGTGAAACAAAGCAAAAATAATATTAGGTCATACGGAATGAGAAAATTAAATAACATCAGACGGATCTGATATAACGGTGGATGGTAATGAGGAGCGTGTAACGTCATTAACGGTTGTTTTTTTTAACGTTATCTCGTTTATTAAGAAAATGTAACACTGTGTAATATTAGCGGTGATTGTGATGCAAACTCATGTGTATTTCTACATTTTTCTATTGACGATGTTCGTTCGGTTTTGACGAATTTGACTTATTTAACGATATAGGTTGGCATCTTCTCTCAAATATTAAAGTTAACTATCACAATGCCATTATCCAAAGCAGACCGTAAAACAGATATTTCAAATCGGAGACCAGTATGCATTCATTTAACTTTAAGATATTTTAAAGTGTGTGTAAAGAAGATCGAAGTTCCTTTTTGATAGTAAATTTTTAATCAGTACGAGTTTTTACCACGAAAAGGACCAGATGACGTATGTATATCGCGTATTACGCAACATTTAGAATACGGTCGATCCGTGATCCGTGCAAAGCGTTTGATATTTTAGATGATCGTATTTTACGTATCGCTGGTTCTTATCCACAATGTAGAATGTATGTGACTAAAATGGGGGACGTATTTAGTCAAACGATTAACTAGGATCATATTTATGTTTGATATAAATTAACGACCTTTGCGACTCGAATATTTTTTAGTTACGCCGATGATACAGCAATATAGATTCCCGTTTGCCTGATATTTTACAAAATCTGACGCAAGTGAGCGTTGATCGAGTATCAAAATAGTTGACTAGCTTGACAACGCATAGTCGGGATTTACACGTTATATATATTTTCTTTGTAATCTCGTATTTTAATTTGAAATAAATTTGAATTTGAATTTGAATTTGAAAATAGGTTATGAGGAATATTCGTAAAAAGTAAAAATACAGTGACAAATATGGGAGCAGTGCTTTCACAGATATTACGCTCTAGCGCGATTTTCTATTACGTTTAAATAGTCGATTGTTTTCAGCCGATTAAATCTTATAACTGTCGGGGTTATTAACGACAGTGGATGTTTAATTTTGAAGCATATTTAATGAAACTGAAGGGAGAAGTAATTGTATAATTCTATGGAAGGGTGAAAGGATTATTCGAAAGGAAACCTGTAGTTAATTTGAGCTTCATGAATATTTCGCTTTATTAATAATTAACTAAACTTAATTAACTCTGGTTTTATTAATATTTTAATATAATAATAATTTACTAGATTCGGTTAAATTGCGATTTATTTTAATATATTAAGCATTAGTTTAAATTCAGTTACATTAGGTTTTATTATTATTTTAATATATTAATAAAATTAATAAAAATTCGGTTAGATTCGATTTTATTGATATTTTAATATATTAATCATTTAAAGTGAAAGGTAACTGGACGGATGAAGTGAAAGGATTAAGGGTGTTCATCTTCAATTTTTCAGACGATATAGCAATCGTGGAAAGTAATGAAAAAAACTTGAAGAATCGGTAAAACAGCTAGCGATTGTAGCAAAAAAAGGTACAACACGTTAATAAATGAAGGAAAAAAACCATAGTTACTAAAAAACAAGATATAATAGATGTGAAAATTAATTGGAAAATGATTAAAACAAGTAAACTGGTATAGAGATGCCTGTATAATCATTCAAGATGGAAGAAGCGACAAAGATGACTAGAATTAGTCTGACAAAAATTACGTTCGATAAAAAGAGATCTAACATGAAGAAATGTAAAATTAGGAAGCACTCTATGGAGCATACTGATGTATGGATCGGAAACTTGGACGATCAACCGCCAAATGTATAAAAAAAAAAAAGGGGCCTTAGAAACTCGGTGCTGACGTAGATTACCAAAAATTAATTAAAAGTGACAAACGAAAAATTTTTTTAAAACGTAAACGACTCGAGGGGAGCTTAATTCGGAAGCTAAATAGTAGAAGGGTTAAATGGATAGGCCACTTATATCGACACAATCCAACTTTTGTACAACTAATTGGAAGGAAAACGATACAGAGGAAGGCCGAGAAGTAAATATATATTGATCAAATAATAGAAGACACGGGAGCAACAAGTTATGCAAATCTTAAAAGAAGGTTAGAAAAAGGACAATTTTAGTCGAACTCACTAAGATCACGAATCATAAAGGATATCCACCAATCTACGGATTGACGAAAAGAATAAGTTAAATTTGGTTAGATTGGGTTCTATTAACATCTAAAATATTAATT
Organism: Coronaproctus castanopsis; assembly: GCA_032883995.1. Classification (NCBI taxonomy): domain Eukaryota; kingdom Metazoa; phylum Arthropoda; class Insecta; order Hemiptera; family Monophlebidae; genus Coronaproctus; species Coronaproctus castanopsis. The sequence continues at coordinate 159,429,824 of CM065052.1, forward strand.
TTTCCTCATTTTTTTTTCTTAAATATAGTTTTCAATAATTTATTAAAATTAAAAGTAATTCATTTTTGCTTTGATTATTAACTTATATATATATATATATATATATATATATATATATATATATTTTATTCGATTTTGGCCTTCTAAGGACCACGGAAAAAAAATATATATATATATATATATATAATATATATATATATATTAAGTTCTACGAGGCTCGAATGCAGAACAGTAAGAGGGTTTGAGAATAAACAAAATGGACAGAACGTAGAAGAGAGGAACGTCGAAGTGAATAATTGCGCAAGAAGGATACCAATACGAAGTCGTCTGATAGAAAAGTAATTACACAGAAGGCGTCGGTAGGAATCAACGTAAGGTTTTATAGATTGAAGACAGTTATCAGAATATAAATTACATTTTTGTGGGCGAGTTATGATTAAAAATCAATTTAAGAACTTCGGTTATAGAATGAATTTATTAAAGCTTAGCGATTGTAATGCGGAGGAATGATCATCGTTGTTTGAAAATTCGTTTATAGCGTGACACGTTAATTATCGAGCAGATCAATGGCAAGAGGCGGTTAATAGAAAAAAAACGAAAAAGCTGAAGAATAGACGAATTCCAATAATAATAATCCTAATAATCGTATTTATAATAATAGTAGGGGGAAAAACACGGAATTGAGGCTGATTCGAAATTATTATAGATTTCATTTTTCGAGAGGAAGCTTTTCGATTGCATTGTATCGTATTATAACATCGTATTTTATTGCATTGTATTTTATCGTATCGCATAGCATTGTTGTTTAATAAATATTCCGACGTATTCGTTCGGTCGAATATAAGCTTAATCCGTTCGTATATCCGTTTCTCTCGTTCGAAGAAAGGTTTTCAATTTCCGCATGATGAAATTCCATCATTACTGTCAGTTCCAGTTTTCCGCGAATGATGGGGGAATTTTATATCAACCGTTTTTGCTTATTCCCGGGATTATTTTCCTCGACCTTTTTTTTTCTCCCGTTTCGTTTCAACTACTCCCACGTCATTCGACTTTTTTTTTTTTTTTTTTTTTTTTTTTTTTTTTGTAATACGAAAGTTTAATTTCCCCGAAATACAGAACGGAGTGCGTAAAAACCAGCTCCGAATAAAAATCTAATCGCTCCACTAATTTTTCTTAACATAATATCGATTAGACGCGGAATTAATAAGCCTTTCGGTCACCGTGTCCAATATATGGTATATAAAATTTTAATACTAACGAAATTTTTTATTTTCTAGTTGATATAAAATGTCGTAATTTTAAACACATATTTATATAAATAGATTGAAAATTAAATGCAGTTCACCTAAGAAACACTATTGTGTAATAAACAACTATATAAAAAGAATAATTTTATATCAAAATTTTATAATGTGTGACTTAAAGGGTTAAACACCGTTAAGACCTCTGTCGAATCCATAACTCGTTTCATACCACACAGCTAAAAGCTTTTCTGTAATCCACGGATGTTATGTATGCAATATATTCTTTGGCTTTTCCATAATTTGTTTCATTGTCAAAATTTGATTCGGTATACTTTTCTCTGCAAAGAAATGGATTTATCCTTCAGAAAGTGACCAGCTAAGGTAAGCTATATATATATATTATTCTTTATTGTCACACGAATTGAGTTTAGTTTATAAAGTCATTACTACTCATTCTACGTACGAATTAAAATAAACTAAACGCTTAGCAAATGAGTTATAAAATAGAGAGGTAAATAACTAAACTAATACATATAAGGATAATACGCTGTACATGAATGTAAAAATTACAAAATATATATATATATATATATATATATATATATATATATATATATATATAAGAGGCCAGTGCTATTAACAAGCATAGGAGGTATGCAATAGAGTGTGGAGGGAAGATACCTAACTGTAGTAATATCTTGATTAAGGTTTCTCTGTGTGCACTATATAGATTGCATGAAAAAATCACATGATTAATGTCTGCTGTCAAACCACAGTCCAACGGGGACTGTCAAGTACTGGAACTAACCAGCCCTATCCGGTGACAATGGCTGGGAAGCAAATTATGCCCTGACCTAATACGAATTAAAATAGAAAAAAATTTACGAATCGGTATTGAATGTGGAGGCTTAATTAGTAAGAGAGATTGTTTGGGTAAACTTGTTCGAATTTGTTTATAGAAATTGTTCCGAGTAGTACAAAATATGGAGCTCCAGCGATGAAAACATGTGGAGAGGATCGCAGGGATCAGTCTCTGGAGTTCCCAATTTTGGATGCCTGATCACAAATTTCATTATCTTTGATCCCGATGTAAGCTGGGATCCATGTAAATTTCACGTGACATTCTTTTGTTGTAGATACATTATATTTTCTATTATTGCCAGAATAACTCTATCAGTTTTGAATGTACGATTGGGATTTTGGATGGCATTCAGCACACTTAAGAAATCAGATAGAATAAGTACATTTGCACGCGTAACATTGACTCGTGCAAATTGCTAAGCTTTAAGAATTGCATATCCTTCTGTTATAAATACAGTGGAGAAACTCGGTAAACGATATGTTTGGTGATTGCCAGTTGAAGTATATAGAATGCCGCGCCTGTAAAGGGTAAGGCATTGCTCTTAGACCCATCTGTATAAACTAACAAATGATTCGGCCACTTATGCATGATAACTGGACCTGAAAAGGCTATTAACTATCCTAGAATTACCCTGTCCGATTAGGGAATGAAACTCATTGATATATACCTCTGGATCTAAAAAACTGCATTCAAAAGGAATGGAGGCATACTTTAAAGGGACTTTAGGAATGATAAGGTTCATGTGAGGATGCCGATAATTAGCCCTCAATGCTAAGAGGGGAATTTTATGATGAGAAAATCTCCAATTAGTATAAATCGACAAGAATTTATTGTATATGCTATCAGGTACTCACTCATAGTCCTTTAGGATATATTGGTGTGCAAGATAAATTGCCCTCAGCTCTGTAGAGGGGGGATAAGAGCTTCAGATTCTAATACAAATTTAGGGGTTGACACAAAGGCTCCAGACATTAACCTCAAACAGGTATTTTGCAACACTGTAGCTTTCTTAAGATGCGAAGCAGAGCCTGAATGGAACAGGTAGTTTCCATACTCCAATCGAGAACGGATAAGTGAGGTGTAGAGAAGACGAAGGATGATTGTATCCACACCCCACCAAGTTGAACTTAATGACTTCATAACATTAATAACTTCACTGAATGTGGCCTCCCATACTAGTTTTTGGTCGAGAATGACACCTAAATAGGAATGATACTTGACAAACGCAATCGGCATATTTTCCAAAATAAGGGAGTGTTGATCAGGATTCCACAGGTTCAATGTGAATACGGTAAATACTGTCTTGGTTAAAGACAAACTTAAATGAGATTGAGATAAAATCGAATTAACAGAATTTAATGTGTATTGAAGAGATGTCATGCAATGGGTGAAGTCATTACCTTTCGAGTATAGAAGTATTAAAAGAGGCAGTTGGAGTGAGGACTGTGAAAAAAGTGGTTATATATATATGTTAAATTACAATGAACTCAGCACTGATCCTTGGGGTAGATATAAGCCGTCCTTGTTGCGCTTCCAGCTGAGCTGGGGCAGAAATGAAGTGTTCGATTAACAGATAATTTATATAAATAAGTAGCTAATAATTTCGGAACTCCAATGTTGAGTAGCCGTGAATATAAAGTGGGTATATGTACATTGTCATATGCAGCTTGTATATCAATAAAACAAGCCGTAACAAATTCTTTCTTAATGAATGATGTGTAAATATTGTTACATATCCAGGACGAAATCCATACAATGCACTGGGGAGCTTATTATTTGCTTCAGCCACCATACCAGGCGGTTATGGAAAATTTTTTCCAAAACTTTTCAGGATGCAAGAGCAATAGGTCTATAAGAGTTGCGATCTCCTACAGGTTTATTTTGTTTCCTAACTGCTATAATTATAAATTGCTTCCAATCATTGGGAATAGCACTAGTGAGCCACAATTTATTAAAAATATCACATAGAGTATTAAGTGCAAAATTGGAACATTTTTGAAGAGCATAATATGGAACAGCATCCAAACCTGGAGTTGTATCTGGTTTGCTATAGAGTGATTTAGATAATTCAGGTAAACAGAGGAATTTATGAAATGACATTTATTAAATGGGACAGGATCATCATATAATTCATCCAAATTAGGGACGTGGGGAGGACACACTTTGTCAACAAATTCGTAGAACCACGATGAATTGTGGAATGAAGGGTGTACTTCTGGAGAGGAATTGCGAAAATGTTTACATCTGTCCCAAATACAGTGGATTGGGGTGTCTCTATTAAATGATTTACAAAAGGAAAGCCATGATTGTTGTTTAATGTGTTTCAAATAGCGCCGTGTTTCAGTATACATTTTCTTAAAATGGGGATAATCACACATGTTTCTCGACCTACGAAATACTAAAAAAGATTGATATCTTTTATATACATAGTCTATGCATCCAGCACTCCACCATGGAGGTGAACGTTTGCGAAAACCAATCTTGCTTACTGGAGTGGATTGCTGTAGAGCATCAGTCATAGCATTAACAAAATAATCATACTGAACATGTGCATCTGTTTGCAGATTCATGTTCTTCAGATTATGATTCAGTGTTGAAGAGAATAATGTCCAGTTCCCTCTTCCTATGTTCCATATTCTGGTACAGTGACTAGGGGCGCCAGTACAGAGCAAATTAGTGATAGTAGTAATGATCGGGGAATGATCTGTTCCCAGGATATCAGAACTAACCATCCAGTGCGCTTGAATGGCCAATGAACGGGACATAAAAGTAAGATCTATAGCAGAGGATGATTTATGTGGAGTTGGGGTTGTGGTGTATATATATAATTTAATTAAATAATATATGTGGGCGAGTCCCATATCACGTCCACGTCGTACGCCTACTAAGCTTTTATTGATATCAATAAAACGGCTAAGAATATGGGAATGTGTGAGTAAATTTGTGCTAAAACTACAATCTCTAAACATCCTTTATCAAAGTCTTTCTGATGCCCAACCGGTTAGATCCCCAAAATCGAATATAGAAAGTTTATGTAAAAAATGAAAAATATTACATACGCTCTCCGAAGAAGTATAAACAAAATTATTGCTGATGAATGAATTATCAGTCGTACAAACGAGTTTAAATATACGATTTTTAGCTATCAAGCGCAGTGACAAGTGGCGCAGACATTATTTCGTACACAATCTAACACAACAATGATAAACAGTTACCAGTATTTATGTCCGGTATCTTAAGTATACGCATTCTAACGACAAATTCTAAGAACGTTTCAATCTATCAAGATGCATTAGTTAAAATAAAAGTTTTAAACCTTCTTACAATGGTATGACACGAAAGTCTGACGGAATTATAATAAATTGAGACGATTCATCAAAATCTTCGGTTGATACAATAAGATCGATTGTGCGCCCAACAAAAGCTCAATAAAAGTCATTTAAAAAGTTCATAAAAAGTAGTGATCGACAAAAATAATATTCCATAAATATTTCTAAAACAATATGTGTCAAATTTGAACGCGAATTATGTAGTAATATATATTAGTAGTTTGAAATAAAACCTGGAGAATATTAAAACGCTCGACAAAACCATGCAAAATGAAGATAGACTAAACTAGAAGTCTGAGCTTTCAAACTCCCAGCAGAAAACATTTCTTTATTGAACTGCTTACTAAAGAACATAAGCAGCTAAAAAGAAGTACCTGCGGCGGGTTAAAATAAAAACTATAGGGTACATTACTCAGTTTGAAATACAGCCGATATCAATGTGCAATTTAACGAGAAATTTAGATATAGGATGACATATCTAAACAATGACATTGACTAGGAATTCTATATGAAATTATGATAGTCATCTAACTGGTGAAAATTGAAAAAGATTCAAGAAAAGATGCAAAATCTCCAGTGTTTATTTAAAAATTCTGTAGCAAAACAATGAGGCGGGTGTAATATCTTTTTCAACACTGTAAATATTGGAATGGTCTATCTTTTCTATACATTCAATGATATCGGGATAACAGCATCGAAAAACATGAAATCTATACGCAAATAATTCTACTAAGTATAACTATAAACTATTTGTAAAATTTACCAACGTCAATTGAGACTATGATTAATGTCTTTTATTGATTTCTTATCTGTATACGACGCAATATTATCTTGCAAACTTCCCGGATGTATTCTCTATAAAAACGAGAAGATTATTTACATTTATTGATGGAGGAAATGAAACAGGAAAACCGTATTCAACAAATCCGTTCTATCGCCATCTTCTTCGACCTATACATCTCGGACTTCCTGCCAGGGAAATTCTTTTAGACGGAAGACACAGCATTAGCAATGCAATATAACAAGCAAGAATCTATGAAATAAAGGCTGAGTAGAGTCCTGAAGAGTGGTTAAATACTGCGGACAACACGAGATGATTATTTTTATCGAGGAAAAAACAAAGAGTTTTACAGCCAGCTAAATGAAGACGGTAAGTTAATTGGGACGTCATGATTCTGGATATAGTTGTAACATGCAATAAACACTTAGAAAATCCTACAAAGAATGTCAGAAGTAGAATGAAATAATTCAAAAAATAATATGCATGTCTTTGGACACTATTGTAACTTCACACAACAAGTCTGGTTTTATCCGTCCAAACGTATTTTCGGCGAAAATCACGTCCTGATTATCGACAGAATTTAATGTTTCGCGTGACCCTTGAGTTAGCTCCTTTTATAGGCACTTCTTAATCTGAACTTTATACTTCCAGGGATGTGATTGGTCCTACCGTCAGTTGATCCATCACCGAATACTTCTTTAGTCAATTCTTCTGTAATCAACGTTTGACTAGCCAATTGACTTGTTTTTAATTTTTCTCTATTACTTACTAATACTGGTTTGCAAGCGTTGTAAAGCCGAAATCCATCTTCCCTATTGAAATTATCATGCTTCTCTATTTCAATAACCACTGGACTATTCGTTTCCTATATTTTTCCTTCTTTACCAGTACCTTCCTCATCTTGAAGTCTATAGAATGACCAGCTGTAGTTAGATTGCCACTGCTGATTGACCCGCACGTTTATATTTACAATCTGCAACACGCTCTTTTTAATGCGTGTATTAATAGACCTTCCAGTTTGTCTAATGTAGTATTTTCCACAAGAACAAAGGAATTTTATACATACCTTCAGTATGAAGATCGGGAATTTTATTTTTATTATTGTTTAATAAGTTCTTTACGAGTTGCTTACATTTTCTGCTCACGAATGATAAATATTTATTCAGGTAGTGTGTCATTTCAAAAGTATGTACGCCTCCTTTACTATCTTTGTAGCCCAAGCAGCATCATTAAATTCCTCTTCGTTCATTAGGTATAACTCGATGTTCTTTCCCTCCTCGCATATGCTTCTATTTGCTATCGAATTGTACATGCGTATGTTGTAATATGTACGTTCATTTTAGTAAACATTTTTTTTTACAAACCTATTTACCTTATTCTAATATTCCCGACGGTAAATCGTTGTTAAATAAATTAATTAATACTCGGAAAACATTCCTCAAATGTCAGTTTTGTCGTAATATTAAACACGCTGTCGCTTTAATTTCATCATTATTAGAGAAAATAAGAAAAATTGAAAGACAAAACATTTAAAGGAAAACTTTAAAGAAGTCGATGGCACGAACGAGTATTGATTTACGAGGAAACAATCGCTTAATGTAAATGACGAAATCAATCGGGCGTTCTCCGTACAAATGGTCCAATAAGGTAACGGTATGCTAGAGGCCCTTTTGCATTATGCTAAGCGTTGTCGTTAGAATCGCATTAGCAACAATCGGCGAAAGCACAGACTGAAATTTTGTATTTTCACACATTTCGCCCTCATTAGCGGCATAATCTGATTATTATTATTATTATACGAATAATCTGATTACATTTTTATTCAAGCCTACCAGTTCTTCCTGCATTTCGTATGAAAAATATATACACTCTACCATCCGGTACTGTCGAATACGGCAGGCGTAAACGAGCTAATTGATTTTCATTCACAATGAATATTCACCATAAAATAAATAAACAATAAAATCGTTAAATTTTTATATATATATATATATATATATATATATATGTAAGTTTGATTTTTGAATAAATGATGTTTCGAGGTTTCAACTATAGAAAATTAACTTTATTTAATATAAACTTTATAAAATTATAATTAATACATTAAACGAATGGAAAGAGTTTAATACATACCTATAGAAAACTCGAAAAGATGTACATTTATCCGTATACGTAATATTACGCGATGATCAACAACATTTAGCGTTTTAACTGTTTACAATAATAAACCACGCGTATATGTAATATAACAGCGAGTATCTCTATTATTAACTTACGTACAATAAACGATAACGAGTATACGAGAGATAAGCGGACGAAATAATCGGTTGAACGGTTATCAGTACATAACCAATGTTACATCTTCCCTACCAAACCGAAAACTGGAGAACTTCAGTTTTCGGAAATAATTTGGATATGTGATAGAGCCCTTTATCTCTTCTTTTATTAGTTTGGATTTCGTAAATTGTGTTTGAATATTTATTTTTTATAATATAAGGACCTTCTCTTATTTCGTCTAATTTTTGTCTGTTAAGTCTGTTTCCTTTTTCGACATATACCTCATCTCCTACATTAAAGACGACGTCCTTTCTATTTTTATCATAATATCTCTTGTTCTTCATGTGAGAATACTCAGAGTTTTGGAATGCTTGTTTTCTATCTTCTACTAAATTGTTTATTTGCCGATTTAGGTCTGTTATTGGAGATGAGCTATCTCCTAACAGAAGATAATTTGGACGGAATTTTGTTGCGTCATGTATTGTGTTATTATAGTCGTCTATACAGAGCTTAGCGATTGTTGTCCAATTGGTATTCATTTTTTTTTCTTTGCATTCGTTGTATTTGCAACGTATTCTATTGACAAGAGTCTGTCCTACCCGTTCATTTAATCCATTAGAACTTGGAGAATCGACTGCTGAAAATATAGTTGTAATATTATTTTCTTTTAACACATCTTGCAATTTTCGTGATGTAAGAGCCGCATATTGATCCAACATAATGATTTTGACCTGACCAATACTTAGCACTGGCTTCACCAGTTTGATGTAGTCGTGTGCTGATTGTGTTTTGGATGTTAACCCGAACACATAACGTGAAAAATGATCGATTAATATGTGCAAATATCTGTGTTTTGATGATTGCTCATGAAATCCTCCAATTGTATCAATAGACATGATTTCAAATGGATTCTGTGCTGGACCTAGATGTGATAATAATCCTATCTTTCTCCCAATTCTTGTTTTATTTTTTTTGCATATTATACATGCTGAGCATATTTTTTTTGTTAATGTATACATGTCTTTGAAATAAAATTTTTGTTTTATTTCTCTTAATGTTTTATAGGTATTTATATGACCCAACCTAATATGAGTTTCCTGCATAATTCGCCTTCCTAACTCTTGAGATATTATTATTTGTTTTTTATCGGCGGTTCTATAGATTATATTTTGTTCATCTTTATTTTTGATTATATCTTTTATTTGAATTTTGTTGTCTTCTTGATCTTTAATAATATCTTGTGCTGTTATAAAATTCACAATTTCTATTTCATTATTAATTTCACATGAACTTTCCATAACTGGGTTTCTGGATAAAGCGTCTGCTTCTAAGTTTAATTTTCCTGCACTATATTTTACAATAAAGTTATATTGTGACAAATTCATAGTTATGTTACCCAATTCCTCATCGATACGTTGCTTGATATTAAGATTCTCAAGTGGTTTATGATCTGTGATTACAACAAATTTTTGATCTATCAACCAGTAATGCCAATATTTTATCGCCTCATAAATGGCTAAGCATTCTAAGTACACAGCTTTCTTTTTTTTTTGTGCTGATGTCAACTTTTTTGAGAAATAGGCTACAGGCAGAAGTTCATTATTCTCTTGCTTCTGTTTCAGGACAGCACCTATTCCTATTCCTGAGGCATCTGTAAATAAATATGTTTCTTTATCCGGAGAAAAGATTGCCAAAATAGGAGCCGAGCATAACAAATCTTTAACTTTCTGAAATGTACACTCGCATTCTTGTGACCATAAAAATTTTTGGTGTTTACGAAGTAAAGCATGTAATGGTTCCAAAAGTGTAACACTATCTGGAATGTATTTGTGATAAAAATTAATTTTCCCCAAGAATTGTCTTACGTGCTTTTGTGATTTTGGCGTGGGAAAATGTTTTATTGCTTCAAGATTATCACATAATGGCGATACAGTACCTTTATTAATGATATGACCTAAGTATTTAACCTTTGGTGTGGCAAAATTACATTTCTCCAGTTTTATTTTAAATCCTTCTTGTTTTATCGCTTCAAATAATTTTTCCAAACATTGTATATGATTGTCAAAGTTTTCTGAGATAATAAGGATGTCATCGATATAATTGATACAGGAACTGTCCAGGTTATACTTTCGCAGTATGCTTGACAAAATTCTTTGGAAAATAGCAGGGCTATTTTTCATTCCAAAAGGCAAACACGCCCATTGGTAGTGACCCTTCTGAGTTGTGAAAGCTGTTTTATATCTATCTTTCCTACGGATCGGGATTGACCAAAAGGCGGAATTTAAATCTATTACTGAGTATATTTTACTGTTCCGGCTTTTTATTAGAATATCTTCTATTCTAGGAAACGGTTGTGCTTCAGGTACAATTAATTTGTTCAATTCTCTATAGTCTATACACAGCCTTGTCTTTTTTTTTTCATCTTTTTTTAACACTAATGTAACCGGCGCTGCGAAAGGTGATTGGGATTCTTCTATTAATTCTTTTTGTAAGAGGGTTTTTACTTGTGAATCTATTTCTTCATTCTCTTTAGGTGAACAACGGTATGGTTTTTTGGCTATGTTCTTATATTCGCTAAGCTTAATCACCGCTTCGTAATTTTTTATTAATGTTACATCGAATTTATCTTTTGCGAATATACAGTCATATTTTTTTATTAAATCAATCATTTTCTCTTTATTATTTGGTTTTAAATGATCGAGTTCCGAAATAGTTGTGTATGATATTTCATTAAAAGGTTGATCAAGGTTTGTGGTGTTTGCCTCGACTTGGGTTATTTGGGTTTTTGATTTTTGCCAAATGTTACAGTTTTCATCTTGCGATAATTTAAATTTTTTTATTGTGTCGAGTCCTAGTAGTAAGTCTTTTTGTAAATTTTTTTCATTCACCACTATCGCCTCGCATCTGTGTGTTTTTCTTCCTATAGTTAGGTTTATTTGTATGGTTTTATCGGTTACAACGTCACCACTAATTGTTCTCAAAATTTTTTTATTTCTTGACAATTCGTATTTAATATTTTTTAATACTTTATTACTGATTAAGGTCGCATTCGCACCTGTATCATATACTCCGATTACTTTTTTATTGTCGATTTTAATCTTTAGCAAAATTAGTGGTGAGTTTATTCGTTTTTTGAATCAGTAGGTGTCTCTTTTTCATTTGATTTGATTAAATTTATTTCGATTCTTTTTTTTGTTTTGCATAAAGCTTCTGGATGAAATCTTCCTGGTTTACCTATCTTTTCACAAATTGTACATGGCTTATAGTTTTTTCCTACATTAGTTTTTAGTTGTTCTTGCTTTTGAGTTTTTTCTACACTTTGAAACTCTTTCTTTTTGGTGTAAGATTCGTGTACTCGTATGCTGCTTAAAAGATCTTGAATAGATTTAGTTTCATTCTTTTCGATTTTATCCTGAATGGGTATTGGTAGGCCAATAACGATAAGACTAATTCTTGTTTCCTCATTCATTTTAGGCTGCAGTTCCAGAAGCATACGTTCCTTTTTTAATGCATACTCAATTAAAGAGCCTCCGAGATACCTAAATGAAAAAGCTTGACGATCAGATTGCCAACTTTTGTCTGAGAATGTAGATAAAAACTCTTGTTTCCATATCTCAAAATTATCTTCATCCGAAAGTTTTAATATTGTGGTATTAAACCATTCTAACGCCGTATCTTCGACACTCAATTTTAATATTTGGATTTTTCGTTTAATATTTTCGACTTGGTTTTCCTTACATTCCTGTTCAAATTTCCGCCACCATTCCGGTGCGTTTTGATTTTTTCCTTTAAAATTTTCTAGTACAAAATTTTTTTTTACATGATGAACAGATTCTTCTTTTTCTCTAGTACCCTGAGGTGATTTTTCTTTGATTTCAGTGAAAATCTTGACTAAACTTTCCAAGGTGATGGGGTCAGGGAAGGAAGTTTGAGGTATAATTTCTTCTTCTAGATAATGGTCTTTAAATACAGGGTTTAATTCATCATCAAAATATAAATTACTTAGCTCAGGAGGCATAGTAATTGTAAAACATCGAGTTTGACCGACTTTGGTCAGAGACTTGTTCGTTTTTGCAACAATGGGATGATTAAAAAGAGTTGTATGCATAGAATCGAGACACATATCATGTGGAAAAACATAAAAATTTACATCACCGAATTTTTTTATCGCGCGTACTACAGTTACCATATTTTTCGATGTCTTCGTCATGCACTTTTCCAATCGGATCTTGACACGAACATTCTCCAACACCTGGGTTGTATTTCCATCCGTCATGATATCAATGATGACTGATAAAAGTTCTTTTCGAGTTGTAAGTTTGATTTTTGAATAAATGATGTTTCGAGGTTTCAACTATAGAAAATTAACTTTATTTAATATAAACTTTATAAAATTATAATTAATACATTAAACGAATGGAAAGAGTTTAATACATACCTATAGAAAACTCGAAAAGATGTACATTTATCCGTATACGTAATATTACGCGATGATCAACAACATTTAGCGTTTTAACTGTTTACAATAATAAACCACGCGTATATGTAATATAACAGCGAGTATCTCTATTATTAACTTACGTACAATAAACGATAACGAGTATACGAGAGATAAGCGGACGAAATAATCGGTTGAACGGTTATCAGTACATAACCAATGTTACATATATATATATATATATATATATAAAGAACACAAAGCTTTTAGGCTATTAACCAGTTATTAAGTGGACATAAAAAAAAAAAAAGAAAGAAAAATATATCCAATTTATAAAAAATAAAAAAGGAAAAAATGTAACAAATATTCAATTTAGATGTACAATAATACAAAAAATAACCAAGAAAGCAAGTTTGATTATAAAATAATTTGACAAATTTAACTACATTTTTATCTCCACATTCCGCGTTGTTCAAAAAAATATCCGCAGATATCTCATTTCGATCGAAATCTGTCGCGCTTAATAATTATTAAGGTAATTTATCTAAAACGTTCAAACCGTTTTATTCTGTAGTCGAGATAGTTTTTGTAAGAAAATGTGGATAATTTGAAATGTTACACGTCTGGAATAATGTTTCTGATTCGAATAATTTTACCATCGGCTTTCTCGATATTTTCGTTACATTACTTGCGTTCTCGCGTATACTTGTATTAAATAATAGAACATACCGGAAAGGAAATACTTTCGAAATATGAATTAATTCTAAAAAAAACTTAACAAGCACAAGACGTACGACATCCATTCTATGCCAAACATATGGGATATTTCAAATACATATTTTTCATTTTACTTGTAAAATTGCGTTAAAAAATTGTTGTTTGTATATTTTTATATTTTACTTTTGGATATCATACATTGCGACAGTAAATGAAAATTTAAAATTCCATCAGTATACAACTTTTGCAGAATCCAGAAAATAATACCGAAAGAAATTAATAAAATAACAAAATCAGTTAACAAATATATCGATGTTAATATATTCAATTTTCAACAATTCAAAAAATAAACAGAACAGACAAGCAGAATAAAATTTTATGGAATATAGTTTCACCATCACCAACAAATATTTTTAATTATTTTTAATTCATACTTTTAAAATTATAATTAAAAAAAAAATTGTTCACTTGATAATGGAGTAAACGCCGAAAAGCTTTCTTTCGCAAGAAAATAAACGTTAGTGATTTGATTTTTTATAAGACAATAAGTCGATGATAAGCCGTGCACTTGAATAATATGGCCGGCCTTCTAACTAGTAAACAAACTGCCAACGTAAGCATTATCAGTCATACATTATAAAATTTTGAAACAAAATTATAAATATTATACAGGCGTCAATATTACTTCTTAGATGAAGTGCGGATAATTTTTAATGTATTTATATAAATACTTTTAAAATTAAGACATTTCACACGTCGACCAGAGAGTAAAAAAATTCGTTAACTTTAAAATTCCACGTACCATATAGTGGACATTACGACTGAAATGGTTAAAGCGATAATAAACGGAACAATAGACGATTAACTTATTTTTTAAAGGAAAAATGAATAATAGTTTTCATGTTGTGTCAATGGCGGCTCGTACATAAAGGTTGCATGGTTGCACAACCACCGGATATATCCAAAACAGAATAAAAATTGACGATGTAATAAAATAGTGAAAAGCACTAATTATATTATTGAGATTAATAAACGAAATAAGTAAATTTTAATTATATCTATTCGGTACAATATATTACAAAAAGTTACAAATCTTTTAAAAAGTGTTTTGAAATATGGAGATTTTGCGCATAATGCTAATGTGTGTAGAGTTTACATAGGAATATATTGGTGACTGCTGGTTGCAATCGTTGCGTTGTGTATGTATGTACGCTCTTGTAGAGATAAACAATTCGCTATTAAAATAATAGCCGAAGTATGTATTCGTTACTCGCGTATCAAGTACTCGTTTCCTAATATTCGTTATTCGTTACTGCCAAATATAAACCTTATTTCTTACGATCCTTAACTTTACATCACATCACCACTTGTGCTATTCAAAGATTTTGCGAAACTGCATACACACACACGCATAATTGTATAAAAAAATATCCGAATGTTAACGAAAATATCTGAACTTATTCTTGAGGGATTTGAATGTACTCTGCGGGATTATCAGACCGAAATGTCAAATACATAAAGTTTACAGCGTACTAGCAATGTAAATATTTTTTGATAAATTCGATATTCAATTAAACTGATATTCGGAATAATATTCCGATAATATCGGGAAGTTTGCGCGAAGGCAAAAATAATACAGTAAATTTTTACCCATTCATATACACGCATACACGTGTATATATGTGGTAAATGTGTATCTGTTTTTAAAAATAAAAACCGTTGCCTTAAATCTATTTTAAGTAACTAGTAAATAAATTATTTGTTTTAATTTATTGGTCACAAATTGTTTTTAGATAATATCTAAAAATTAAAATTTAACAAAGGTAATTTTACACCTATGATTGTTTTGGCAAACTGTTTTAAAAGCTACATTATAACGAATCTGCTTTGTTCAATCATAATAATTATTAACTGAATCGGTAGCACGTTAATCCATCATCATAATTATGTAGAATCTATAAAAACATCCACTTTATTTTATACATATAAGCATATTTATATTTTCATTTAAATTTCTATACGTTTCTTCATTTGTTATTCGTTTTTGCACAAACTATCATGATTTGTATTAGGGGAGTTGGGAATAAGAATTTGTCATCACGGCTCCCTTTCGTCAATTTTTTCTCGCACTAAGTAGAGTACCTTTCACACGATTTGCAGATTTTTTCATTTTATTAATTAATTTATTATTTCAATTAATTTTTTTTCACTATAAAGTATTTTGCTCTTTCATAAAACATTAAAACATTTTCTATCAAATAAATTTGTCCCACCGAGTAAGTTCGGATTGGAGGACCAATTAAAAAAAAAAAAAACGAATATACTAACACTACTCAGAAAGTGAATATGCGAGTGTCGATAAAAAATAGTTTTATTCATTTTATATTTTTTGGTCCATTTAACCAATCTTAGTCATTGGTAATGGCGAATATTTCATAGTGTTCGGTTTCCTGTCGTGTGGAATAAATCCTCTACCTTCGTGGACAACCATTTTGTTTGTCGAGCTGAGTAATCGGTCTTCTGCCAGCTCTCCTATTATCTTTCACCAGGATTAATATACCGTAATTGTCTGTTCGTACCCGAGCGTTAACCGTAATTTCACCGTGGCCTGAACCATAGTGATCTTCATCAACTCGTCAATTGTGAAACCCGTTCTAATTTGTTTTTTACGGTCTTTATACAGGATTCGACATCGTCACTTTTGTTGTCTTCTATTCTTCTAACTTTAATAGTTAGTTTTTCAATCGCATCCGATTTCACGATATGACAAAAAAAAATCAGCATATTCCTGTATATTCTTACTACCAATCATCCTTGATATTTAATTGTTTTCAAATTGACGCCTCGCTTACTTTTTTTGTCTACGGAATTCGGAACATTACAGGATAGTATGTAATCTCAAAAGCATTTAAGCGTTTTTAATCCGCGTCATTAATAACCCAAGACTCAGCACGGTATGTTGCGATAGGAAAAGCCAACGTTTTGAGATATATATAAACTGAATAAATAATAAGAACTATTTCATTTATCATGTCCGTGTTATCTGCATTACGTTCAGTACCTCGCGTTGCCAGTTTAATCGTATGAATTTCAATAAAATTATCAAACCGGTGGAATTATGGGATACGAATAATAACCTCCGTTGACGATAACTGTTGTACCAACTTGCGTGAGTTACGTTAGAATTATTTCGTAAAAAACTGAAATAACTTACTCTTCTCGTTGCGAACGTGATACGTCCTCGTCGGAAGTTACGTTAGTTAAAGCATTCATGTTTCTCATTGGCCGTTCTTCTGCAATCAAAAATAAATAAAAAGATTTAAATAATAAAAAAAAAAAAAACGTTAAAAAACGAACGAAAAAAATAAAAATAAATATTCAAACGATGCTGTATATCATCGCATATAATTAAATCTCTCTTTCACTCAATCACTCTACCTCTTTCTATACATACAAGGAAAAAAGTGATATTGACCAGTATTTACCTAGTTATTAGACGTTGCAGTACACAATGCCTGGACACTCTATCGCAAAAGTGTGAAAAAATTACAATTTAGACGTGAGCTAACCGTTAATTACATCACAAAGTTTGCTAAGCTAAAATGACGTACCAAAATTTGATCGGACATCATTTTGTAACAGCTGGATCGAAAAGAAGATGTCGAAATCAATCATGTTCTTCGATTATCAGAACAAAGTGTATAAAATGTGAGGTTGGTATATGTATTTCGTGTTTTGGAAATTATCATACTAGATGAATATGTGTTGTGTTAAAAAATTAAAGTGATCAATGTAAAAATAAAAATCTTCTGATTCATGTATACTTTCTCTCAGAAAATTGTAGCTATTATCGCAGCGTTGCCATATGGCAGCGTCATATATCTCCCCGAAGAAGTGAATAAAATACTCAAGTTTATTCCCATTATAACGTTATCGAACAACAAAATATTCAAATTTTAAAAATTTTGGAAACAAAAAATAATTATAGGTGTTGGAGAGAAAATGAATCTGACTAACCGAAAAACCGAATAATTAGTCGGTTTTTTGGAACGGTGTTACTAAAATTAGTCGGTTATGCCCATTATACTAATATATATATATATATATATATATATATATATATATATATATATATATATATATAATATATATATATGTATCTAGGCACGGATATTATCGTACGAATACACTTACATATATAAACGTAACTTCGTATAAATACTACAGCATGTCCCAGAGAACGTGGACGGTTTTGTTGCAACGCAAAAACTAATTTTATTTAAAAAAACGAAAGATTAGCTTACAATCATTTATCGAACACAATATTGTTCAGATGGCAGTCATTTGCAACAATACATTCATTCAGTCTTTACAAAATTTTCAAACACCTTTTCAGGTATGGTCGCTGAATTTTTTAAACTTCTTCAGGAATCTGAGTTTCCAAACCTCCCAGATCTCGTGGACGTGTTTCGTAAACGCGGCTCTTAAAGTATCCCTACAAAAAATCGCGTAATTTTGAATTCTTTTCGAAATTCTCTTTGCACTGTCGTTATAGATTCACGCAGAAAATAACGTTCCACGCAAAACGTGCGCTTCTTCTCGTTATAGGGTGCCGTCATAACTCAAGACAAAAATGAATTTAACATGTGTATACTACACGTGGAGCACGCGGTTTGCGTTGTGGCAATGTTACACCAACTGCGATATTCAAAAAACGAAACCCTCCGTCTTTTCTAGGTCATCCTATATTATAAATGTAAAATACATTCAATAACCTAACACGATAATAATTTAATGTGAAATCTTCCCGTAGTTTGTAAGAAACGAATTGCCTTCAGCTGTTATGTGAACCGTATATAAAATAAATAGATTAATAAGTAAATAAATATACAACGAATTATCCTGTACATAAACATCTACTAGATCGATCGATATTCATACAGACGTAACTGTGGAAGACGAAAATCATCTCCTAGAAAAATGTACCCGCATATATAAACGTCAAACTTGATGAATACTTCTTTTGTTCGCTCTGTAATCTTATCATCCCTTATAATAACAGACCAGTTTAGACTATATATATATATATATATATATATATATATATATATATATATATATATATATATATATATATATAAGGATTCTTTATTTCACCCCGTGCAATTTAATTTCAGTTGTTCTAACCACGCCTGTACCTTTTCATTGCTTTTCCTCGAATAAAAAGACGGGCAAATTAAGACCGAATCGAACAGTATTTTAGAAGATGACCCTACATCGTTCTATAATTGGCTCCTTTAAATACCTAACGACGAAAGATAAAACTTCAAGCCGAATTGGAATAGGATGTAAGCTTTTCTGTTTTCAGTCTTTTCAGAACCGAAAGTAGTTCACTCGGTATAAAGATTACTTTTATATACAATAAAATACCAGCGTATGTCTGTAATGTGCGCCGGATTATTGTACGCGAACATCGACGTTTGACGCGCATAATAAAATAAAGTTCGATACTTTTATCTGCTTCTTACTCAATTTGAATTATGTCAGGTCGTCCGCGGGAAATAAATAGAATACGATTTGTTCTGCTCCGTAAGAGTAAGCGAGAAAAATATAAAAGTCGAATTGGATGGATTTTTGGTGAAAACTATAAATAAGTTTTCAACAACATGTACTCGACAGTCGCTTAAATTCGATCTTATACCTCGATTACGTCGAGTGTATAAAATATTTCACGACTTTAACTCGCATTTGTTAAGCTATTATATGAAATTTGAAATCCGCTTCACCCTATTCCGATTGTCCACATAACACACCTCCGTATGTTGACGATACTACATATGTGGGGGAATTTATAAATATATCGCATTTCAGCGTATCCGAACGCTAGTTTTACGATGATCCGAACTATTTGTTTTTTGATTTATTTTTACGTAAAAATTAGGCTCGCGTTTAAGGCACTACACAGGTGTGTACGCGTCGTGAGTATTATACGCAGTAAGGTACCGCTGACCCCCCCCCCGTGGATAATTAACGGTTACTCGATTAGGAAAAACTTTATAAATTTTACTCGCTTGGATCGAACACTCAACGCGGTCCAGTTGACTTTCGACTACTAAATACCATCGATGTTTTCTGTTCCTAGAACTTTTTTTAAAATCAACTTTTTTCAGTCTAACATATTCATATAGTTGTTGAAGTGAAACTTCTATTGGTGCGGTATATATGGGCAGTTGACCCGCAAAACGAGTGAGCGAGTGAGCGAACCGAATTAACGGACGGACATACATGTATGTCTATATACATATATACGTATTTATATAAATATATATATATATATATATATATACACGCGCGCGCACGAGCACTATATAACCACATTTTGTTATACATGTATATATATATATATATATATATATATATACATGTATGTATACCGTTCACATGTACCGCATTACCAACAACCGTGTTTCAAACAACGTTTTGTAGTGTTAGACGCGTCGACTTATATACATACGTAGGATTATTCTTATGTATATATATATGAGTCACTCCCAAGCGGCAATCTTTTAAAATACAGCCTCTGGAAAATACTGAACAGATTAAGAAGTGGGACGGCTTGCACTAAACAAAACTTGAAGAAATGGGGCATGACAGATTGTGACCAATGTACCTGCGGAGAACTACGGGATCATGCTCACTTATTTAACTGCCCTCTCGGTGGTAAATGTGAATATGATAGTTTATATGGCACCGTTGATGAAGGACTACTTAGATATCTAGAATTTTGGACTTCAATCAGACTATAACTTTTATCAATCTATCACACGATCGACCAGATACGCGGATACGCGAATAATATGCATGTGTGAGTGTGTGTTTATATATACACACGCGTAAAATTTAAAAAAAAAAACTCTATCGAATTTAGTTAAAACATCTTTAAGTTTCGCTTCTTCACTAAGATCCAAGGCACAGATTTTTTTTTAAGAATTTTGTTTTCTGAATTACATGAAGGGGTTGCGGTCTTATTGAAAAAATATCCGCTGATATTTTTGTTAGACATGTGGTTATCGAGTTTATAGAACAACTGTAGTAAGTTCTAGATTTAGGAAATTATAGTAGATATTACGAATTATCTTAAGAAAAAAATACGATACGTTAAAAACAACATCAATGAAATTAACTCGGATATAATTCGCACATTGCCGGCGCGAAAAGTCGATAAAAGGGAAGAAGAAGAGAGGAAGTATAGTTTATGAATTATTTGGTACATTAAACGACGTTTATCATAGCTTAGTATAAATAAAGGTTAAGGAACTAAATTACAACGTTTTAACCTAATTCTAAAATTAAGAATTCGTCTCAGGTAAAATGAACGAAATGCACCGTAGAACAGATAGGAAGTCGTTAAAATAATCTCACCGACGACAGTATTAAATAACGATTCTTAATAGTAATAATACGACATAAAGTTATTAATTAAATACGATAACAAATTAAAATAAAGGATGCGATAGCCTAGCGGCTAGAGCGGAGACTTCTATAAGGAAGGTAGCGAGTAAATTTATAAGTAGAAAATAAACGTATAAATAGTCCTAATATTTATCGGACGGAAGACAATGGCGAACCATCACCCACAACGTCGTATACGAGCTAGTCATAATTACAAAAACACGCGGAGCTGCACTGTGTCGTGATAACAAAGACATTACAATCAGTTCACCCGGCTGTATGTGTCTGTCTACGCTAAGCCCCATATTATGATTGCCTTGTACGCTACTTATACCGTACACGAAAAAATATGGTATAGGTAAGTAGTCGCCTACCTCCGATACCGAGACGAGACTTGGAATTTATACTTTTTTTTTTTTTTTTTTTTTTAAGGTGCCGTGTACCACAACTCAGGTTAGAGGCACCGAAGCTATTTTAATTAAATCAAAGGATATATGTTTGTAACTTTTAAAAACTTAATGGTTTTTTCAAGTTCCGCTGGATTATCAGAGAGTGCCGTGTGAATTGAAATATTGCCATACCTTCATTACTATAGATGTGCCTTGAAACTGTTGAATGTCCGACGAAAAACATTGAAGAAAACGACAGATTGATGTTAAAGTCAATAAATGAAGAAGAACGTATCCTAAGGAAAATTTCAAGATGCGATTTAACTGATTAACACTCGCATTACGCCAGAACTAGCTGAATGCGGTAATCGAGATAAATTTTGATGTGGAAGCGAATATGTCGTCGACAAAATGACATGGTTTTAAAAGAACCGACCTATTCAAATTATAGAAGAAAGTATATATACGATTGGTTTTAATAGAGGCGCTCGGTGCAGGGAGCGAACCAGTCTATTAGCTGAAACACTGACGATGGTGATTTATATATAATTTTCATTATTGTCATATTGTTCGTAGCCGAATACGGTGATTAACTCGTTGTATGTTATATTTTTTTGCGTACAAAATAAACCAACATTCGAGGTATTAATTTTCTGCAAAGCGGACGACGAATGTATACGCTGTAATAGGATGCAACTGCTTTTTGCGCGATAATTAAATGCTATCTGACGATAGAAACTTTATGATGAGAGCTGAAATCGAACTTCGACCGTCGGGTTGACATTCGAGCGATTTAGTAAATGAATACAGGTACATATGCGTATACACCGGAAAAAAAAGGATTACATTAAACGAAAGCCAAATTCGGTCATATATAGTAACTTTAGGTTTAAGTTAACTAAAGAAATTGTAAACGAAAAAAAAAAATCGATCGAGAAAAATGTAAATACGCGGACTACATTTCCATATGAGGATATTTTCAATTTCGTGCATCTGAGTAGACAACTTTTGGATAACTCGTACGTATACGTTGACAATAAAATTCGAAATCTAATAGGAGAAGAATCGTAAACAGCCGAAAAATATTTTCGATATATATATATATATATCCAAAAAAGATTTTGAACGGGGAAAAACTTCATTTGAAAGTTCTCCCGATAGTCCCGAAACTCGTTTAGCATTAACTTTCAGGTTGTTTCCCATAAAGCCGTTGAAATTGCATACGTTAAAAGCTTCTCGATTACTTTTTGTTTGTATTCGCCTTGCGGAATTGTAAAAATCAACAACCGAATGATGATGTATCAGTTTTTTTTTTTTTTAAAAATAAAAATACAAAAAATTATCTTTTATAATAAATAAAAATAAAAAGGAGCAAATAAATACAAAGAAAATGTTTCATCCGGACATCGAGTGATCTAAGTGTTACTTTTAAAAAAAAAATGATAATTAATTGAATGAAATATTTCGATAGAACGGACAGTTTTATATTATTCATCGTACGAACAATTGAATTAACTATCAACTCTCTTTATGAAATTATTAATCTATTCTGCGTCGGGGAAACCGGTCGGCCTAACCGAAGCCAGCTTTTAAACTTCTATACTGTCAGAACCCTACGAACGGTTATAACTTCACCGCGATTGAAGTGGTTAACTGCATTAATTTTACCGTTTAATTAAACTGCATTTAATTATACATTTTTTTCGCATTTAATTAATTTACTATAATTTACTCGTATTTAATCTTAATAATGTATTACGACCGAAATGCCACGGAGGGTTTCCTAATTAATTAATATAACCGATCCGAAAGCTAATTACTAACGAAACTTTGTTCTAATTTTCAACTTTGCTTTTACAACGACACGCAACAGCATCTTCATCGATGACGTAACTTCTTAATCTTCGCTCTGAACTTTTAATATTATTATATTTCCGCGGTTGATTAATAAAATAAAGTCCAGCGCCGTGATAAAACTCGCATTTTTTTTATATATATGTATGTATGTGTGTGTGTATGTATAGTAGACGAATGGCTGTGTAGCCACGTATAGAACGAGAATGAGACGGGCTGCGATGAAAATAAAGAAAACGAGAAGCGTAGAAAAATTAGTTGGAACGGAATTTGCCTGTTAATAAAATCACCAATTCACTTTCGATTCGTTAATAAACGTAATTACGAGAGTAACAGATAGAAAAAAGACCTTCGATTTTTTATCCATAATTACGAATTTCGATTTAAAATAAAACGAAAGGAATTAAATTTATCCAGTCTATAAAGAGGGAAAAAAAATTTAAACGTGAATAAAATTTAAAAAATTTTGGAAAATTTCGGTTCATCCGAGATTATTTCTCGAAATAAGATAACGACGATGAGCCGAAGAGTGTAATCTAAATTTTTAACATATTTGTCCTATCGTTTAATGAATAAAAGTCGCGTCTAAAAAATTTCCAAATTTTAGTAATTCCGTAACAGTCTATTCGAACATCGACTAACGGGAAATCGTTTTTTTTTTTTTTTTTTTTATTTGTACACTAATTGAACAGTCTAGTCGCGTATAAAATTCGATTTCAAATTTTAAACGCGAGACATAGCCAATACGCGATCTATTTCGTCGTTTTAATTTCATTCATACAACGTCGTTATTTTGACTATACCGAATGCGCGCACATTTAAAGATTTATTTTTTAGACGATTTATTCGTTTTAGTGGTAATACGCAAAATATTTATTTATTATTATTATTATTATTATATTATAATAATTGGACTTAGGCATGATTACCAAAATTACCTATCGTCAACAAAGCCCCACTTTTGTACTACAGGCAGAAACTTTATCCCTTGAAATTAAGATATACCTTTCTGGCAGACCGATTCTTACTTAAACGAGTTGATAATTCTAGAGCGTCTTTTTCCCCTATAAAATCCCCCGATTAACTGATAGAACTTAGACACCTGGCTACCCTATACTGATCTTATTACACCGAAATTTTCTCTCAAATATTCATCCATTCCCTACAAGTGTGGGTTTTTAAAGATCGATATTAACATTACATGTTTTTCTTCCCTACCTCAAACTGGAAATCATTGCCAAATGAATAGTATATTTTGATCAATCACTGCCAGTTTATGGGCCGATCACGTGTTAGTTTTACAGATGATTACAAAAATACGGCACATCTTAACTTACTGGAACAGCATTTTATATTCTTCATCTAAATTACACAAAACTGTTTAGGTTCACGAAATTTTGTAGTGTGTTTATACAGCAGCTTTCGTCATTCTCAAAGCCATTTAGTATATCCGATCTAATGGGATCAAGGTGAAAATATAAATCGCAAGTGACTCTTAGTGTTCTTAAAGCCGCGAACAAACATACGCTATCCTACCATAAGGAGACTATATTCTGTTAACCATTTTAGAACATTTGTTTTATTTACGCGATAACCATGTCTTGTATCTTTCGTTTAGGTTTCAGCCCACGAAGTATGCGATCGAGCTGCTAAACTTGGGGCATCACAAGGCAGTCTCATTCCGAGGATTCCTTCTTCTTGCTTAGTTACATCCGCCCGTGTAGATGTTCTCGATCGATGGAAGTCTATGTTGTGTAAAAGACGACTTAACTTTTCTAAATCTATCCAACCTAATCTGCCTACCACATCCATTCTTGCACTTACGCCTCCTATGAACCTCCTAGTTCGGATTTTCTTTTCCGTCTGGTCAGACTTCGTTCTAACCACAATTACCTTTCTAGCCATTTGTACTCCATCGATCTTACTACATCTGTATACACTGTCCTGTACATGCGGGAACTACAGTTGACGCTAATCGTGTGATTTTTTTCTTGTGACTTGTATGGCAGAGGTAGAGATGACTTTATTAATAACATTATACAATTAAATATTTACTCCTCTTTCTCGGTTGCCAACTTATCAACAGTATCCTTGTAAATTAATCTCCAAGTGTTTGCTTTTTTTTATTTATTTTTCTTTTTTTGTTCCTTTTGTTAACGTACGATATATTTATATAAAAATATACGAAAACGATATCCGTAAAATATAAACGACGATTTACATTTTACAACGCCTGTTTAAGTATCAGGAGTCTATATTGTTTTCTGATCCCATGGATTTCAAATATTTCCATTGTATATTATATATATGTGAGTGTGTGTGTGTGTGTGTGTGTGTGTGTGAAGGTTGATCGAAGTAGATATCGATTTGCCTCGATGGTGCAATTGCTGGAATTTTCTCACTTTTCGTATACAGTGTTTTTTATTTATTATTATTCATCAACAGGTTACTAAGAACTGTTATATTACGAAAATTATTTTCTTTTTTTAATGTAAAACTAGACAGAAAGCGACCATTATATCCATACATCCATTCTGTACTTGACCGTTTTAATCAGCTGGAGTGTTTCCATAGATTCTGGTTCTGATCTGTAGTGACTGTTATTGTTACCATATCGAATTGATTCCGCACGTCATTAGTACAGCGAGTAGGTACTCCGACTCTTCCTCTTGCACCGCATGCTTTACCAAGCGGTAATATTTTTTTCTAGATTTTTCCATCTTAAGAATTATGTCCAAAAAATTTGTGGACCCGTCTTTCGCACACTTTGCGTAATTCTATCGGTTCTTCTACTTCTGTCGTATTGAGAGATTTGTTCTCCTTTCAATACACCGGTACTACATTCGTCGCCCAATATCCACATTTCTACCTACCACTTTAACTTAGTTTTAATTCGCTACTAAATCGACATCCTCCTAGATTTTTAAGGTATTAACGTACATTAATTTTTTTTTTTTATATAATATCCATTTATTTATACTCCAGACTTATATAATTTGAAAATTGTCAATTTTTGTAACTTTGTTTGCCGTTTAATCGAAGTTCCTAAAGCGGCGTATTGCTATTAATAATTAAAGATACGTTTCTATATCAACGTCGTCGAACCTAATTTTTTTTTTTTTAAACGTATATTTGTGATAAATTTTATAATGATATATACACTCATAAACACGCCTCATATATACACACAACAACACACACACTACACTCATACGACATAATACAATTGTTTTAATACTACTTATCCCGTCAAGATTTCGCTTGTCGACGGGTAATTTCTTATGATTTAATATTATACATTTACGCTTAATATAAATTTTTATTTTGATTACATTTATTATATTGATTTCTTTAAATACCGTTTATTGATATAATTATAACTCATTTACACTCTCACTTACTCTCTAACATAACTCCCAAAGTGAGTTTAAGTACTGATCAGTACCATGCTCACACACACACGCGCACACACATAGAATACATGTATACATCTGTTACAGTAGTTCTAATTCATATTACCTTTCAATTTGCAAACAATATATTTCCACTCTAATCATCCTCATGTAGGCTCCCATTTACACCAAATTTTTAACTTGGAAACAAATTGCTGTTTAATGTAGCCTATATTAATTATGATATCAATAACAACAATAAAAATTAAGACGGAAGAGCTTGTGCGCAACAGTATACTTAATTCGTTAATACATATGTTTTAATAGAATTTTATAAGTAAGAGTATTTAATTAAAATAAAGAACTTATATATATATATATAATTTAAAAAATCATATATATGTATATATATCGAATATTTAATTGTTATAATAATTTTGTAAACAAATATGAGTTCTCTGCGGCCTAACAACAAACTCCCTATCGATTACTTCTCTAATAAGTTCTAAATAAAGAGTATTAAATTGAATTATATCTTAAATGTGTTTATGTGCATCACACACACACACACACACATACATATAAATATATATATATAAACACCCAAAGGAAAAAGTATACATTTTTAAAGAAAAGTTTCATCTTTTTTGGGTAAAACGAACTGACTGCGATAAATAACCTTGAGGTATACATCGCGCAATTTGCCTAAATTGTAGGAAATAAATCTCGCAACTTTCCTTATACGGCTCGGTGAAATTTGTAAAACGGCCCGGCTGACATTTACGAAAACTGAAATTTAGAAGAGCCGGCGAGAAAATTTTTACCTCGTTAGCGGCCCGGAAAGTATTTCGACATTAATTCGAACTTGGAATTGTTTCGGCAGTGAAAAATGATATTTCCAGGAAAACAAACGATCACGTTTCATTACATTATTATTATTATCGTGATTATTTTTATACCCGTGTAAACCTCGAGGTATACACCGGTATAATAGCGCCTATAATAGAGCTGTTTTGCAATATCGAAATTCTGAATAGCGCCTTCTTTTTTTAGAACAGCGGAAAAAACCGTAATGGTCTTTCGAGTAAAGTACTGTATTAAAAATTATAATTTACGATCGAAATTCACTTACGCGATAACGTGCGAAACGTAATGAGTAATCTTAATCCGAACGACGAGATTAACGGATAAGTTAAATGCGTGAACGCAGAGAAGGCGCTGCTATACTATTTGTTCTGCCGCGGACGTTTAGCTCATTATAATGTCCCAACTTCTCCGAATCAAAATTCTAACGATAGATCATGTCCAATTGGACTAATTTCTTATTCAGAAATTGAGCAGTCACGTAGACCGTTCTCATCGCCATCGCCACTATAACAATTCTGGAATTGATTTTATTTCAACTTTATACTCGGATTGTGTGCAAACCATCTAAAACCATCCGCTTAATTGCATATCTCTTAGTAACCTGTCCACAAATGTATTTCTCGATCGACTTAGTCTGGTGTTTTTCTCTGGCTTGTTCCTTCCATTATAACTCGTAATAATCCGCCATATCGAAGAACATGCCACATCTAGGCTAATCGTTATTGCCCCGTGTCTTCTTTTCATCGACTAAAGTAATTCATTCGTGATTTTCTAAATTTAACTTATATCTGCACCTTTTCTATTGCAACCGTTATTTCCTTAGTATTTTCATAATTTCTCGGTCGTGTCTTATTACTTCTTTGCGTAATTCAAGACGTTGCTCGTACATTTCTTTTATCCTGTATATAGTGCAGTATTGGCCGGAGGTACGAACGGGTACTACTAGATTATGTTAGGGATATTTCTCAGAGATCTGGAAAGTGATTGAAACTTTTTTTTATTGATCTTAAAAATTTTAGAAAGCTAACTAGAGAGGCATACTTGGAACTGACCGGAAGGAATTGAACTTTGCACAGTCACCCAGAAGATGGTGAATGGATAGGAGAATAGAGCATCTGTTACAAGTAAAAGAGTTCACTTGTTTAATTCGTCGAAATTACATGGCCGATGCGTAAATGGGACAAGGCTGCTTTTTGGCGGCTGAATTTTAATAAAGTACAAGGATTCAATCTTTGACCGGATTCAGTAGAATTTATTCGATGTGAGAGTTTCACGACGTATTCGTGATAATATTATAGCATATATTGCTTTAAATTATCCTCAATTTATGCGCGTAGTAAACAATGGAACCGTGTCCAATTTGACATATTAAATAATTCGCAATAAATTTTATATCTTTAAAGCGTGTTGTATATATATATATATATATATATATATATATATACATATATATATATATATATATATATATATATATGTATATTCACAATTTATATTTCTGGCGGGCGTTTGATAGAAAACGCCCAGTGCCTGTTAGATGGATATATCACTTTATAATAAATGATTAGATCTTTATGTAGAGTTGCGTTGTTTATGTGGGTGCATTCGTGATTTTCTTTAAAATTTGATTTTAGGCTATTTGTATTATTGTAATATTTTACATCTTTATAGAGTATTTAAACTCATTTTATCAGCGCTTCGGGAGCTCCATGTTTTCTCAGAGAAAACCAAATTAAGTTATAAATTAAGTTACGGGTAATGCGGTCAAAAGTTTTCCCCGTGTCTATAAAAACCAAGTGCACAAGAACAAAATCGATTAACCATAATTATAAAATTTTACATACAGGAAAACATTATAAAAAAGGAAAACTACTTCAAATATAGGAAATAATAAAAGAAATAAATAAAAACAATTTATTAATTTCAACGATAAACTTCTTTAGAAGCATATTGTAAAAATCAATTTTTTTTTGTACTAGACAGAGTTCTTATTAATATTTATATTCTACGCTTTTGGTATGTTTATGTATAAATTTCGAATTGCTAATTGTAGATTGCGTTGTTTACCGTATTCACTATCAGATTATTTTATAAATATCAATTTGTTATTTTGTTAATTCTTGTGAATCGTACATCTAAATTATTATATTTACATTTTATATTTATTGTAATTAGATTATGGAACAATATTGTTTTCGATAAATGATTGTAAGCTAATCTCTCGTTTTCCTATTTTTAAATAAAATTTCATTCAACAATTTTGGTCGAGTAGTTTTTGAAGTCTTTCCTGGGTCGCCTTATATACACAACATATATTATATATATATATATATATATATATATATATATATATATATATATATATAAAGAGAACAATAATGCTGAAAATAATGAGGTCCGTAATAATCATTTATCATTTTCATATAGTCAAATTTAGATATTATCAGTTAATCTTTTATGTAATACCAACAATAACTAAATCACTCACACATTTTTATATTGAAAAGAGTATATATATATGTATGTGTGTATATGTATATGTATATCATATTTTATCCACCACTGTTAGCTTGATGGGTAGTGTAACATGCAGACAGCGAAATTCTAATCAGAGCGGTGCCTTTTATATTAACACGTGTTTTGTGTCCATCAATCAAGTTTTTTTCGTCCTTTTCGCATTTTCTTTCTAATACATATAAAGACTGAACATATGTACGGGCTCGTAATAAATATTTATTAACATTTTGTAATAAAGTCTTTCGCAATAGTAGGAAAAATAATTCAATTAATCGCATATTTTATGTATCCTTCGTTATGTACGAGTAAGTACAAAAGTAGACACGACCGTGATATATGAACAATACGAAGTGAAGCTATCTCTGTCTGAAAAATAACCGATTAATCTCTTCCAGCTAAAGTGTTCAGCACTTAATCCTCATTCGTCTTCATTTTAAGACCTTAATTTTTTTTTTATTTTTTCCTTATCGGTTGACTATTTGGTTTTTATAATTTGTTGTACTCCGTCCTTTTTTTTGTATGATGTGTGCGTAATAGTAGAAAAGGTAAGCTACATTCAATCTACCGACAAGAACTTCTTTGTAACCGAGTCGCTAAATTAAAGTTCGAATCATGAGCGTCGACTGTATACATAAAAAGTAATTCCCGAGTGTATTTTGCGTTATGAGCGTTTTAATTATTTCTCGGACGAATTAATTGTACATTTTAATCCGAACCAATCCACAAAATATGAATGAAAATAATAACCGGGATTTCGTTCTCAATACAGATCGGCGATATGTTTCGATTAAAATATTTGGAACGTTTGAAACAAGAAAACAAGTACGAACATTTCAAGACGCTACGCAAAATTTAAACAAACTAAATTAATTCAACCTGAATTTCCTAATTATATCGTTAGACTTATTCAAGATTAAAATAAACAACAGAAAAGAAGTTAAAATCACTAAAAAAAAAAATTCTTTATGAAAAATCATAAAGCTTTTCGGCTGTTAGGCTATTATCGAGCGAATATTTAAAAAGATAAAAAATATTAAATAAAAAAATATTAATTTAAGATTATATAAAAACTTAGCAAAATGAAGAACAGTATTAATGAAACAATCTGACGGTAAAACTTTTGGTGATTTTAACTTCTTTTTTGTTGTTTATTTTAAAAAATCACTACATTCGTCCTACAAATTATTAAAGATTATTTAACAAATACGAAATTTATGGTTAAAACAAATAATAGTAACTCCGTGGCAAAGTAACTCTTAGTTGAAGTACCACGAGGAAGTATACTCGGACCATGTCGTTTTTTTTCTTATTTATTAATGATATTCCTAATAAGGATTAGAAATCTGCAGATGGCTTTGTATGCGGATGATACGGCTATTTATTTCGTCTCGTATCTTACAGATACTATTCGGGCTAAATATAGGATATGAGAAATTTAGATCGTATAAATGGAAAGTCAATATAGATTACGATAAAACACAGTCAATATTATTTACAACCTCATTCTCTGATTCCTAACGCATCCGTACAGTGGAAGACTCGGATCATCTAGTTGTCATTCTAGACAAAGGTATTACCTTTTCCAAACATATAGAACATGTCGTTAACAAAACTCGAGCCACTTTATTTAAATTATATTCTATCGTCAAGTTAAGAGGCTATCCGATAAATTATATCTAGTAATAATCGCGAGTGGAAGGTGCATTCAGCGATGCTTAACCTCACAAACTAACAAACTATGATACTAAATAATTTATCGTTGTCCTTTTTAATCGCGTAGTTGTCACATCCGTGTGTGCAAGTGACGCGGCTAGCTGATTTGTATGAATACTTAGTCGGCTAAAATGATTCTGAGCTTGTTTACGAATAGTGTCTTCAACGGTATCGGCACTCGATAAATCAAGCGTAAAGCCTTGTTCTGGAAAAGCTAGATTATCACTTTATTCGATTTCTTTGCGCATCCCTAAATTTGTGCGCCATAGCTCCAGCTTGATTTTATACAACTTTATACACTAGTAATCGATTTTGCAATTCAGAATTGTACCCTATAAGCTAGTATGACTTTTTTAACTTTAGGTCCAGTTCTTTCCTTTTCTTCTGTATATGACTTTTGTACTTTATTTTTTTTTTTTGTTTAGGTGTATAGGTACTTAATTTTTCTTTCGTATCACGCTGTTTCCTATTGATACTTCTTTATCATGATCTTTTTTTATTAGAAAATGATACGTGTATGGACTTTTCCGGATTTATATGCAGTTTCCATTTTTGGGTCCACTGGTACAATCTGTTTAGTTTGTTTTGTAGAGCGATGATAGCAACTTCAGCATTAAAGTCCGATGCAATCAGTAAGATATCATCTGCAAACGTTGCTATATGTACTGCATCATCTGTCGGCAGATCTGCTGCGTATAGTGTATACAGGAGAGGTCCTAAAACGCTTACTTGTCGAACACCAGACATAATAGGACATACCTCGGATAGATCGGTATCATACATGATCTAAAATTGCCTATTACTTAAGTATGACTTAAGTAGTAAATAGTATTTTGTATAAACAACATTGGCTTGATTTTGTATAGTAGACCGTCGTGCCAAATTTTGTCGAATGCCTTAGTAATATCAATGCTTTTCATCGTATGTTTTCAATAATTTTTACTACTCTATGTATTTGCTGCTCAGTAGAATGCCTATTTCTGAAACCAAATTGATGCTGAGGCATAGCCGACTGATAATTAACTATTTCATTTAGTCGTACAATAATTAACTTTTCAAATAATTTGGCTATCATAGGTATAGTAGAGAGATCTGTCTGTATGATCCTAGGTTTGTGACATCTTTGTACGGTTTTAGTAATATTTGCGATAGTTTGCACTGGTTTTGTGAAGTACGATGTTCGCAGTACAGCATTAAACATGTATGTAATCATCATAATTCCCCTCCTAGGTAGTTCTTTTAACAGTTTTGCTGTTATCAAAACCCGGGAGATTTTTCTAATATTTAGAAGTTTTATATGTTTTTTAACCTCTGCTGGAGAGAACATTTTTATACCATTTGGATGTGAGTTCTGCTTAGTGCTATGTTCTAAATAATTAGATACTGTCGTTATATTTGGTTTGAATGTGTCGCTTAGATATCTTGTAAATGCATTAGCTTTTTGCTTGCCACTTCTTGTTCATGTCCCATCGTCTAGTCTTAATGGAGGATTACATATTACCGGTCTTTTTATTCGTTTAGCGGCTCTCCACAGATTGTATTCTTTTTCTTGCGTAGAAGACTCTTTAGATAATTCAATGTTTTTATTTTTTTTGTTACCATGTTTAGCTGGCTTTTAATTGAGGGTAATCTACATTTTTGCCATGATCTGCGTAAACGTCTTTTTCCAAGTATTACTTCCGTTATATGTTTCGGACAGTCATTTTAGAGTACATATTTTTTTCCTGGGTTCTATAATGCCACCTGCATCTGGTCAGTAAAAGTACGAATATTTTTTTCAATTTGTTGTTCTATTTTTTAAGGGAATTAGTAAATTTACGCTTTCCTCGAGAAGCGTTTTATACCAGTCCCAATCTCTACTTCTATTGTGCAATATTTTCTGTTGTTGTTGTTTCATTTCTATTTTTGTAGATATTGTAGCAATACTTAAAACCGATAATATTGTACGTGTGTCCTGTATACGCAAGTCAAACGTATGTAAGCTACAACGTATAGAAAATAAATTGTGTAGAATTATTCTTAAAGCTCTGTTTTACGCAGAAATAGATCGAATGCGCAGAACTTTGAAATTAATACATCAAGTAATACATCAGCAAACAAAGAAATTTTTTAGTAATTCTACTCAATCCTATTATAAATAACATAGGAGAGACTACACACGTACTAGCCTCTGATTAAAATATAAGAGATATAAGCTTAAAAGAATTAAACATTATTATGATGTGTCGCCGGCATTCCTGATACTTTAAAGTTTATTAGGTTAAAGTTTATTTGTATTTATATAGTTTTTATTTTGACTCGCTATTTTATCACTACAAGGAACCTACGTCATCTGATATTTAATTTTGTTACATTTCTCCTTAGGTATAATTGTTTCATGCAGGTTTTGGTTTTTCTTGCATTTTATGTTTTTTTTTTTTTTTTTTTTTTTTTGTAATATCGTTATTTATATGGCGATACACCGGAAGAATTGTGTTTTATACGTTTTTTATTTATTTATAAGCCTACTAATTCGAAGATAATTAAACGACGGAGAATTTTTATTCAATTCTTTCGGTAATACATCATAAAATATTGACGCGCGAAATTATAAATTTTATATACAGAGTGTTTATTTTCAGTAGAAAATCAGCTATTATGGTGATTAGCCACGGAAATATTTCCCAATTTTGTAGCCATTTACGGACTACTAAGTTAATTTATAATCAGACCGTTCCTTTTGTAAAATCGGTATAATATCCGGAAATAATCCTAGATAATAAATTTAATCAACGTGTTAAATATCTTCAGAATAAAGTGAATAAGAAATTTTTTACGCTCCTCAACAACCTAACATTGGCGACGGAATTAAATATAAAGGGCGTGTAATTATTTACGAAGGAATAATTGAATCTTTGTTTAATTATTGCTGGAGTATCGCAAATAAAATTAAATTATGTTTAATAAAATTTTAGCTAAGCAAAGGAAGTTACTGCTTAGTCTTGACTATTTATATAGAACTGTTTCAACTGTAGCTGACTGCACCACTTATTACAGTAATCTTGCCTACTGACTTTTCGAGTCGGCTTTGATCTCAGAGTTCGATATGTTTATTATTAAAATGGATTACGATTAAAACTAACGTAAAAGATTTATTTTTGCTCTCATTTCAATTACGAGTTAAATTATAATTTAATCGTAAGAATTCTCCTTTACTAAGAAAATTAATGTGATAATTTTAGAAATATGGTACAACAGATGGATTAATAGTTTGCACGGTAGAATGACTTTCAAGTTTTTTCACGGTATAGAGCTGTCTGGACATATTTCGGAAAGTATTTTAAACGTTCTGAAGACCATCTGATGTCCGTATTGTAGTTCTAACAATGATACACGGTTAAAATTTTCGAAATAAGTAAATTTTATTTATATGTAATATATCAAATTCAGATAACGTTAAATTACTTTACGCTAATATCACTACATTCGTTATAGAGTAAATAATTTTAAGTTAATTTTGTATCGCGCTTTATAAACGATATAATAAATAGCTAAATTATACAATAGAGCGTTTCTTAGGCGGACTGTAGATAATTTTCGATATAGTTATAAAAATATTTTTAAAATTTTTGAAATTACACGCCAACCGGAAAATAAAAAATTCTTATATCGTTAAACTTTCGCGTATCATAGGGTGGACATCGTGACTGAAACTGTTAAAGCGATTCGCCTTACAGTCGAAAATTTATTTAAATTTTGTTACATTTTTAATTTTCATCGTTAATAATTTGTAGCTTTTTAAAAACTTCCCACTTCTTCCGCGTTTACTGTATTATATTATTTACTACGAAATCGAACTACTAAGAAATTGGTAACAATAAAAACAGAGTTTCGAAAAGAATTCAAAGCGCGATTTTTTTCTTTGTGGATATCTTAAAAAACGCGTTTACGAAACACGTCCACGAGATCTGGAACACCTGAAAACTCGCATTTCTGAAGAAATTTCAAAAATTCAGCGACCGATGCTTGACAAAATGTTCGAAAATTTTGTTAAGACTGAATGAATGCACTATTGTAAATGGCGTTCATCTGAACAATATTGTGTTCCACAAATGATTGTAAGCTAACTCGTTTTCCTATTTTTAAATAAAATTTCATTCAAAACTTTTCAGCAAAACCGTCCGTATTCTCTGGGTTACTCTATAGAAAACGACGTTAAGAGTTTACAACACCCGGCGCATAAAATTAAGGTAAAAGTACTATTTATGTTAGTCGTTCGAGGGAAAGTAAAATTCGTAAATATTAGGTGTGATGACGAGAAGCTTCAATAAAAAGAAGCAGAATTTTTTTTAACGTATGCTATCTTCTGGACTGATGATGATTATATATATATATATATATATATATATATATATATATATATGTATATATATATATGTATATATATATATATATTACAAGAAACCTCGTATATGATATATTATTAATTTAAAAGATAAAAAAAAATATAGTGTTTACAAAAAAATAGTTTATTAAATATTATCAATTACATATACGTCATTAATTTAAAATATGCTACAACATTTATATATATTTTATCGGCAAATTAACAACGTAACTTTTTATTTAAATAAAATGTAAAACAAACTAGATTTGTAAAGACTTACCAAACATTTTTCTTGATTAATTATGCTCTGATAACTAACAACTGAACTCATAAACAGAAATAACTAGAACTCTTCTCTTTAACTGAAAAAACTAAACTCCCTTAAAAATGAACAACCATCCCTTTTTATACCTTTTTCTTAAGCCTTGTTAAACAAAAATTACTCGATTTTCTTCATTATTTACCGGCTGTAATTTATTTTTACTGGCTGTATTAACTGAAATTATTTGGTCAAACTAATTTACTGGTTTTCCCCATTGACTAACTAAAATTAATTTTAATTATTGTATAACAATAGTTTGTCTACTACAAATCCAGTTTAGTTTTAATATAATAATAATAATATATTTTATTTTAATTAAATAAATAATTATATATATATATATATATATAAATTTTGTTTTATTATATTGATTAAATTAAATATTAGTTTTTCACCTCCAATTTCATCAATTTAAATTTATTATGGCGTGTACATACGACGATCGTCGTAATATATATTATAGTATCGTGTAAGTGTGCTAGGTTCAAACGTATTTATGTATGCAGTACGTTTCTACGCGGATTAACGGACAAATTTTCTAACGAAAATTAACATAGTTACAGCATCGACTCTGAATGTAGGAATCGGGCCTTTTATACGTGTTTACTTACAATTTTTTAAAATGATTCGCGAATGTCGAGTGCTCCGAATTTTTCTTCTTGTCACTTAGATGACTAAAATAAAATAAAGTAAAAAAAAATATAAGCAATAATTTATTAGCGGTTAAGTATATGCAAAGACAGAATATCTGTAATCACTGCGTAAAAATTCAGGATGGCTGGAGTTAAAACTCGCACGTCAGCTTCCTCTTTTAAGTCCGAAAAATATGAACACGAAGAATAATGACAGTGATGTACGAGGTAAAGTTAAGGAAAGCTTCAAATTTTTCATCTTGTCGTTAGTTTCTAACTTTTCCAAGCAGCAGGAACGCGTGTGTGTACGCGAAATTGTAGTACCTAGGTGTACATATGTATATACGTGTGTGTCTGTACTATATGTATATATTATATATGAAGAATAGAAGAAAAAGCAGTGAGGGAAGTTTTTCAATATAAATACGAAGTTGTACTCTTGTTTACACAGACCGATACACGAGTAATCTAAAATACGCTAGTCATTCACGTGGCAGTAATTTATCCCCTATATAGACGCGATAGTTTATGAAAAAGCAGCCTCTCGGTTGTGGGAGTAATGCTAGTGATAGAGAAGTATTTAATATCTATGAGATCAGTTACTTTTAGATATGTTTATAAATATTATATATATATATATATATATATATATAAAGAAGAAATAAAAATATGTACTAGTATTGGGACAAAAAACGAGAGGGAGCAAAGTTAATTCCCCAGGCGCTTAATATTTGACATTCTTATGGTTCGTTTACGAAAGGCTCGTTGAGATGTTAACAAATACTGCCAACTTTCTTAGCAGGCTTTTTCCACATACATCTAATAAATATACTCATATATATGTATATATATATATATATATAAGGTGTTCCGGTCATGTTTTCTTGTTAATTACTCATTATAGGTTAAATTAATAATAAACAAAATTATTTAAAATAATTAAATTATTTTTAATTAATAAAATAAAAAAAATCAGATTTTCAAAAAAACACAAACCAACGTAAGAGTTTTAATTTATATAATAATTGAATATAAGAAATAATATAAAAGTTATTAATTGCAATATATTTGTTTTCATTTAAAATAATGGCAATGCATATATATACATATATATAAAAATTCAATCGGGAGGAATGTACAATTGTCACTATTGACAGAGCGAACAAACCGCCTACAATATTTACGTCGGTGCGTGACATAAAAAGGAAAACAGAAACAATATGTCTACGAGCGCTTATTACCAACAATGAGAACGATGAAATGGAAGTTACACGGCGAATTAGGATGGCCAAATGTATAGTAGCAAAACTAAAAAGATATGGATGGACCATTCCATAAATATAATGACAAAAAAAGAGCTTAGTTGGCTCTGCTGTCTCCAATAACGTGTTATGGTTCCGAGTCATGGACAATAACAAAAGCGATACATAGAAAACTAGAGATATTTGAAATGTGTTCCTACAGTCGCATGTTGAGGATCTCTTTGAGGGAACATCGGACGAATGTGTCAATACTACAACAACTTAGGATAGAACATAAAGATAGATTAGTGCCAACTATAAAAAAAATATGTCTCCAATTTTTTGGACATATCATGAGACGAAACGGGTTAGAGAAGATTATAACGCAAGGAGTAATTCCAGGGAAGAGAAGCGGAGGACGTCCGCCGACTCGTTTTATAGATCGCATACAAGAGACGATGGGGATGTCAATGGGACAACTAATTGACAATATACTGGATCGGAATATGTAGCAGGATTTAAACGCAAAAACTACACGATTGGTCACATCTGTAATCAGATAACGAAGAAAAGAAGAAGAAGATATATATATATGTGTACTGTATATATACATGTATTTTATATATGTATTATATATATATATATGTATACATGTGTATATATATGTGTGTATACGTGTATATATATGTGTGTATATATATCAGTGTTTTGAGGTTGGTGATATTTGCTCGAATGTAGAGGAAATATAATTATTTTCGAAAGTAAAAAGTAGCACGCGAAAAATTATAGTAATTGTCATGTTTTTTTTCCTCGTGTACCGACCAAGAGGTCATAATATCTAAATTAAAATTATTCTTCTTTCAGAACAACTTGTCCCAATGGAGTAGGTTGTTTTGCTGTCTTTGTGTCAGCTTAGGCCAGGAGGCACTATTTAATTTTAATCAACTCCAAGGGCATCTCGGCACTGTTTTCTTTTTAGTCGTCTTGAAGGCATATCTAGCAAACTGAATGTCGACATCCGTGTTATAAGCGGATTTGAACTGCGACCAAATTTTTCATGCATTTTCTTATACTAATGTTTGTATATAGTCGCAACCGTAGGTATATCCAGATCATTGTGTATGATGCTGTTACGAACATAATAGGGCGCATTTAAGATTTCCCTCAGCGTCTTGGATTGAAATTACTGTATCTTGCGGATATGTGATTTAGCAGTTGATCCGTAGAGTTCAAGTCCATACTTCCAAACAGGAGCAATAAGAGTGTTATATAATAGTACTTTATTTGCAAGGCTTAGCTTAGAGGTTAGACCTAGAAGTGTGGGTACATTTGTTGCATCAACAATGCAAGCTTTTTCCTTGTATTAATAACGTGAGGATTCCATGTTAAACCCCGGTCTAAAATGAGCCCTAAATTGGCATACTTGTGGTCGTGACCATTATAAAAGATGGGTGAGCAATTTTCACGTCGTTTTGTGAAAGTAACATGAACCGATTTTTGACTGCTGATTTCAGTTCTCCACTTAACCGCCCCCAGCTGAATGCTATTAAGATGGTGCTGTATAAATCTGGATGCTTCTCGAGGATCTTTGTGGCTTGCTAAAATTAAGAATAATCGTTCATTTTACAAGTGTCGTTGGTGATTAGGGAGTGAAAATTATATATATATATATATATATTGTGTGTACGTGTGCGTAAGTGTGCGTGTATGTTATGTGTGCGTAAGTGTGCGTGTATGTTATATGTACGTATATATTATTTTTTTAATGTTTGTCCACTTCTATTTCATATTCATAAAAACGAGGAATGAGAAATTTTACCAAAACAAAGTTTATTAACTACTACCCCGTTGATAGAAAATTCCTAAAATGCAAATCGGATGAATTATT
The DNA here is from genome assembly GCA_032883995.1 of Coronaproctus castanopsis. Taxonomy (NCBI): domain Eukaryota; kingdom Metazoa; phylum Arthropoda; class Insecta; order Hemiptera; family Monophlebidae; genus Coronaproctus; species Coronaproctus castanopsis. The sequence goes on from CM065052.1 coordinate 159,470,105, forward strand.
ATCCGAGGTATTTTTGGCTTTTGATGAAATATTCGCTTAATCGAAATTTCGTCCTTGTATTACAAAACGACCTTAAAAAGTAAAAGCAAACATCGCCCGAAATATTAGTCGTCGTTCGTATTATTCGTCTTAATTTGTAAATTTTTTCTTCCGGTTGAAATTTATTTAATTAAAAAGATTAAGCTAACTAGCGTTCGCTCAAATAGTTTATTTATTCGTATCAATCAGGCAAAACTACAAATGAATAATATCTTAAGACACGATTTAGCGACATGTAAAAGGCAACTTAAGACATGAAAACCTTTATTAAATCAACGTATGTTTTTGCTCAAACGATGCAATAGATCATTTAATTAATAATAAATTTTAACGACGATTTTTGCGGCTAGTTAATTTTTTCTACGAACGAATTTTCCAGAAATTCCCTTATCTATTTAAAATAAATTCAGTTCATAAATAATATGAACGTAGTCAGGCGCGGTTAAATTTTAAGTAAATAGTTTTCACACAGATGTTCTGAATTCATGTTTATCAAATATCTTTGTCGTATGCATTTTATATATATATATATATATATATATATATATATATATATATATATTTATACAAGACAAGCAGATAAACCCAATGTTTCTTATATTTACACTTCGAAATACATTTCAAGGGAAAAACCCGTTAGCGATAATTTAAACGAAAATTTTGCATAATTTAAATTGCAAATTTTATCGTATTATCGGTTATCCTTTAATCCTCGATCAATTTTTCAGCTTTTCCCCTGGAATCGGTTGGCATTATAAAAATGTTAATCCGTAACATTTCGGTGGATTGTTTAATAAAATTTAAATCTGCTGGCCGCGCTCCTAGCCTCGCTGCTGTACGTAGCGCGGAAAACGAAAAAAAAAAAATTAATTTTTAAAAAAGAAAAAATGAAAAAGAAGTTAATTGAACTCGTCGTCCTATGCGCGTTACAAAAAATTGAATTAATTTTCTATTTTTCGGTCATTTTTACGGGCCTTGTAAAATAACGAAATTGAAACAATTAATCGCGTCGAATCAACTTTTCACGTGCTTGTGTGTGTATATAGAGGAGGCTCAAATAGAACTAACTATCCAAATAGGTTAGGTTCTGTTTTTTACTTAATTATTCTGCGGGCTTTAATTTATAATTTATAATATATAATTTATAATATATAATTTATAATATATAATTTATAATATATAATTTATAATATATAATTTATAATATATAATATATAATATATAATTTATAATATATAATTTATAATATATAATTTATAATATATAATTTATAATATATAATTTATAATATATAATTTATAATATATAATTTATAATATATAATTTATAATATATAATATATAATATATAATTTATAATATATAATTTATAATATATAATTTATAATATATAATTTATAATATATAATTTATAATATATAATTTATAATATATAATTTATAATATATAATTTATAATATATAATTTATAATATATAATTTATAATATATAATTTATAATATATAATTTATAATATATAATTTATAATATATAATTTATAATATATAATTTATAATATATAATTTATAATATATAATTTATAATATATGATTTATAATATATAATTTATAATATATAATTTATAATTTTGTGTCGAAAAATGGAAATTTGACACCGAACCGATTACAGCGAATAAACATTTATTCCCGAAACAATCGTTATTTGCGATGTGCGAGACTTATGTCGATCATTCGACGTATGAAACGAGTAGCTATATTAAGAAGTATCCGTCTTCAAATTACTTCGAAATTAACGATACCAATCACGATTACCGGTTACGATCTTCTAGAAAATTAGTAACAGTAATTAAAACTTCGAGACGCAATTGTGCGGTAAAATTTTCTTCCGTCTTAATAAAAGAAATTCGCGAGATAGTTTGAATACCGAAATAACTGTTCCTTTCGTATCATATACTTCGCGAATTGTCCGTATAAAATCCAAATTAAGAAATAACATAACTAGCAGATATACAGGTGTACATATATACAAATAGATTGCAAACATAGAACCAATTAGCGCGTATCTCTCTGAAGGAATGAAGATAATTTATACATTATGCAAAAAAAAATGGGGAATAGGAAAGTTACCTCGTGACTAGTTCAAATTGTTCTGTCACATACACATATTAATATACCAGTTATTTAAAATTCCGCTTTTCTTTGGAAACATATACTTATATACGAATCACCATAAAAAACATTGCATATGTGTAACTATAAATACATTAATCGCGTGTAATATTTCGTTTCATAAATTCCCATAGTTACAACCCAAAATGTCAGCATTTTTTATAATATACCAGTTATTTAAAATTCCGCTTTTCTTTGGAAACATATACTTATATAAGAATCACCATAAAAAACATTGCATATGTGTAACTATAAATAATCGCGTGTAATATTTCGTTTCATAAATTCCCATAGTTACAACCCAAAATGTCAGCTTTTTTTTATATAAATATCAGAGGGGCTCCTCTTAATATTTTTTTTTTCTGTTATTAATTTTTGAAATTTTCGATCGAATTTTTTTCTTTTAAAATACTTTTTTTATACATTAAAAAACATTTCCAGTAAATCCGAGATACCTCACTACCCGAAATATAAAATTTCAATCCACACGTACGCGATAAAAAGCAAATTTTAAAGATGAAATTTTCAACGTACATTCAGAAGTGTATCGGGATAAATGCGGTTAAACAAAATGGAAATTTCCAAAATTTTATGTACTCGTGGTCGTGACACAAAATTTTAAAATTCTTTATTTCTATACGGGTCATAGTTTTAAATACACGTATGTACAAAATTTCATCTAAATAGTTAGAGCTCCGTTTGCGAGTTGGATTGAGTACACTGGTTTAATAAGATATATTTCTGTATTAAGATTTTGGGAAATTGATCAGTGCCCAAAGTAATAAACATATAAACGATCTTTTAAAAAGCAAGAAAACGAACGATATCACTTATAACCCCTTACGGAATATATCGTTAAGCAACTTACCGCGCGATTTAAAAGATTCAAGAAAGAGCGATACTTGCAATCAGGATGATACAATAAGAGCAGATTAGAACGCGATTGAAAGTGTAAAAGAAAACTGGGAAATGCATCGCTAAGTAGAATCGATAAAAGGTGAATCAATACAATAGACAACGTAAGAGAAGGACACAGGAACTGTGGTCGTACACTAGATGGCAGCATGACGTATAGAAGTCAGACGGGAGTGAAATGAACGAGAGGAGCGGAAGGACACAGGAACTGTGGTCGTACACTAGATGGCAGCATGACGTATTCAGACGGGAGTGAAATGAACGTATGATTAATACGACTGAAGAAAAAAACACGAAAAATCGATTACACCCAGTAGTGGATAGATATAAGCGCATAAGTAATATATGCGAACTGCGTGAAGCGATTAAAATCGTAGCAAAATAACAATATGTATAAGTTTAGTTATTTGGCATATGAAGTACAAAAACACGTAGACTTGTTTGCTAGTAAAAGTAAATAGAAATAAACCACAATTTCGGTTGAGTAACGTATAATGAGAACAAAACGGCTTAATGTAAAACAGTTTGAAGTAAAAAAAGGAGCACTATTATATGAACAAGTACCAAAATATACTAGACAATTACAATAGAGAATCTGTAGAAAAACCTGTTTAATGTGCAATTCATATGCGGACACGGGATTTTCAGAACATACCTATAGAGATTCAATATTATTAACACACAGACAACTGCAGACATTGTAATTTTTTTTATGCGATATTTCACACATTATACACGACCGTAGAAATAAGGTATTTAATATTTCAAATGTTACAAATCTTAAAGCGGTTTGAAGAATTTAACGAGTTTCCGGTTGAGGAAATTATGTTTCCTAAAAACAATTAAATTATTTTATTATATTATAAACGAATATAGAAGCGTATTTATTTTACTAGATAATATTGCAAAATGGCAATATAGGAAATCAAAGATTTTATTGAATATTATTTGTAAAATTATTCGTTATGTAAATAAATGGCACTTTCACAAGATAGTAAGAGTAAAAAGTATAAATTTCACAATTCGGGGCAAGTTTACGCTTATATAATGTATTGAATATAACATTTCTTAATTTATTAAATTTATATTATTTAAATAACTAATAAATTTGTCAATTTTTTCCAATTTTGTTCTTAAGAATTTAAATTTATATCGTAGAAAGCGAATTATATTATTATATGCGATGGCCCAAAAAAATTTAATATTTAAAAAATTGCACAATGAGCCTTTCTATTGTCGTTACATTTTACACCTACCGATAACTACATAACTACACCCATGTATAAGTATTTGTAGATATATACGCTCGTACACATATATACGATATAATGCTGAGACACGTAAATTACACAAGAAGCCGGAACTACTATTAATTCAATATGTCATGTCGTCAGATATAGAAATGACTTCAATTATATATATATATATATATATATATATATATATATATATATATATATATATATATATATATATAATACACACAAGAAACTGGGTCAAATAAAATGTGTGACGTTCTTCTAAGGCACATTATACTTAGCCAAAATATACACGTGTGTTGTAAACGATGTAGATCGTTTTGTGAACTTTTATTTGACGGAAACTTTAAAGACCGGTAATAAATTAACCAAACTGACTAGTTGTCGAATTATAGCCACCCTGCGGCTGCTGTGTCCGGGTTCCGAACGACGACTTACTCCATCTAAAGCTGCATGAACGCTTACAGCAAATAAAGCGAGCAGCGTCATCGTTAAGTTTAGCTACCCATGAAGAAATTTACAGTCATTTCGACGAAATGACGTCAAAACAATTGCAATGATGATAATGATGACGGAAAGAATAGAAGAAAACAAAATATTAAATGAAACACAGCACACACCAAAAGAAAAAAGAATAGCTCGTACCTAAGAAGGACGAACGTGAAGATTAGTAATGTGAAATCATTTCAACGAGACACAAATTGTTAACGAGCAACTGATGAAAATACCTGGACTATGTGTAATAAACGACTTACCGAATGTCGCACTAGTGTGACTTCCGTTCCAGTTACTATTATTATCACCGGAAATATATAGCACCGGATATTGGTGGGCGGTTGTCCCACAATATCCATCGTGTCATGATAGAGATTTCTCACCCGTTAATTTCCGCTGTCTTATTTCCTCTCACACTCTTTCCGGCCGCCTTCAAAAAGCTCTCGCAAAGTTCGGAATATCAACAAACGTATAATTGTATCGGTTGTATGTCACCTCGTGTAAATATTATATATATATGTGTGTGTGTATGTATATCTTAGCATTTTACATTTAAAAAATGGCTTAACGCCAAATATTCCACCATATATATATATATATATATATATATATATATATATATATATATACAGAGAGAGAGAGAGAGAGAGAGAGAGAGAGAGATATCGGAAAGTAGTTTTTTGAATTAATGAAATAAAATAAGAACAAAGTTAATTACTAAAAAAATGTTCATTAACGTAAAGCTTTTCGACAATTACGTCATTATCAAGCATATACAACAAACGTTACACATATAAATTTACTGTAATATTATATAACAACAACTTATATATTTAATTGTAAACAAACAAAATAAAACACAATCACTAAAAGTTTTTAATCGCGAAGCTTTTCGACAGTTACGTCATTTTCAAGCGCGAACAAAAATTATTACATCTTTTTTCTTTATATCTAAAAAAAAAATGTAATAATTTTTATTCGCGCTTGAAAATGACGTAACTGTCAAGCTTCGCGATTAAAAACTTTTAGTGATTGTTTTATTTTGTTTGTTTATAATTAATTAATAAAATCACTACTCTCCAATATATTCAACTTATATATTTGATGTATATTTAACTAGCCAGAAGTAATTTACTATAAATTCATTTTTACAATATTTACTTATAAAACCGATTTTAAAATTAATTCCTTATCAACATTACTACTTCATATAAATGTATATATACGTAAAAAAAATGCATCTACAGTCGTTTCTTTCGATATTGAAACTGCTTTTAATAACTGCAATCGGTAATGTATCGTTGATACACTTTTTTGTTGATAACTTCACCACTGCAACAATTTAGAACTACTTAACAAAAAAGAAGAGTCGAGTGGACTTATCGAAATAATGTTATTGACATTGAGAATAGTTTTGGCGTGCATCACGACTACTTCCTCGAACCGATTCTGTGGCATATCCTGTATTCGAATATTCGTAGGAAATTATATAAGTAGTGCTCTCAAAAGAACAAATGTCAAGCGGAATAAAGAAATTCCACCAAATCCCCAGAGACCGACTGAGGAAACACTAGTGTCAGGGCACAAATATAGATAATCAATATAACGCACAATAAATCGAATACGAGCAGGTTGTGCTAGTACGGCTGTAGAAATGACGAAACGGGGCCTGGATACGAAAGTGCCAATGTGAAGAACGACAGATGTTGCAGCAATACTAATATGTAACACGAACCTAACAAAATGCACTATGCAAGATTGAAGCTAACAGAAAAGATAAAATATTTGTGGTAAAATTTAAGTTGAACCGGGTACGAAAAGAATGAAGACGTATAGCAATTAATATATAACTGTCGAGGAAATGTGGAATGCTTTAAGGTTCGTTACCGATTCTCGAATGTTTTTACATTCGCGATTTTGAATTTATACAGGCAAACAACGTAAATCAACTTCGCAATGATGTTAACAGCAAATACTCGATAATTACCTTATTTCCGTTAAATTGTTGTTCACCTGTTAGACTGACTGCATAGTTGAAACCTCGAAAAAAAAAACGCGTAATACATCATACTGTTTGGTTGAAAATAAAAACTCATTGGAATTGATCTGAATGAACGTGCACATCTAATTGTACCGTATCGTGTCCATTAACGTACCGTGTACTGCAATATTGGTAAGAAGCACAAGTAAATCGAGTTTAGATATCATGCAAGATGTTTGACAGGTTTAGAAATCGAAGTAGGAGCTGAATCTTTTATTTGTTAGAACTGGAAATGGTTGTATTTGGGAACGGAATAGATTGAATTTCCTGTTCAATCTACAAGAAAATGATTAATGGATAAAGGAACAGAGCATACATTATAGATAGGGTGATACAAATTATTTCGTAAATACGAATGAGAAGTGTTTGCACAGACAATGCGTAAACGGCATAGTATAATTTCTTTTTGTCGACTAGATCCTGATGAAGTAGTCCAAACTCGAGTGTTTGACTGTATTGAACGCAATTCATCGCTAGTAGGAACTCAATTATATATTTTCGACCATTTCTTCTTTTTAGCAGGGATGTTATTAATTTTGATAAGTCCGATGAGAGAACTGATATGTAGATTGTAGATGTTATATATTTTAGCACTCTGTAATAGATCATTACGTTCAAATATGTGCTACATATTTCCATTATATAGAATTGAGTCAGCAACATTAAACAAAAGACAAATAAATCGATTGGAATCTGTAGAGATATGGCTACATAGAAGGATGTTGGAAATAGATTCACCTTATTCTTCCTTTAAATGCCGTACACTCTGCAGTAGACTACTGACCAGTCGCGGCTCGTGTATGTAATCGCTGTAATCGCCGATTACAAGGAAGAAATGAAAAAAAAAATCATAGATTAAGTAATAGCGATGCATAATTATATTTTTTCTACGGCCGCTCCAAAAATTCATTGATTGTGTATATGTACGTGTAGATGCGAAGCTCAAATACTCCGCGCGTATTTTAGTATTGCCTGCAAATAACACGATGACCACTTCCTGCCGTTCTTCCACTTCTTACAAGCAGCAACCTCGTTTTTGTCTCATCTGTGTACGTTTAGCTGTTCTTTTTTTAGGTCGATTTATAATATATCCAGCCGGCGGCGTTTAAGTTAGTTTCATTATTATCCGCTATCATTCACAGCGTGTGAATAACCTTGACAGACTATACTGTACTCGCTTTGAAATGCGATTACAAAACGCAACAACGTGTTTACTTTAATCGAATAATATTTGTAATTATAAGTTCTTAAAATACAAGAATACAGAATTTTCATTATTTTACCCGAATATATTTCATGATTTCAAACGGATAATAAAAAAAAATTGAAAAAAAAACACTTTTTGTTTATTCGTTGAATTTGTTAGTTTGTAATCGCTGTCTGAAGCGAGTACTTCAGCGCGCGCATATTTTGTTTCCGTCGTCGTGTTGTGCATGCTTGTTCTGCGTTCGCGTTTTTTTATTTTTCTTTTTGCCATAAGGTTAAGTAATTGTATTTTCAAAATGAATGAGTGTATTATTGATAATTTGTTGGTAGAATCGTTTAGCAGTCGAAGTTTTTCAAATAAAATGAATATACTAAGTAATGGCAGACCAATGCCTCGTCTAAATTTACGAACAGAAGTGAAAGATGGCAAATTATTTTTGTAGTTTTAAATTCGAATGGTACCAAGAAATTTCATGGTTGTGTGGTTGTTCTCATCTCCTGAAACTTTTTTGTTGGCCTTGTTTGTTGTTTGGCATCACTACGAAAAATGGAGACGGATTTTTTCGGCAGGGCGTTACAATATGGGAAATTTCCAAAATCTCAAATCAAGACACGAAAAATCAGTTTTCCACATCCAGTTTATGGTCGCATTTGTCAATTTTGGTAAAACTAGAATAAAAACGAGAATCAGTAAAGCGTATCAAGACGAAATTGAGAAACACAACGAAAAAGTAAATGAAAATACGTATGTCGTAAAGTGTTTAATGTTTTTTAGCTCGACAAGAGATTGCCTTCAGAGGTCATAATGAAAATGCCGATTCAGATAATAAAGGAAATTACGTCGAGTTATTAAACCTTTTAGCTATTCGAGATGAAAAACTAGCATTTCACTTGAAAAATTCCACTGTTTTTACAGGTACATCAAAAACTATACAAAATGAATTGTTTGAATGCATAGGTACAGTAGTTAGGAATGAAATTAAGGACGAAATTTCTAAGGCTATGTTTGTCTCGATTATGCTTGACGAAACTGTGGATATATCGAAAAAATCCCAGTTATCAACTACGATTCGCTATATTTCGGAATCAAATCAGCATTATGCTGTCGAACGTTTTAAAAAGTTTTCGGATGTCAGCAATGAACGTACCGCTGATGGTTTATACAACCATATAAAAAATTTTATTGAGGAATTCGACTTTGCAGAAAAACTTATTGCTCAAACTTATGAGACGATGCTGCCGTAATGGCTGGCCAACACCACGGACTACAAAAACTCATCACAGATCAATATAATCAGGCACAATTCGTGCATTGTTACGCTCATCAGTTGAATTTAATTTTAAAACAGTCAGTTGATTGTATTCGAGAATGCAGAATTTTTTTTTGAAACGTTCAGTGGTTTTGCTGCATTTTTTCAGTTTCATCCAAACGAACTAATTATTTAGATGAGTTGGTAAAACGACGATTACCATCAGCATCAACAACTAGATGGAATTCAAATAACAAACTAGTTTCAGTTGTTTCTGCAGTTAGAGAGGATCTAATGAAACTTTTCGAAAATGTGATGAACGATCCAGATATGTGGGATAGCAACTCGCGCTAGTGCTAGAGGATTTCTGTATCATATTCGTGATTTCGAATTCAATTTCCTCCTGAAAACTTTTGAAAAAATCTTTCCACATGCCACGTTATTGTTTGATACGTTTCAAAAAAAAATTTTCGACATTCAGTTAGCTTCGACAGAGTTGGAAAAATTTTAAACTTTTTAAAATAAATTTCGAGGTGAATTTGAAGAAAATTACAATCAAGTTTTAAACGAATACGAATCTGTTCCAACAAATGATGGTATAAAAACAAAACGACGTCGTGAAAATTTTTCAGATGGTGATGAAAATCCTGAAAAAACTCGGTATAAACGCATTTTTTATGAAATAATCGATACGGTTTCAATGCAGATTTCTCAGCGATTTTCCGAAATTAAAAAACTCGAATATTTGGCTCTAGTTAATAAAGATAATTTTGACGTGTATAAGAAAAAATTTCCAGATATATTATTCAAATCGTTAATTTCTCATCCTCATGGTAAAAATTTTGATATGATTAAATTGAAAGCAGAGTTAATTGTGGTATATGACAGTGATGATTTTAAAAATTATTCGGTTTATGAGCTATGTGCATATTTAAAGAATTCCGGACTTGCTATTGCTTTATCTGAAGTTGTAAAACTTTGCTCATTGATCATCACGATTCCGGTTACTAGCGCAACAACTGAAAGTTCATTTTCAGAATTAAAACGCTTACCAGATCTACAACCAAAGAAGACAGACTATCTGGTTTAGCTCTTCTTTCCATTGAAAAGAGTTTGTTGCATAAAATGCAAAATAATTCTAACTTTCACGATCACGTCATTGATGAATTCATTAAAAAAAAAAAACCGAAGAATGGATTTCATATACCGGTGAGCTTTTTTTTTTTTTTTAATTATGTAACGCACCACGCTCTTACTTGATTTAGTTTTTACGTACCTACCAGTGTGACTCTATTGTTTCTATTTTTATGTTATTTTAAAAATTATACTTTTATTCCAAAAGAAGTTCACATTTTAATTTTTTTCTAGCTTTATTTTTTCCAGAAAAATTTCAGCCCCCCACAATAATAGCGATTACAGTTGATGAAATCTCACGAGCCGCTACTGCTACTGACAATAATTCTTCTGTCTCACTCCTTTAAAGAGTCCACCGATATCATTAATGCTATTCCTCGATGTTATTTTATAAGTGAATCCAACTTTACCCTGAATTATTCCTCGCAGTATTAGGCGCAAAATGTCATGCTTTAAGAAGATGACCTAGATGCGCCATTTGTCTTTTTTTATATATTTTTTTACGAGCTTTTATACATTATTATTTGAAACTTTTTCGGTCCGTGAAATTCTTAATATCCTTCTTAGAAGCCACATTTTTACAGCTTTTCTACACGTCTGATAGTTCTAATATTCAATGTTCACGTTTCCACTCCATACAAAAGTACCGGAATAACATAGTAGTCTCCACGACTTTAAGTCTTAGCTGGAGTGGCAAATCATTAGTGAGCGTAACGTATTTTATTATACTCGATAATTCGGATTAAGGCAACGTGTCAACTTTAAAACACATTTCGAAAACGATAATTGTTTCAATTTTGTTTCGTTTTTAAATAAATATCTCGAAATCGGATTCAATTTTTTTACGTTTAAATTATCTTTATATTTAACCCTTTGAGTCATATATTGAAAAATTGTTTACATAAAATTAACAATTTTGGCATTACTCTTTGAAGAGGTGCGAATGTAAAGTAATATTTTGTATTTTGTATATAATACTGATTTTTAAATCTAGATAATTTTATAAAATTAAAATATTATACGTCAACTAAATGTCTCTCGCGGTAGGTGCTAGAGCACTCGACTGTCAACTCGACGGTCGAGGGTTCGAAACACGGCAAATTTTTCATCATTATTAATTCTTAATTATCACGAAGAAGGCGGTAGCACCCTACTCATATGCGCGAGCATCTGCTCGCATTAAATACTTCCTTGAATGCCAGCTCGTTCTGTACGTGAAATAAACGTACAATAGCTAGTCGCAATATTTGTCGACGAACAATACGACGATGATGATGAAATGTCCCTTATTATGAAAATAGACAATTTCTATTTTTTTTTTTAAGCATTAAAAGTTTACGTACCGTATAGAGGACAATGTACGACTGAAGGGGTTAATCGATTTGTTATTAAATAATAGGACATATAATAAGACTTAGAATACGATCGTGTTGGAAAATATCTAACAGGCGAACAGAGATGCGTCACACGTATAAACGCGAGCGAGCAATGGCGGTTTAATCTACTTATCGTATCGGTCATGTTACATGCCGTATTGGCAACAATGAGCAAATCAGTAGGTGCTCTGAATCCTGTACCATGCCACATTCGCTTCTGTCGTCATCTTTAATTTTTCATCGTTTCGTGTTGTTTGCCGTTCTTCCTGTCATGGTTCTTATTCTATTTAGGGTTTTCCACGTCGACCACGGCAAATTATTACCATGTGGTAGATGTTCATTCGGTTGTTCCCATAATTTTAGTCGATTTTCTTTCAGCCTTCCCTTCTATAATTCCATCCTAGTAATTTTAGGCGTTTGTTGTTTTAAGAAAACTTTTCCTTGACTTCAGTCGACTTATTGCCGCATCTTTCTTATTCAATGGATGTCTTATGTCTTGTTCTTGTTTTGTTTTTTCTTTTCTAGCCATCACTTCCCGCCTTATATCTGGTAGTGCTATGCCGCATAGTATTTCTATTTTATCAATCGATGTCGGATTTAAGCATGCGGTATAAAAAACTGTGTTATGTCGCATCGAAACTGTATCGTCGCTTATTCGTTTTATTTAAACGTTATGTTTTAAATTTCCGTATTTTTGCATTTAAATACATTTTAAAAAGTTAAGTATCGCTTCCGTATCGGAGGTAGGCGACTACTTACCTATACATATTTTGTCATACAGTGTGAGTAGCGTACGAGGCAATCTTAATATGGCGTTAGTTCAGATAGACACATACACATCTGGGAGAAATGATTGTAGTCGATTTTTTATTAGGATACAATGTAGTCCCGCGTTTTTTTCGTAGTGTACTATGTTGTTACTAGCGCGCATATAGTGTTGTTCATGGTGGTTTGCTATTCCACGTGATAATATTAGCATTATTTATATTTATTTATATTTATTTTTTTATTTATTAGGTAATTAATTTAGTTTTATTTCGGTTAACTTTATCATTCCTCGGACATACCGAACAAATGTTGGGTTTGAGACATTATTCACTAATGCAATGCACCGCTCGTTTATTCGTTTCTTCTAATTCTAAAGTAACTCGTATTTATATTAAGCAACAGCCTTATTATAGCACCTCTAGCTATCGGTAAATTTACGAATCAACCTTAAGCGATTGCGATCTAGTCTTACGTAGATTCCGGTCATAACACAAGATGGAAATGATAATTTTTCGTTCATTTTCCGGATAATCCTTTAAATTTTACGGCTCATTTAAGCGGAAAATTAACTTCGATAAGGGCCGGTAAAACAGCCGATAAAGTTTTTTTTTCCTAATTATTATTATTAAAACTTTGTGCGAAAGTCTTATTTTTTATTTCACTCTTATCATCGTTTTCATTAAAATATTATGTACTTTACTATTAACTCTTATTACCGTTATTATTATTGTAGGTTTGGACGTGCAAATTATATAATTGTACGAACAAAACACGTGGGTAGTGACGAAACCTGAAGGAAAGCAAGATTATATATATATATATATATATATATATATATATATATATACATATATATATATATATACACATATATATATATATATATATATATATATATATATATATATATATATATATATATATATATAGGTTTGTTGTTAATACAAATTGAAACACTAAACCGCGGTGAAAATGTAGAAGCACGAATTTCGGCTATAAAGTTACTATGAAAGGCTTATCCTCTTCAATTGGAAAACTTAAGGCGGAAATAAAGTAAAAGTCGCTTCGGAAGAAACGGGGAAAAGAGGGTGGTAAGCAAGAACAGGAAAAAGTTTGATATCTGCGACCATTCGCGCCAAAGTAGATGAAACGATTTTTTTATTTTGAAAGAAGGAAATGACAAAAAAAAAATATGGGCGAATGATTCGAAGAAAGTTTTTTATTTCTTTTTGAGAAAGGCACGTGGAAAATACGGAAGGAAACTCTACGAGAATAAGCAGTTAGATGTTAATGGAAAATCGAAGAATGGATATCGAAATTGAAGGACGAAGACACATAATCGAGGACGAAAAGTAGGAAAAGAAGGAATTAAAAAGGTATATATGGAGGGGTGGAACAAAAATAGGGGAGACGTGTGAGGAAAGGAGTATATTCCGTTGTGCCGGTGTTTCATTAAACAATATAGTTTTCATCATTATTTTACACACAACACACACACATACACACACATATATATATATGTAAATACATATAAATGTTTATTATTTTAAAAAAACAAAAACAAAGAACATCTCTCATATATAGAGCTTTTAGGAAACTGAGCAATGTCGAAAAAATTAAATATATATATCACACAACCACGATATGCTTTTATCTATCCAGTACTGGACGAAGTCTTTCCCCAACACTTTCCATTCATTTCTATTTTATGTATTTCGAATCCAGTTTTTTCCGGCCACCTTCATTATGCCGTCCTGTCAACGAGCCATTGGTCTCCGTTGACTTCTTGTTTTGTTTATCGGCTACCACTACAGAACACGTATCGGCCATCTATTATCGCGATGAAATATTCAAAAGTGAATGTATAGAAGAGCAATTCCTCGGGTACTCGCATATCGGAAGAAACAATATATCGTTAAATAACCTATTGCAAAGCGGAGGGTTCAAGAAAGAGCAAAGCTGAAAATTAGTATAATATTACATCGTAAATGAGATAAGTTAATAAGACGCGGGAAATTAAACTGACACAAACGTAGTCGAACGTATAAAACGGAACCGATCAGGTAATCTGTCAACCTATGATTGGCCAGTATGATAAATGATATTGTTTCTAAAGACAGGTAATGCTTTTCAGAAAAATTACAGCGCAGTTTAAACGACTTGGACATCTGGGCACGACAATGGAGGGTTAAAATTAACCCATCCAAGTCGGTAAGTAGGCGGAACACATGTCCACCTGTTGATCTTAATGGTAGGATCCCACAGGAAAATAAAGCCCGATATCTGGGTATGTGGCTTGATCGCCGCTTGATCTGGAAGGAACACATCAGGATCAAAGTTAAAGAGATAAAACTTAAACTGCGGAAAATGTACTGGCTCTTGGGCAAAACTTTCGAATTACCTCTAAAATCTAAATTATGGCAATTATTAAGCCGATGTAGACATATGGCATATCACTCTGGAGGACAGCATCAATATCGAATATCAAAATGGTGCAACGATCTCTATCAAAAATACTAATAGCCGGTGCACCCTGGTATATACGAAATGAAAATTTGCATAAAGACCTAAAAATACCAAATGTACATGAAGTAGTTCGGGGTTGCAGTAGAGATTACTTGCACAGGTTAGAGGGTCACTCTAACCAGCTGACAGTATATTTATTAAAGCATGCCAATGGGCCTCACAGATTGGACTATCGCACACCTCTAGATCTTCTCCACCGGTTTAAATGATTGGAGTTCGGAGTGTCATTGTTGAATGACATCTCCCATCCTGTCATAACTCACATACTAGTTGCTTATTGGCTACATCATCCAGATTGAAATTTATATATATATAAATCGTAATCGTTTGTAAAATGTAGCATTCGTGGAGGCTCATCGCGTGCTATGGGTTTGACTCATTTGAGAGAACTACAAAAATGTGTCCTTGTTCGTTGTGTGTTATTTAAGTTATGTTTCTCCACGTTGGTTATTTTATTTTTTTATTTAAATATTGTATCGTTATCGCTTTACCCTTAATTTTTTGGTTTGTAGATTTGTATTTTCATATGTTTTGTTTCACTCTGTTTTAATTTTTGCTTTTAAATATTTTTAACATTATTTTTTTTTTTTTGTATATAGAAGATGAAACTTTATGTTTTTCTATTTCCGGTAACCCCGTGTATTTTCCAACTTATAAATTACAAATTTAGCCGGTACTCGTGTATTTATGCGCATAACCAGCTTCGTTTGTATTCTAATGCGAATTTTAATCAGTTTCGTTATATTTATTATTGAAATGAGTACAAATGAAATTTGATTTGATTATAATAATTATTATTATAATGAAATTTGATTTGATTATAATAATTATTATTAGGTAAGTATTGTGTAATGTTCCGGAGGGTCGAACTATCAATAATCAAAATTTGGCCGTTTTTAAGACGAAGTAGTAATTTTCTCGCAGGTTTTTTATTCGCTTTTTCCCGTATAACCGAATATTTATATTATACTCCATTATTATTTGCTGCAATATAGACGTTACTAGTTTTAAGATAAACGTTAAGGCGTATCGTGCTATTTAAATAAAGTTCTTCGAGTAATTTTAATTCGATTATTATATCTGGAAAAAATTCAAAAAACGTATTGTGTGATTCGACAGTTAAATTCTATTTTAAATTATTGGTATGAACATAAATTAATTAACCGACATTATTTCCGATTATATTCCGGTTTATTTATAATTCGAACGACTAGAATGTTATTCGATACGTATTGTTAAACGTGACAAAATTATATCGAAAAAGAAAACGGAACAGGAAGAAAAATAAATAAATAAAATAAAAATAAATAAAGGAAAAATAAATTTGTATTTATATTAAAGAATTTTTATTTTATTTGTCATTTATATTGAGAATAAATTTAATGCGAAGATATAAAAACAGATAGCCTGAACAGACGGAAGTAGATAGAATATATCGACGAACGAGAGAACGCAAAAATAGAAGAAAAGGGAGCTGATATATACAGATGTAAAATATTATTTTCAAATAAAACCGAATTCAGTCGATAATCCGGAAATGTCATATTTTATTACCAAGACGGTACTTTCAAGTACAGCGATAAACTAGCAGATTGAAATTTCGACACCCGCATTTTATTTACATATTTTCCACGACGTATACATATATATATATATATATATATATATATATATATATATATATATATATATATATATATATACGTACATATTAAAGAAAATACAAACACCCACGGCCTATACATACATAATACAGATTGGTAGGAAAAGTCTATACATATATAATACAGATTGGTAGGAAAAGTCTATACATACATAATACAGATTGGTAGGAAAAGTCTATACATACATAATACAGATTGGTAGAAAAAAAAATGTTATGCTCAACAGAAAATTCTAATCGATTCCAATTTTTTATTTTTTTTATCTTCTTTTATTTATAGACGCTTCGGTTTATAAGATCATTTGCGTCTGTTGTAATTATTCCGGTGGTTGTAATAAACTTTAACAAGTACTCATATTTTAAGTTGTTAGCCTAGGTGTTTGTATTTTTAATTAGATTTTGGACATACTGCAATGCACTAATCGAATCGGTGCATATAACGTATTTGTTGGGAACCGTTTGTTTTAGAATGTATTTTAGACCTTTATAAATTGCAATAAGCTCATAAACGGATGTTATTGAAGGTAGTTGGTATACGTGAGTTTCATTGTTTACAAGGAAAACGGAGGTAGTTCTGTTTAACCCACACAGTTGCGCATGAAATTCTGACATAAAATTAGAAATTTTATACAGGTTATTTATTATACAATGTGCTTCTAAGATGACTTTAGATAATTTTCACCGTGTTTAAATAAATATTTTCGAGAAATTAAGACATTTCTGTCAGCCAGAAAATAAAAATTACGTCAGTATTAAAATTTCATAATGGGCATCGTATCTGAAAGGGTTAAATATTTAGATGCATCCGTATATATTTGCATGTAGTTCGCGTATCTTTGATTGAGTATTTTATAGAATTTAGATTTTAAAAAACGAGGGTGTAGTGTTTTTAGCATAATTATTTAATTCGGGGTTTATTTTTATTGAAAGATTTATCCAAGGTGAAAGTTTTGGAGGGTTATTTATTTTAATACTTGGTAACATTTATCGAAGATTTTATACTATGTTTCTTGTACGCTCAGATATAGGTTTAGATTGAGGGGGGGTTTGTTTTGAAATAAATCTTGAAACTTACTCGTTTGTAGATTAGGATAAGCTGGGTTGGAGGGGATTAAAAGCGCTTTACTGCAATATTTTAGAACGAGTATTTGCCTTCTGTATTTAAGTGGCAGTATGTTAGATTCGGCATGTAATGATGGGATGGGGTTTGTATGAAAATCTTTAATACTATTCTAAGGGCTCCATTTTGAACGGTATCCAGGTTTGTAATAGTGCTCTGTGCTATGCTCTTATATGCTCCACTAACATAATCTAATCAGCTTAATATAAAAGACTTGTATAAAAGAGTGTTTTTCTGTCAGCTCCGCATGAGATGTGCTTAAGCATTTTCAACATATATAATTTTTGTGTATATGTTCCAGTTCAGCTTCCTGTCTAAAATTAGTCCCGGTACCTTTAAGGTGTCCGTGTTTTCTATCCCAGTCGAGCCTATTTGTAAACAAGGAGTGAGCAATTTATGTTTTTTGTCGAAAGAGATATATTTAAAGTTATACTTGATTACTAAAAATAGTTAAAGTCACTAAATTTATTTTTAATTATGCGAAGCTTTTCGACATTTACGCCATTGTCAAGCTATATACCGTTAAAATTAATTAATATAAAATCATAACATATTAATTTAAAACTAAGTTTACAATTTTACACAAAAATGAATTATTAATATAAAATCATAACATATTAATTTAAAACTAAGTTTACAATTTTACATAAAAATGAATTATTAATTCATTTTTGTGTAAAATTGTAAACTTAGTTTTAAATTAATATGTTATGATTTTATATTAATTAATTTTAACGCTATATAGCTTGACAATGGCGTAAATGCCGAAAAGCTTCGCATAATTAAAAATAAATTTAGTGATTTTAACTATTTTTAGTAATCAAGTATAAATAAAAATCACTACATTCCACAATCAATAAATATATTTAAAGTCCTGAGTTGTAGCCCATCTGTTTATGTCATTTATGGAATTTTGGAGCAATTGCTCTATGTATTTTATTTCACCGTGAGAATAGTAAATAATAAGGTCATCAACATAAATGCAGTAATTTACTGGACGTGAAATATGATGTTTAATACTTGATATAGCTCTTATGAATAGTGTGGGACTGATTACGGAATCTTGTGGAATGCCATTTTCTTGTATTTTTGTGTATGAAATGTGTTCAATAAAGATAGGTAAATTTCCAGTAAATCCCCATTGATGTAGCGTTAACAGTATGTGATGTTTACACAGCTTATCGAAGTCTTTCTCTAAGTCAAAGCTGACTAATGTAATTTTATTTAGAATTAAATTTTCCAGTATTTCGGATGTATTAATATAAATCCTGAGTGTCTCTTTGTTTTCTAAATCCGAACTGCATTGAATCTAATAAGTTTAAATTTTCAAGCTGCCACAGTAGTGTGCTGTTTATTATTCTTTCTAATAATTTGCACAGGGTATTTGTGAAGGAAATGGATCTATAGCTAGCAGGGTGTAGAGCATTTTTATTTCGTTTAAGAATAGAGATCAAGATGAGCTCCTCTCAACATTTCTGGGAAGGATTGATTTTCCCACAGGGTATTGAAAAAGTGTACAATTGCATTTTTCGATTTAGCATTCAGGTGTTTAATAATGTTTATGTGAATGCCATTAGCCCCGGCGGCAATTGAGCACACTTCTTTAAGGGTATGATTAAATTCTTTGTTTGTTATAGCAACATTATAGTTTTGATGAGTGCTTGAGTTAAAATCGCTATGTTTGACCCTTCTGGTGGTTTGTTTTTTTTTTTTATGTCCTCGGATTGATAATTATCAGACGATATTTCGTAGACAAAGTCGGCTAGGATATTTGCTATTTCTTGTTTATCATCTATGATTCGTGAATCCGTTTCGATAGCTACTATAGTCTGGCCTGAACATTTCTTTGTAATTTTACGAATTTGTTGCCATATTATATCTGATGGTGTAGAAGCATTTATAGTTTTAATAAAAAAATTATTTTGTATAATTTTATTTAGGAACTTATTGATTTCATTAATATCTCATACAGTTTCATTTCACCATATAATCATATATATATATATATATATATCCCCCTTTGTGGTACTTTGTATCTTCAAGGAACCGGAGCTCTAACCGGTATGGGGCGCGTCCACCGGTAGCGGATAGTGGAACGGCCTACAGATGTGTAGGTTAGCTGCGAATAAGACATTAGTCAAATAAGCAGTTGCGGACCAAGAGCGGCTACTGGTAGAAAGCCTCAGGCAGGTGATTCCAGTAGCGACAGGGTAGGAGAGGATGCAGATGGTCAGCTTGAGGAATTGACCATAAAAGTCTGCATAAATCTTATGACTGTCTCTCCCTCGACGGGTTAACGTCGCCGTAAAAATCTTACAACACTGTTATCTCCTCAGTAACAAACCGCTGCCTTGCGGTTCGTGTTTTGTACCCACAGGCTATAACAGTAAATCGTGTGAAAGGCAAGTGGAAACCACCACATTATTTTTTCAATGTAACCGCGCATAAAATAGGATGGAAAAGAAAACTCACCGAACCTACTGTACAGCTAATGGAAAAACGTAGGGGTATTATAAATCAAGGAGGTAGACACTCTTTAGAAGACGTCGGAAATTAACAAGATAATAAGGAGAAAAATCAAAGAATACATATTACAGTACGAAGACTCAAAAACGACAGAACTGCCGACAGTTGAAAATAAGAAGTCGCTCTACTACCAGGTGATCAAAATCTGTCTGGAAATACGGGTGTCAGCTGTCTCGAAAATAAGTAACGTGGCAATTATATAAAGATTACAAAATAAAGTTCTAAAAATCATTACAAATATGGTATGCGACGAATCAAACTCTCCACGCAGACCTGAAGATAAATTACATAAAAGATAAAATTGTGCAAACAGCAATAAAACCACGCTGTAAGACCTGGGTCACATTCAAATAATATGATAGTCGCACAGATATATATGGCGAAAAGAAACAACTTGTTACAAATGGGTCACTACGATCGAGCACGTATGCATCGATGATGATGATGATGATATATATATATATATATGTCGCAGTAGCATAGTTGTTAGAGTGCTCGACTGTCAACTCAACGGTCAAGGGTGCGAAACCAACTCGCGACATAGAAAAATGTATAAAGTTTTCCATCGTTACGTTATTAATTATCACGAAGAAGGTGTAGTGACACTCTACTCTGAATGACGTCATATGCGCCCGCATCTGCGTTACATATAATTAGTGCCTAGAATGCTAGCCCATTTTGTATGTAAGAAATAAGCGTACAATGACCGGTCACTATGTTCGATAACCAACAGCACGGCTACAACGATGATGATGACAGGTATATATATATATTTAATTATCTCGGGAACGGCCCCAACGATTTGAACGACATTTTGCAAGCCCGAGTACACCTGCCATAAAATTTTGAAAATTTCGATTTTTCTCCGTAGTCTTTTCTCGATACTCCCTTCTGTAAATGTACGTTAATGATTTCAGCTCGATAGCCTTAACCGTGCGAATGATATAAGCTCAGAAATGTGGTTTTTATCGCATATACGTAACAGTAATATAATCAAAAATTTATATATCCGACTCCGTTTCTATCTAAGCTACCGAATCTTCCGGAAATATTTTTTAATTCATGAAAGAATTATTTTAAAGAAAAAAATTCAATCGAAATATTCCAAAATTCCTTAAAAAAAAAAAAGAAAAGAAACGAGGGGTTCTGATACTTGTCAATACTAAAATTTTTGTTATAACTCCGAAAATTTATGGAAGAAAATTTAAAATCAGATGTGTGACCCCATTTTTATTAGTATATGATTCGCATCTAAATATATTTTCCAAAAATCACAGTTTTACAAGAACAAAAACTAAAAAAAAAAAACGACCAATATCATACTTTCTATATTATCGTGTGTCAACATGTTATTTATCTTTCTGTCTTCGAAAAATAAATAAATAAATAATTAAGTAAATAAATATATGCGCATATATATATATATATATATATATATATATATATATATATATATATATATATATATATATATATATAATTGCTCAATTCGTTAGAAGATGTTTTCACGGGAAGACAGGTTGTTCGAATTGAATGACGTCTACGTTTCTCTCATTCCGTATTCATAGAGTATTTGTAGCACTTCATTCTGTCCGTAAAAATACTACACGAAATCTTGTCAGTCAATATGACGGTGCATTCACGATGCAATAAAACTTTTTACCCTGTGTGGTTAGGCTGGAGGAAAACAGTTCGCATATGTGTGAATTATAGCTGCAGTTCGACGATGACAAAATTAATAAAACATCAAAATATCATAACAATTTTTCTTTAAGGAGAATAATACTTGACTTATATTAATCATCCATAAGTATATAGTATTTTGTTACAGATATTACGACGAAAATATAAAAATAAAATTAACCAGCAAAATAGCTTATGACTTATTATATACGTGCAATTTCGTAGAATTACGAGATAAATTAAATTGTTCCAATAAAATCATTTAATTAGTACTCCATATAATCGTGTCGAGTGATTGTACGTTTGTTAAAAAGCATATACATTTACAGTGGCGTAGCCAGGGATTGGTTTTTGGGGGCTGAATGGATTCAATCTGATAATAAGAAAATATATACTCGTTGTTAAATGCCGTTTGGCATTTTTTAAAACTATTTTGTTTTTTTTTTATTTTCATTTATTTAATTTAAATTTCGTTGTTTTTGAAGTAAATAAATAGTTTTGTAATATAGGAGGTACTAGAAGAATTTTGAAGAAAAACGCGAAGAATAGATTTTAAATTTGAAATCCTCAATAACATACTATTAATGTGTTCCAGTGATGTTAAATACTTCTGCCGTCTATTGCTTCTAATAGAATTACATATTCGACGTCTAATAAGTATAAAAATAACTCTGGTGAGTTGGATTGCTTTTAACCTATACTTGAGTTTTGGTTATTTACTTAAAGTTCAATTTAACTCGGGTTTACTGTTATAATTTAGTTTTGCTTAAACCCCCCTTCTTCAACCAAGTCTGGCTACGCCACTGTACACTTACAACGCTTGTTATTATCCGATAATGCGCAATTTATTTTAACAATATCTAATATGACCGGTTAGTATTTGTGCCATGAAAATTTTCTGTAATGTTTTTGTTTTTAAACGTTCTGTTTCGTTTACAGGAAAAGAAAAAAATTACTTACTAAAATATCGTATTTAGTTTTAAATTCATTTTAAAAAATTGTACGCTTAATTATTTTATCCGTTTTATTAATAAAATTATTCCTTCGTTTATTTACAAAAATTGACGATACTTTTTTAATTTATAAACGATTCGGTGACGCTCGTGTTCTCTCGTCTGGATAGCGATATTAGAACTAGTTATACAGGACTTGAATTTTTGAAAATTAGATAGTCAATCTAGTTTCTTAGATAATCGATTACAACAACCAGCATAGTGTCAGTATAACGAGTTCGCTAGTTCTTTATATCTCAGATTTAGTATCTATATTTTTTGGCCATCGAGCGTTTTAAAGATATAATAACAACATTTATTAACTTTGCTATTTACATAACGAATACACTTATTGTAAATCCCAAATTTTTAATGTAATCGGAAGAATTGAATGTACAATTAACCATTTTAATGTTATTACATTATATGTAACTTAGACATTGATCACGACACGGTACAATATGATTTTAGATTTGCTAATCTCAAAAATAAAGTTTAAACAGGCTACTATTATTTGAAGTTTACTAATAATATCAATAAATTTATAATAATACATCAATAAATTTATTTTATGCGGGCAGACATATTTAAATAATCTACACAGATTGATGATAATGTAGCAGGTATAAGCATTTGAGCCAGTCCTATAGTAACGACTACGACAATTAATGAGATTGTTTTATTTATTATTCTATATTAATTTTAGAATTATTTAATATGTTTTTTATATATAATTTTTATATATATGTATGTATGTATGTATCCTATACTTCTTCGCCGAATAATTTTCCGGGCAATACTCGGATACATTCAAAATGCATGCAGAGATTCATATTCTCGGTGTCGGGATGAAACCATTATTGAAAGCTGGTTATCAGGATAGTCAGAGATGCCATCAAAACAGATCAGTGTAACATGAAACTTACAAGCAGCTGTATGGGTACTTTCTGACAATAGTACAACTAAGTTGAAACCGATAACATGTGAAATATATCGAATAAATTAAGATCTATTTACGGGGACACTAGGAACACTTTCTAACAAAAATCGAATGAATACAAACGGCTAGAAGATAAAGTGCGGAAAGAAGTAAGGCATCTATTTAACGTGTGCGCAGAAGAACCAATCGAAAGAAGGGTGAAAAATAAATCAAAAGAAATTAAATGGGATGCGAATCCACTGCGTACGTTTCGCGGATGATATTTCTCTATTATTGGCGGAATTAGAGAACAATAGAAATAAACTCTCAAAAATTAAATAAACGTAAAATAAATATTCGATAAAAAGAAAAGAAAATTAACGAGTAAGAACAGACTAAATAAAACGTCAAAATAGGTAACACTCAATCGGGACAAGTCGCTGAAACATGTGACCTAGGAAACGTGTAATAACAGTGGCCTAATAGAAGTATAACAAATATTTAAAAAAGACGAATGGGATAAGCATTTAATAAGGAAAATATTCTGTATTAACAAATAAGAATATTAGTATATAGACGTCCGAAAAATTTGAAAAAACACAAAACATACGTTCAGAGTCGATTGCGAAAATTGTCGCCTTAAGAGAAACGAATAAACTGAATTCATCGGAGATGTGAATCTGACGCAGAATAACGAAAACGTATGTGAAAGAAAATCGCATAGAAAAACGGGTAATAAAACTGTTAGGACATGTAATAAGACGTAATAACTTAATATAATAGAAGGTAATGTGTTACACTATAATGAATAGTAGTGTATACGTAAGTAAGTACAAGTATTTTGTCTATTATAGGGACAGTTTTATAATGTACAAGTCGTTTAAGCAGCTTGAAAAAGCACTGAGAAGAGATATTAATAAATAAATAAACATTAGTATATAATGTGCAGGATCTTTCTCTACGCGAATGTGTTATGTATTATATATTGATATATATATATATATATCCATCCGTTATTTCGGCCACGCTCCTAACACAATATAGTATATATATATACATATTACGTATGTATATATCCGTCCGCTAAAAACTTTAAATTATTGTAATTTCCGTTCTGTTTGTGATATCAATGTGAAGCAACGCTCAGAACAAATTTGATAATATAGGATATAAGCTGTGCGAATTTCATCATTATTGTTTCAATAGTTTTCGAGTTAAATCGGAAAACAGACACAACAATTTTAAATAATAGATTTTCTGTTTGTCTAAATATTCGAAAATCACAGACAGACATTACAGTTTTATACATTAGTGTAGATATATACATACATATATATATATATATATATATATATATATATATATATATATATATATATATATACATTACAATTACAATTACGACAGCCTGTATTTCCCATTTTAAATTAAAATTTACAAATATTATTTTCTTAATGCTAAACTAGTATTAAAATATGTATAATTTTCTTACTGCTAAACTAATATTAATATGTATAGTTTCCTTAATGCTAAACTAATATTAATATGTTTAACTGTATTAGGGAAATTAATCCCGTAAACGAGCATTGGCCTCTTCTAATTTATTGAACGTTTACATATTTTTCTCTTAGCTGTTTTCAGTTCATCCGATTAAGTGCTCTTGACAATATCGTCGCTCCATCTCATTTTTGGTGTTCGCCTCAATCTTTGCCTATTTATTGGTAACCATTCAGTACATTTCTTGGCCCATCTGCTTATGTCCATTCAACCAATTCCACTTCATTTCCAGTATTTTGCGGAGTGCATCTTCTGTTTTTGACTTATCTCGTAATACTTTATTACTGATATATATATATATATATATATATATAATGTATTGTATGTAAGTCTGCGTGTGTGTAAACTAGGTGGTGTACTATGCCCGAAATTGGTGAATTAATAAATATAAATTTGGTTTGATAGTCACGTGTTATTATATAATAGTAAAATCTGTATTATGTCGAAACGTCGATATACGCGTAAGAAAGTAATTTATAAATTTCAAATTCTGTATTTTTTAATAAGCTACATCGGTTTTTTCATAAAGATGTTTATTTAAAATTCCGGTTACGTCTGTATACTTTTCTCGGAATTACTTACTCTTCATCGTTTACATTATTAGTAATATTACTTATTATTATTGTTATCGTTGTTGGGGGTTATTTTAGAATTACTTTTACACTACTAAAATACCAAACGATGTCGTTGGGAAATTGTCGCGAATTTAAATTGCGTTCACGAACTACCGACATGTATTAGAAGAAATAGACGAAGATAACGAATATTCGTGAATGGTTTATTTTTTTTGGCTTCGAACAATAATTTTATAAGGTCCAATCTCTACTAGAGTGGCCAAGGTCATTTGTTCATTCGGAACGTGCCTGATCGAGTAAATTATATGTTTGTTAAAGTTTAATGATTTTTAGAACAATACTCTGAAGAATATTAATTATTCCTTGTTCCAACTTTCTTGTTTTAATTGAAACGCCGTTTTTAATATTTTATCAATAGCGATTACAATCACAGCTGGGCTAACGTAGCGATACGTTTTGCCACTGCGCTAAAAATTTAAACCGAGTCACGAGTATCGGCATAGCGCCGGCGAGGTTGGTACTTAATATAGTTCATTTTCTAATTTCAATTCCATTGCGTATATATATATATATATATATATATATATATATATATATATATATATATATATAATAATGTTCCACCTAAGAGAGCGAAACACAAATACTCTGTTCTCGATGACAATTTACGTTCTCTTAAATCCTCTCTTAGGTAGAGATATATTAGAACTGTTCTCTCTCTGGTAATGTACCATACCAGAGAGATCAAAATAGGAAAGTCACGGTCGCCAGCACAGAATACTGTGCAAATTTATTTTACTAAGTTAATTTTTAATATATTTTACGAGATTAGACTCAATTTGTTTGATATTCACAGGAAACTAAATCTCTCGGCGTGGAGCCAACAATCAACAGTAAATGACTAGTATTAGTTTGAAATTTTTTATTATTTTATTTTAATACCTTATCGTTATTCCAGTTTTATTTTTCTTCTTCTTCATTCCTCAATCTTAAACTAAGATTGGTGGACAGTTATGTTGCCATTTTCTTCGTGTTTCCATAACATGATGTTTATCTGTTTAATACAATTCTGCCTCGGCCTTCCTCTTTTTCTTTTCCCTTCTAACGGTCCTTCAATTATCTACGTTAAATACTGATTACGTCCGAGTACATAACCGATCCATTTTTAGTTTCTTCATCAGATTTCTTTCTTCATTAATTATTATTAAAGACTTTTTCGTTGTTCATATTATCTGTCCAATTTATCTTCTCAATTCTTCTCCAACACCAGATTTCCAATGCTTCTATTTTCTTTTGCATTGTTTTATCAATCGTCCAACTTTCTGATCCATAAAGTAGTATACTCCATACAAATGTTTTAATAAAATTTTTCTTTATATCTGTTTTGATATTTTTTTATGTCAGTAGTCCCTTCTTTTTCATAAAGGCTTGCTTCGCCATTGCGATTATTTCCTTTATATCTGGTCCACATTTACCATCTTCTGTTATGAGACTGCCTAAATATTTTTGTTTTTTAACTTGCTCTATTATTTCTTCGTCTATTGTTATATTAACTTTTTTGTCAAGATTTTTTTTTGCTGCATCTCATAACCCTTATCTTATTTTTATTTATGTACATATTATATAACTTTAAAATTTTATTGATTTTCTGCAAAGAAGTATTTAAATCTTTCTCGCTTTCTGTAATCACAACTATATCATCTGCAAACATAAAGAGATTTACTTTCATTCCTCCAACAGTTATTCCATTGTTATCTTCCTCCTTCCATTGTTTTATTGCTTGATCTAAATATGTATTGAAAAGAGTAGGTGACAGGTTACATCCCTGTCTTAGTCCCTTCCTTATTCTTGCTTCTCTTTCTGTGTCTTTTATATTAAATTTCGCTATTTGTTTTCGATGTAGAGTATCTATAAGCTTTATTTCTCTTTCATTGATATTAAGTTTTTTCAATGCGCTTTTTAGCAGATTCCAATTACATCTGTCGAAAGCCTTTTCTAGGTCTACGAAAGACAAATATATCGATTTGTCTATTTCTATTCTTTTTTCGATGATCAGTCTTAATCCTAAAATTGCTTCTCTTGTTCCTTTTTCCTTTCTAAAACCATATTGTTCTATTTTATTATTTATTCTTTCGAGCAAGATTTTTGTTATGATTTTTGACGCGCATGGAAGCAGATTTATCATTCTATGTTCTTCACATTTTGTTGTACCGTTCTTTTTAGGAATTATCATCATCTTGCTTATGTTAAAGTCTACACGAAGCTCCGTTTTTTCATATATTTATTTTATTATATCATATATCTTGTTCTTTGTCTTTTCATACAATGATCTTAATAGCTCACTACTAATGTTATCATAGCCCGAAACTTTCCCTGTTTTCAGTAAAGCCAAAAAAAAATAAACCATTCACGAATATTCGTTATCTTCGTCTATTTCTCTAATACATGTCGGTAGTTCGTGAACGCAATTTAAATTCGCGACAATTTCCCAACGACATCGTTTGGTATTTTAGTAGTGTAAAAGTAATTCTAAAATAACCCCTAACAACGATAACAATAATAATAAGTAATATTACTAATAATGTAAACGATGAAGAGTAAGTAATTCCGAGAAAAGTCTACAGGGAGCTCAGTTTTTTCATATATTTCTTTTATTAATACATCTTGATCTTTGTATTTTCCATCCAGTGATTTTAATAGTTCGCACTAATGTTGTCATATCCAGGAGCTTTTCCTGTTTTCAGTTCTCTTAATGCTTTTTCTAATTCTGCTTTCATTATTGGTGCTCCTTTATTATCTTCTGTTATATGTTCATTTAGGTACAACTTATCATTTTTATTTATTATGATTTGTTCTTCTTTGCTTTCTATGTATCTCTTCCATCTGTCCAGTATTTCTTCTTCATCTATCACTAGTTTTCCATTTTAATTTACTATTCCATTTATTTTTGTTCTTGATTTGCCTAATTGTGATCTTATCTCTTTATATGCGCTTTCTACATTTCCTTTTCGAATACTTTCTTCCACTTCTTTACATTTCTCTTTTTCACCTTTTTTGCTTCTCTATTTATTTTGTTTCTATATTTTTTTGTACATTAATTTTCCTTCTATTGTATTTACATTTGTATACTTTCTTCTTTTTTCCATTAAATCGATTACTTCATCCTTAATCCATGGTTTTCTATAAATTTTTTTTTCTTTACCTAGTACATTTTCCGCTGCTACTGTTATAGCTTTCTTTATTTACATTTTTCATCAATACTACCTGTATGCGTATCTTTATGTTTTCTTAAATATTCTATTATTTCTTTTTGATATGCAGTTTGTATATTATTCTTTTTCAGTTTTCTTATATTCCACCTTACTTGGTCAAATCTTTTTCTATCCGTTTTTTCATATTTCAGTTCTGTTTTCATTAACACCAGATTGTGATCGCTGTCTATGTCGGCGCCTGGATATGTTTTACACTGTTTTATCTGGTTTTTATATCTATTTCTGACCATAATATAGTCTATCTGGTATCTTCTTATATCCTCTGGCATTTTCCAGGTATAGATTCTCCTTTCATGCTGTTTAAATAGCGTATTTCCTATAATCAATTCATTTTGTTTGCAGAAGTTTATTAGCATTTCTCCTCTCTAATTTCGTTTGCCCATGCATTCATCTTCTTTTTCTTTCCCTACTATCGCGTTCCAATCGCCTAGTATTATTAAATTTTCTTTTGGATCCACATATGTTATTGTATCTTCTATTTGAGCGTATATTTCTTCCACTTCTTCATCTGTGTATTCATTTGTTGGCATATACACTTGTATTGTTGTTGTTATTACCGGAAGTGTTTCTATTTTAACTAGTATCATTCTATCACTGACCTGCAAATATGTTTTAATTTTATTACCCCATTTTTTGTTAAATATTATTCCGACACCATTTTTGCCATTATCTTGCCCCTGAAGTGTACTATTCGGTAATCATTGCTCCAGAAATCATTCTTTCCAATCATTCTTGTTTCTGATATTCCCAATATATCAACTTGGTGTCTTTTCATCTCAAGTTTTATATTTTCCAATTTTCCATATACCTTCCTATGTTCATAATTGGTTTTATTGTCATCTCTTTTTTTCTTCTATTTCCAGGCACATATTTTTCACACACAGCCTGGTTACCTACTGTTGTGCGGGTGGTTGCATATTTCTCACCATAAGCCCCACCTTGACTTCGGCGCCGGTTGCTAGCCGGGTCGCTTGGCATATCTATTTCTATTTTTTGCGTTTTCATAACTGTAAACTTAATAAGGTCGTTTTCCGTTGCTTTCCTCATCGCAGTTTTAGAACCACTTCAGTAATATGTGCTCCGTGCTTGCTAAATAAATGTTCCATGACTGTTCTGAACTTCTGTTCTCCACCCATGGTCAGTGCTAGTTGCACTGCTTCCACAAAGTTTTATTTTACATTACATGAAAACAATTTACAATTAAATATTCAAATTTCAATATAATACAAATTTACAAAAATACACAAATTCATTCACACACAATTCACAAAATATAAAATAGCGTAACCTGGTGATACCACCGGTTATGATTATTATTATTATTAAAAACGAGCAATTATTCTCGTTACTATTTCGCTCGATCTCTTTCCGTACGAGTAGTTCGATTGATCTACAACCTTTCCGACGAAGGTACGATCTCTTCATAACAACGATACCGATTATAATATTAACCATACTCGCTTATCTTTATACGACACGTGTATCTTATACATACATACATATATATATATATATATATATATATATATATATATATATATATACATAAAACGCGATTATCGGTTGCTGGCTCCACGTGCGACTTGTTTCCTGAAATTTCCCCGTTAATCTGGGATTGATCATTACTATTATGTTCTACTCGTAACTTAATAGACGGATAATACCGATATATATATATATATATATATATATATATATATATATATATATATATATATATATTAATCTCGGACGAGCCTATGACCTTCGCTAATCTGTATTATTTTCCAAAACTTATTTATTTATTTTTTCTTATTGATAATAAATTTCTACAACACCCCCTAGTTATTAACACGCCGTAATATATATATATATATATATATATATATATATATATATATATATATATTATATATATGTATGTATCTATGTTTGTATATATAAACATCACTACCCTCTCACCATTATTAAAACTGTCCATAAAGAATAACGAAAAACAATATGAAATAACCCTTACAATGTCTCGCATTATAAATTGCTTCAGAACGGTCTTCCATATTTATTTTACAATGTACACATGCCAATTAACTATATTCGCCCACTTGTAATTGTCATATGTAGACTACGGTCCGGAAAAAATCGTCTCCCTTTTTCAATGTACCTTACTATCTCTTCCTACTGTTCATACCCTGCATATATCAGCCCTATTGCTGAAGTAATTCACATATTCGTCGCCACATTGAAGAATCCCGCCAGGTTAAAGTATATACATTAATATGCGCACGCCTTCTGTGAAAGAATTGCAAAAAAAAAATAATAATAAAACATAAAAAAATAAAAACTTCATTTCCTCGAATGAATTTTGATAAAATTTTACTTACAAGTCATTTAAAAATTGACTGTGGACATCGTGTACTCACAATACCGAAAATATAATCTATCTAATTAATGAAACTAATTACAATAATTTAATCATATTACTAATAAATAATGGCAAATGTCGAAATATAGTCCAGGAACCACATAAGATGTAAGCTGGGATACGACAAATGTAATGCACTATCACCCATATGAAGGTAACACTGGAATTGAGTAAGAATATAGATTAGGAAGAAATCACGAAAATAACAATTGAAAGAACGGGAAATAACTTACGGGCCGAGCTACTGCTTCGTTTTCGCAGATCACTTCGCATATTTAGCAGAAAACGTAGCAAAAGCCAGACGTCAAGTTGAAGTACCAAGCATTATGGCGGCAAAAGTTGAAGACAAAATTTACGAGAGCAGCTGTAAAAATGCTTTGAACAATTCGTATACGTATGGGAAGAAATTCGGAAATAAAAAAATCGATGTAAGAACGAAAATATTGGTTAGAGAAGAAATGCTAAAATCAATAAAATCTTCATTAACGCAGCGACTTGACCTCAAACGAGGAACTCGAAATCAACTGAAACTCGAGCAGACGACTATAATTCGAAAAATATTGCGGCCCGAAGAACAATTGAAATTAAAAAGCAATATCCTAAAGTATACAAAACAATGATTATCTGTGACGCAATCAGGTAAAGGAAAATAGCATTTTACGAACACATTTAAAACAACCGATAACTCGGCATCTTCAACGACAATTCGAAAAGCAGATTATGGTGGATAGCGCGAGTTAAATATAGTCGTGAATAAGAGGAAGAAATTAAAGATAGGAAAAAGTTTATCAAACTATTCAAACATTCTACGAGATTAAACAAAGAAAAAAGTCACACACGGAAAGGATAAAAGAATAACCGGGAAAGGAAGGAAAGCAAAAGGAAGGAATAGTTTGTAATTGACATTATGCGAATAATATTTCCGCGGTCTGCAGATGGTGAAAGTAGTTTGAAAAACTGTATAATAATAATAATAATAATGATGATGGTACATTCTCGTGCACTTTGGTAATGATTTCGAAAATATGTGGTCCCATTGAAAACAGCCGGCACGCAAATTGATTATTAATGAAAAAATCGATCATAAAATTAACAGTAATAATAACACTAATAATAATTCAATTCAATTCAATTCAATTTATTATTATGACATTTCATTAAAAAGTTTACATACATGAAAATAAAACATAGACCGACTATGCGCATAAACTGCGCGAGCGCCGGCTAACAAATTAAAATTATAGCATTTACAAACATGTTAGTAATAAACGGAAAATCATAAACAAATTATAAAACGCTCCTTAATGAACTGTTTGATAATATATAAATCAAATTAAAATAATCACAATGCGCGCGCGAAAAACATAAGTAAAAATGCAAAATAAATTAAGTAAATGTAGATACACTCACAAACTAACAATAAACCGTGTGAAACAGTAATAACACATGATCATCTTCTCCTGATATAATAATAATAATAATAATAATAGTAATAAAATTATTAATATTAATGATCACAATTGCGTGTTCGTATCGTCTGGCAAACAATTTCAGTTACATGTATTAAGGAATGGAGGGAACATTGTTGTTAGGCGAAATATTATTTTCTACTTTACTAAATTATTTTCTTTTTACAATGTTAAAAAACAAGACGAAAAATGAATGAGGAAGAACAAACTCTACTCCTCTTCCTGTTCCAATGCCGATAAACGTGTGGTACATTTTAAATAAGTATTACGTATTGGTAACATGGTAATTATATATATATATATATATATATATATATATATATATATATATATATATATATGTATATATGTATATGTATATATATATGTGTATATATATATGTGTGTGTATATATTATCATCAAGTTTCATCTCCTTCAAAGGACGTTGCGCATCAAGGGCGTTCGATTTTTTATATTATCCTAAGTCTGGCTGCAGCTACCACTTCCCCGGCTATGTTGAATCCAATGTTTGATGTCACATATTCAGATCTTTTCCTTCCTCTTGTTGCTTTTCCAAGTATTTTTCCTTGTACTGCCAATGTAAACGCAGTCCCGCTTTACAGAGCTTGTGACCAATATATTTCATATATATATATATATATAGGATAAACTTTTCTAACACGTTTTTACACCAACACACCTGTTGAATAATCATAATCCACTTGCATGGTATAAAAACGTTCATCCATACACGTGTGTATATATATATATATATATATATATATATATATATATATATATATATACATATACCCGTGAAAGTATTCCAATAAAAAATTACCTCACTTAAGTGACGAAACAATAAAACTAACGACTCCGCAAGTACATATTTCGTAACTTATTATGTAATACAATTGCGTTAGCAAAGTTTAAACAGTTAAATAATTGAGACACGAGTGAAAGTTCTAGCAAGCGGAGCAAATTGCTTCCCCCGCCGTAAGATAAACAAACTGTGTGCGTGTAAATTTGCGAACCGAATAATAAGTAAATGTATATAACAAAATATAACGCAAAATCTGAAACTTGTTAAAACTATACCTACATAGCAACTATTTGGTACATAAGTAGGTAGAGAGGTGTATAGAAACACACGCACACATATACACATACACAAAATACAACGTATGTAATATATATGAATATTTATATAAGATGCGTACGTGCGATTCGAATATCGAACTATCTGAATGCGTACGTTCAGTCATATATGATTCAGTGGCGTTGATATAGAATGGTCTGACCAGATACGCTATCTTGGTGTCATTTTAGACAAAAGGCTAACCTTTTCCAAGCATATTGACCATGCATCATTGAAGACAAACAGAGCAATCTGTTCAATCTACCCCATTTTCAATCGTAAATTTCATTTAAATATTAATAATAAACTAATAATCTACAAGTCAATCATTAGGCCTATTTTAACATATTCTTGTCCAGTTTGGTCTTCAGTCTCAAATGCTAGTTTTAATAGACTGCAATTAGTCCAAAATCGATGTCTTAGATGTATCCTCAATGTCCCCGTATACACTAAAATTTCATATATGCATCGTGTTCCGCAGGTACCATATGTAAAAGACTATATTCTCAAACTATCCCAAAAATATTTTCTCAATTGTAGTGCGCACCGTAATAATTTACTTCCAGCAATAGGAAATTACGATTCCAGGGAACTAAGTATTATATTAAGTATAAGCATCGACGCATTAAACATAATGTATTATTCTCATAACGTTATAATTTTTTGTTTGCTTTCGTTTCCATTACTTATAAATGAGATATTACATATTCGTTATATAATTAAACTTATTATTTTTTTAAATCACCTATTGAATTTGTGATGGTTTTTTGTCTGATTTTTCCATCAATACTATTTTCATCTTGTATATTTATTATTTACCGGTTTACATTATTAGAATTTTTACTTTCATAAATGGAGAGGGCATTTGTTCCGGTACATTTATTAAATATTATTATAACTTTTCAATATAATGTCAAATATACGCGTTTTTACATTTTATGATTGAAATAAAAATTAATTACTTTTATACTAGCCAAATGTAGAATCGTCCTGTCGATTTCTATCTGAATTATTCGAATATATATTATCAATAAATTAAAAGTAAGTAAAGTCAGATCAGCTCGATGGTTGAGTGACGTAGGCTGTCTCATCAACTCGTAGATTAATAGATCAACGATCTCAAACGACGCATCTTTAGTAAGCCAACAGGGGGTGATTTGACATTTGCCTTCTTCGACTTCTGTACTTACCCAGCAGCTGATACTTACTTGTCGACCGATTGGATGGATGGAAAAGAAGTCGAATAAGAAGAACAAGCCTTTATTTCCCTTGGCAAATAGTTATTTCAATTCGATAATAAATTAAATTTTTAATGTTTAATATAAATCCGATAAAAAAATGAAAAATGAAAAAAAAAACGGCAAAATAAAAAAAAAAAAACTGCTAAAATGAGAGAAAATAAAAATAAAAACACAATTAAGTTAACCCACAAATCGGATAATTACAATGTACAATCGATATTTATTAATAAATCGCATAATAAAATAATATTATACTCGAAATAAGGAAATAATTCTTATAAAAATCTACGCTTAATTCTACGGTGTTTATACTTAGTATACCGTGTACGGTGCCGTATCGTAGTTATCGGACAACTAATATTAATTTATCCCGATAGATATTATCGAAGAAATTTTTGGAAATTTTGTTAATAAATTGATCAATAAACGGTAGTTTTTTGTACGTGTAAATATGAAATTTTTATATTACGGAGTAACATTTAATATAGTTCTACAACGATAATTTTGGACTATCTGAAGCTTTTTATACGTACTATTAGAGATGACCTGAATTAGCTAGAGATCTTTTTACAATGAAAAATTCTTGTCTCCGATAAGACTCGAAATCAGGTCGTGCGAGCAGAACGATGGTACATTACGTCACGAGGCCCTTGTATATATATATATATATATATATATATATATATATATATATATATATATATACATTGGGATGTAAAATTATCAATGTAAGCACATTTGTTCTTCATGCATACCTATTTCATCAACGGAATAGGTCTAATATAAATAATATATTTGATTTATTATTAGGAAAAGTATTATCTACGTTGTATCGAGCAAAAACGAATGTGATTAAACTGAATGACTTTATAAATTGAATATTCGATACACTATCGAATTTACTAAACTCGATTGTACTTTATTAAAATTATGTAGAAAATATTTTCTTTAATTTTATTATCCGGGAGATGCTCGATTTAAATTATCGTCTTCCTATTTTAAGTTCGTAATGTGTACGTTGATCTATGTTTTTTACTATATAAAACAATTATTTTTTATTGTATGGGGATTTAACTTATAAAATTTGTTATAACATACATGTATTATATTTTATTACTATTATTATTATTATTGTTATACAGATAAATAAACATAGTTACGTATATAATTGTAAATTTATTATCTATCTATCTGCATATGCTTTAGAACTTCATTTAACGAAAACTATTTATTTTTTAACGTGCGCAAAACTTGAAACATATATCTGTTTTACGTCAGACATTGTTTATACATTGATACATACGTGTATATATGTATATATACATATATTCATTTATTTATTTATTTATTTATACGTGAACACAAAATAAAATGAATGCCACGTTATATTGTTTACCAAACGCCCCAACAACGACTTATACAACTTACCGAATTTTATTCTTGTACCGTCCTTTAATTCATTTTTGTTTAATTTTTCCTCATCGCCTGCTTATCCTAACTGGCAAACTGTAATCAATCTAAAAACATAAACGAATCAAGCAAACAACTCTAACTTACTGAAAAGGGTTGGAAAATCCACCTGCTATCACTATCACTGCTCTCGCTAATACCGTAGACAACGAATACTACTTATCTCTGGAAGTCACGCATCGCCACGAAATTTTCCGAATTGTCACATAGATTTTTTCCCCGTCCGTTTATTTGCTTTTCCCCCGTGTCTTGTTTCAATTTTTCTACCATTTTCACGTTCCGTTTGATAATTCCTTCAGACATATAACGCGAATTTTACTGGGAACAATTTTATTTCTTTTATCATCTAACCGTATTTATAAGTTTAATATACACATATATGACGTATAAGCATATTAATACATTCCTTCTAATCATATACTTATCGTTACATCTGTACAAGCGTGTTCTTTTCCATCTAAGTTAATTATCAGTAGTGTAACATATATAAGATCGCTTTTACACGTGTATGTAGGTATGTTGTGTACGTAATAAATAAAAAAACCCGAAATGAATAACATCGATGTATGTATAAATAAATTCGTATATATGTAAGTAAACTTACCACTTGTTTATTAAAATGTATGCGCATATATATATATATATATATATATATATATATATATATATATATATATATATATATATAACGACATTTAACAACAGACGAGTTAAATTATATTTTACTTAAATGTAAGAATTCCTTTACTAAGAAAATTAATGTGATAATATTAGAAATACGGCAGAATAGATGGATTAACGATTTGCGCGTTAGAACTTCTTTAAAGTTGAAAATAGAGTTAGGGTTAAAGATGATTTCGATGTAAATATTTCTTTTCCAGTTGGATGCTATCTGGCCATGGTCATTTCGGAGAGTAGTTTAAGCGTTTTCCCACGGGACCATCTAACTTTTGTCTGTATTGCAGTTCTGAAGTGATACGGTTGAACATTTTCTTTTTGAATGTACTCAATATAAGCACATTTTTCGGTTCGGTATTAAACAATTTATTTGTAATTAATAATTGAACAGGATTAAATTCAGATAACGTTAAGTCATTTAACAGTTATGTTAATATCGTTAGGCGTATGCGTTATAGATTAATAATTTTGAGTTTATTACAGCGACTAGACTTTTGCAACGCGGTTATAAACAATAAACATATGTATTTTTCATATCTATATATTTATATATCTATATATTTATATATTTGTATATATATATATATATATATATATATATATATATATATATATATATATATGAAATATATACTCAGCGAATTACGAATTTTTAAATTTTAGACCCGACCAATCGTAAAATTTTTAAAATTTCGTTTTTTTAGGCGTATTTTTAGTTGTATTTTTTTTATACATATCTAAATGTACGTTGATAATTTCAGCTAGATCACATTAACCGTTCGAATCTTATAAGCTTAGAAATTTGATGTTTATCGAGTATGAATTATATCTCGAGTACCGTTTCGATTTAATCTGTCGAATATTCTAGAAATATTGTTTAACCTATGAAAGAATTATTTTAAAGAAACAAAATACGGTCGACAAATTTCAAATTCGTTTCCAAAAACCAAAAGCAAATTAATATACCGCCTTCTGGTATTTTTTAAAATTGACAGTTTCGGTTATAACTCGAGAAATTTATGAAACGACATTCTACGTGATTAAAATAGTAACATATTTAATGGTTTTTGATAGCATGCAATTAGATGTTTATACCAGGTATATATATATATATATATATACATAAACACATATTGTTCTATATGTAAACTAAAACGTAATTATAGATCATAAACTAAAGATATACAAGCAAAAACACCTTTTACAAACTCCCACTAAGACGTCTGTACACTTGGAAATCACCATAGGATCTTTTTCCAATAAAGGTTCTCCTCATTTAATTCTAGTCCATTCTTTCTGTTCAGTCCTAAGACTGATCTTTTCCAATGATGATATTTTTCCAATGTTCCCGATTTTCCGCAGCTCTTTTTAACTCCTTATAACTAATGAGCTCTGTGGCTCGTAATAAAGTTGCTACGAATGAATTTCTGGATCTTCCACGTCCTCGATTCCGTTGAATTTTACCCTCGAAATCATCCCGAATTAATCGTCCATGTCTTATAACATGATCAATCCAGATTAACCGCGTTCTCCGTATCCGACCCGTGAATCCCCTTTTTCAGTTTATTCTATCCATACGTTCTTTGATTTTGAAGTGAAACTTCTATTGGCGCATTATATATGGAGAGTTAACCAGCAAAACGAGCCTGCGAGAGGAAGTAACGGATATATATAAGGTTACCAACGGCTTCAACTATGTAATTATTTTTTTAATACGATATCGCTGTCTCTTTCATTTAACAGGTTTATATAGCGTAGTATACGTATATACACATAATATATATCCGTCCGTTATTTCGGTCACGAACCCTAACACAATATAGTATACGTATATATTACGTATGTATATATCCGTCCGTTAAAAACTTTAAATTATTGTAATTTCTGTCCTGTTTGTGATATCAATGTGAAGCAAAGCTTAGAAATTTGATAATATAAGCTAAAAGCTGTGCGAATTTCAAAATCATTGTTTTAATAGTTTTTGAGTTAAATCGGAACAGACTGGTAGACAGACAGACAAAAATTTTTAAAATAAAATTTCAGTCTATGTGTGATAAAAATACCCCAATGCAGTGATTATAACGAAAATAGACATACTACAGTTTTACATATTAGTATTAGTACAGATTAGTATACATGTGTATATATATATATATAAAAGAAACTAAAAGATCGAAAGACGGTAGGAGTAGACGGTATAGCTGCAGAAATGCTGAATTCAACGGAAGAATCAGGAATAATGGTATTGCATATGATTTGTCAACGGCAGCTGGCCAGAAGAGTGGACAAAATTAGTATATGTACCACTACACAAAAAGGGCTCTACAGAAGATTGTGGAAATTACCGTACAATAGCATTAATTAGTCATGCCAGTAAAATACTACTATATGCATTACAATACCGGCTTAAATACTATCTCCTACCACACAAATTTCGTTAGAACAAACTAGGTTTGTACCAGGTACAGACACACGTGAACAGCTATTAAATATAAGACAAATAATATAAAAATGCAACGAATATAACATTCCGGGACTGCTTTGTTTTTTAGATTACGAGAAAGCTTTTGACAACATCAAGTGGACGAAAATGTGGCAAATATCACTAGAAATGTGAACACCGAAGCATCTAATTTATTTGATACAAAAATTGTAGTTAAATAATAAAGGTTTTATTGAACAGGAGAACGAAAAATCGAAAGAGTTTTCAGCAAGAATGGGAGTACGACAAAGTTGATGTATTTCACCGATTCTCTTCAACATCTACGGGGAATGGATTGTAAGAAGAACAATGGAAGGATGGCAAGGAGGAATATCTATCGGAGGGAAAAAAATTACAAACATTAGATTTGCAGACGACATTGTATTACTGGCCAGCACAGAGCAAGAAATGTTTGAATTACTATCAAGAATCGATGTGGTTGACAAAGATGCTGGTTTCAATGCTTATCATTGATAAAGAAAACAAAATCCAACAATCACTGACTCTGCTGCGAGATATTGAAATTAAAGATAAATTAATTTATTAGGGTGCGTGCATATCCAAAAATGATGGATCAGAAGAAGAAATAAGGAGACGGTTAGCTGTTACAAATGTCGGGATTGGGAAACTCAATTGTATATGAAAAAATCATAAGACCTCTAAAACAACAAAACTGTTACTCCTTAAAACGTTAATTTTCTCCATAGCGACATACGACTCAGAAACCTGGACGATTAATAAATCGATGAGGAAGAAGCTTGAAGCTTTCAAAATGAAGGGATACGGAAAAATTTTAAGGATCCCATGGACGACCCCCACAGAACTAATGATCCTGTTTCAAAAGAACGGAAAATCAAACCCACTGAGCAATTAGTACCATCCATTGAAAGACGCATGGTAGGCTTCTCTGGTCATATAATACGAGCAAATGGGCTGGAAAGAACAATTCTGCAAGGAAAGGTTAATGGAAAAAGGAGTCAAGGTAGATCGATGAGTCGTCACATTGATCAAATCACAAGGTTATGTAAAGTACACACACAGCAAATCATGAATCTAGCGCAGAATCGATATAAATGGCGACGTCTTGTAACTTGCATCAAATAAGGTCACGATATCCGGATCGGATAACGAAACGAGAAGAAGAAGAAGAAGAATATATAT
The DNA here is from genome assembly GCA_032883995.1 of Coronaproctus castanopsis. Taxonomy (NCBI): domain Eukaryota; kingdom Metazoa; phylum Arthropoda; class Insecta; order Hemiptera; family Monophlebidae; genus Coronaproctus; species Coronaproctus castanopsis. The sequence goes on from CM065052.1 coordinate 159,511,609, forward strand.
GTATATACCAACACCCGCCTTTGTTGCGTTGGGTGTGTCAATGAAGTAACGGACAAATATATATATATATATATATATATATATATATATATATATATATATATATATATGTCGTTCGCATGTAACTGCACCACCAACACCTGTCTTTCAAACCACCTGTCTTTTTCCATCTTGTTAGTCCATCTTATTTCTCTATTCCCAGCACCACATTTCGAACACTTGCAAATTGTCCACATATCGTTTATTTATATAGACCATACGTACGCTTTCAACAAGCATTTTCTCAAGTCAATTGGAGTTGATTTTTGCATTAATATATTTTGTTTCTTCCTAAACGTCAGCTTCGCAAATCCAATACGTGAACTAATTTCCTGGTCACAATATGAGACCTCCGACACTATTTGTCCTAAGTATTTAAATTATTTCTTTTGTTAGATTTCATCAATCTTTACATGTAAGCTACCCGGTTTCTAACTGATCATCATAGTTTTCGTTTTGTTTATGTTTACTTTGCCCTGCCCTATTAAGCTGCTGCATAATTTTATTTACCATCCTTGCCTACCCAACCACCATGCTTTGGTCGTCATAAACTTTATTAATTATTTTCAATCCAACTCTTCCAATGTTTATTCCGATCTTTTCATCGCTCAGCGCTTTCTTTTTAATCTAGTATTGATTATTTTTTTGATTTCACGATCTTCGTCTGTTTGTTCTAATTTAAACCTAAATTGCACGTCTAAAGCTAAAAGTTTAAAACTTTTCCCTCGAAATAGCGATGGGAGGAACATTAGTGTAGAGGACCGATGTGTTCCAACCGAATCTCGATGAATTATTTAGAGAAACGTATAAACTCGGGATGGAACTGCCGGGGTTCAGTCGCTTTTTAATGATTAAACACGTGTTTTATTTCACTCGTGCTACTATGAATTTTTAAAATTTGGACCGTTCCGACCATATTGTAATTTATACCTTTCATGTATACGTAAAATACAAATATACTAAAATACAATATAACTTTAAACAACACATGCAAACAACGTATATAAAGCATATATATATATATATAATATTCGCTAACAAATAAAAAAAACATTCTAATAATCCCAGAGTTCGCGCGAAAATTGAAAATTTATAATTGCTGCCTTGCTGCGTATATCGATTTAAGCGAATGTTTACGTCGGTATCAGCCATGAATCGCTGAGTTGAATTATCTTGTCACAGACTATCGTTATGATGGGAAGTAAATATAAAAATTAATAAATAATTAATATGTATAGATATATGCGTATTTATTATTTTTTTATATTTATATTAATTCTAAAATGAATCGCTTCTTTCTTTTTTAATTTATTACCTTAATTAATTATTTTTTACGATTTTCTTGTGGCGGAAATAAAATTGCGAAATACGTTATTATTAATTCGAAGTGAAAACACTCGTCAAAATAAGAACATAGAATTTACCGACGAATTTTCAGTTAAAGAACGTACCAAAACTCCATCACCTGCGTTATTTTATCGACCTATATCATTGGCGTCCTGTCTACGGAAGACATTTGAGAGAATAATTAACATCCGTTTACGATGGTGGCTTTGAAACAATAGAATTTTACCATCCAATATGTATGGTTTCAGACAGGGCATGAGCTTGTTGAATTTTCTTTCACCTTCTGTCGCTGACACATACGAAAAATTTCACAGTAAGCAATTCTTAGTCTCGGGTTTTTTATATATAAAATCCGCTTTCGACTCTATCCTTTCCATGTCTGTTCCAGAAACTCGTCGCTTTCAATATTCCCGAAAAACTTTGTCGATGTATCTGTTTCTTGTTTCTCAATAGAAGATTAATATTCCCAGATCCAAACAATCCGCATATAGTCCGTCACTCATATTTAGATCTTACACAAGGCTCTAAGCCCAACCCTATTTAACCTCCATATCGCTGGCATTCTTAATATAAACATCAATTCCGATTAAAATATTCTTTCATATGCAGATGACATGGCAGTTTTACAGTCGGGGGTCATTTATTAATGAATTGGTCCATTATATAAACCAGTTACTATTAACGTGTCCATCTTACAAACGAATCTAAGCATATCTCCTGATAAATGTGTATATTCTATTTTCACCTATCGACGACTGGATACGCATCATCTAAATATTCATATAGATAGTACTCCGATCAAAACTACGCTGCTTCTTATAGATATCTAAGTCTCCTACTTGATAGTAAACTGATCACATTCGAATTTTATTTTAAAAAATATTCAAAAGATTGCATATTCTTTAAGTTTTGTCCTACAAAAGCTGGGGCGGTGATCCCGCTTCTATGCTTATCATATACAAATCCTAAGTACGTAACATTATGGATTATGACAATTTTCTTTATCATGTTATAATTCGTTAAACAGACTGAACATTCTACAAAATGCCTGTCTTCGTATCACTTTGAGGAGTATGCGACCAACCCCAGTGGCCGCTTTAGAAATTGAATGTAAAATTCCCCACTTTCAATTCGGCGACAATTCTTAAGTGATAAGTATATGCTTAAATTTAGTGCTTTCCAAGATTCATACATAGCATCTTCCTTCAGTTATCACAGAAATGGAGATTTTCTTTCATAAAACGTTCTCTCCTTTGTTCAAGTGCCAACCGCTTATTTAACTATAAAGATAGCACAATTCCCCATTTTCCATCGATTTATTTTCAGTTACCATTCGAAATTAACTATTTACACGTATCTATAGACTTTGATACCCTTAATGACTGCACACAAATTAGTCATTTTGATACGACACTTCAGATCCATTGGCAAGATTATGATGGCTCTAAATCCGCCGATGAAGTTGGTTCCGCGTTTATTATTTGGACGTTGCTAAAACCTTTAACATTTTCTTCAATATTTACAACTGAGTGTCTTGCTATTCTCGAGGCCCTTCGCTTTTTAGGATTCTACAAATATAAGTCAAAATGTAGTAATTTTCACGGATTCCGGTAGCAAAACTATTTCAAGTTCGTCATGAAATAATCGCTGTTTTCCATCAATTTACGATATCCTAAGAAATATTTACGATCAATTTGTCTAGATTACCCGCCATTCAGGGGTATTTACTAGAATAGTACCGTGTAGATAACCTTGCTAGAAGCTCCAACGAGAATGGCTCATTCTACTTCAATATACCGGTTAGGGAAATTTTATCTGAGATTAAGTTTTCGCACAAGGAATTTTGGAATCGCGCTTGGAAATATTGTTATTCAGCCAAACAATCTAGTAATTCCTTCTGCCTGCCAACACAGAAAACAGAATTTCGTTGATTCGTATTAGCCTAAGGCTCAACGGTCTGCTCAATTTCCTTTTTGGAAAACAGTCGAAGTTATCGGTTGAGAACAAACTATTATTGTACAACACGCTCCTTGGTTCGTGTCAAACCAGTCTATACGTTCCGACTTGCGGATACCAACTATTTCAGAAGTTGCCAAAAAGGATACAAGCTCTTTTTCAGCAGGCTAGGAAATACCGCTAATCCAACTATTCAACGACTAACAAGTGGTGATGTGCCACTCGCTTCATCATGTCGATTAAAGAGAAACTGGCCAAGAGACAATCTTAAAACAACTTCTTCCTCCTCATCTTCTCATTTCTCCTAAATAAGTCATAAGCTGTGGCCAATGGACCATCAGCAGTATCTGATTCCTTCCTGTTCTTTCATCACATTTACTTATTGCACTATGTGCAGATTGTAAATAAACGAAGAACAGAAAAAAAATGTAAGCAATTTTTTTCTTTTGAGATATCTTAAAACCGCGTTTACGAAACACCGTCCACAACATCTGGAAAACCTGAAAAAAATTTCAGAAATTCAGCGACCTATTAAGAGTCTTCGAAAATTTTATAAGAACTGAATGAATGTATTGTTGAGCTAATCTCTCGTTTTCCTATTTTTAAATAAAATTGCATTCAAAAATTTTGTTCGACTAGTTTTCGATTTATTCAAAAAACAACAAAACAGCCCGTCTTCTCTGGGTCGCTCTATATCATCGTTATACGAGGTTGATTAAAGATTAACTATCATCAGATAGCTTGTATGTAAGTTTATAAGATACTTTCTTTTTCAATTTTACATACGTTGGATATATATATATTTTTTTATGCGAATTATTCATATTTGACCGTGTTACTTTCCACCAACTTGACCTTAATAATTTGCTACGCTGGAGAGTTCCCCTAATGGGAGCGTGCTGAGACCAATATTATATTTATTATACACTATGGATATCCCGGTTGGTGAAATGAAAACATCACAACAGCAGTAGTGTTTGCGAATGATTCAGTAATACTGGTAGTGGAAGAATCGGCTGAAAAGTCAACTCAAAAAGTAAATCTAGATGGAGTCTTAAAATAGACTAGAGATTGGGGAATTAAGCTAAATAAAAGTAAATCGATATCAATTTTAATCGACAAGAAAATAAGATCCGATAATGATAAATTGGGAAACGGTTCCCACTAATACATATGCTAATAAAAGCTGACGTGAAAAATTCACATCGCCAAGAAAAAGGAAGCTATAAAAATAAATGCGGCTAAAATGTGTCGGTTACTGAAGCACACGCTTTCGTAATTTTTACTTTATAATCAAGAGCAGACGCTAGAAGGTACGAAAGGATTTCAGTTATCCATCGCGATCTTGGAGTTCTAGCGATATCGGATACAGCTAGAAAACATCAGCAACGAATACAAACACGCGCAAAAATAAGCTGAAGAATGGCGAATTCAATATTTGGAGATTAAAACGAATGAAACTAAGATACTGACGAAAATTAACTCTTTTGCGGGGAAATGACTAAAAAAAAAATGAATGTATAAATGATCGATTTAATTCGTACAGAAGTTTTCGATGAAAAATAAATAAAACAATCCTGACGTCCATTTAATAGTCGAGGATACTCTGATCGAGCCCAGTATTCAGGTTGTTGTCAATACCAACTGAATTTGTTACGATCAGCAAGAATAATGGGAATTGTCAGTCATCTAACGTAGGAATACCGACAGTTTTTTCCCATTTTATATTATCCAATTATTTAGAATATTCGTTTTTCTTTTTATCCTATTATCTTATTATTTGCGATATATATTTCGTGTATTTACGTTTTCTCAAGTGACCGTGTGTTATAATGAATTTTATAAAATAAGCTATTCAAAATTTTGAACGAAAATTAAAATTAAATATATTTCGAATATTTCAAACATTTTTACAATGCAAATGCTGTAATGAATAAATTAAATAAAATAGTACATTTTGTAAGCAATAATAATAATATATTATAACATTTACACAAATAAATAAATAGGATATAATATAATGTCCGCCATGCGCAACTGCGTATATACGAAAATATAAATAAATTTAAAAAGTATACACCAGTTTATAACGAATTTAAGAGCTACACAAAACACAACCGTTTATAATATAAATAATCCATAAAATAATAATAATAATAATAATAATAATAGTTGATGATAAAACAAAATAAAATTAAATTAAATAAAAGTCGAAATTATAATTTCTCGTGAGATAATACGAAAAACATTAGAATAACGACTTATTCGGAATTAAAGAAGAAACTTGTGATAGTCTTGGATGGAATCGATTGGTCCAAGGTGAAAACCAACCTACGAGCTGATATACCGATGATGATGATGATGATGATATATATATATACACACATATTATCAGCAGTCGTCACCTTAGATAATACACGTCGCGAATGAAAATACGGTCTTTTGCCGAAGTCATATTACGGGACACGACAAATATTGAGCACAATTACCGCAATTGATGATATTGCAAAGGGAAGTAGACGAATGGAAAGTTGAAGACCGGATAGCGTGGATTAAATAATATAAGTATATCGAGTGAAATAAACAAGTTCGCGTAACTAATTATTGAAAGCATCGATGGTCTACGTTTCAAAATGAAAAAAAAAAAGGTTCGTATGTGCGACACGGAGTGGTAATCGATTCGAATCCTGAATTGCCGAAATTTTCAAAACTAAATTGTATTTACATAAATAAAAGAGAAAGTTTCGAAACAATTTTTTTTCTTTTTCCTGAAATAATCTAACACGCGTATACCACGAAAATACACACACGTATACCTTGAATATACACCTATACGTCCTAAAGAAAAATCGTTCCGGCGGTTGCGATTCGAATATCGACGATGATATTTGTCATTCGTTAAATGGAAAAGCAAGCAAATTTAAAAAGCTGCGACTGTCTCCTTTCGATAACCGAATAAATCGATAATGTCAATATCAGTTAAAGAGAATCGACTGTTTTCCCACCAACATCTAAATACACGCGAGAAATGACGTTGATGTGATTTCGGTAAATACAATTCGAATTACCGAACGTGTAAAAGGAAAAAAAAAGGAAATCCCATTTATAGTTTGGGCGGGCGTCAGTAAGTGTGTATATGTGCGCTTGTGTTAGGAAATTAAATAATTTTATTTTCTTTATAATATCAGAAAAAAATAACGTGTAAAACGTGAACGAAGAGATTTATGTTTGTTAGTTTTTCCAACTCCTTTTTTTTTCTAACGAAAAAATTATATATATATATATATATATATATATATATATATATATATATATATATATATATATATATATATACATACATATATCATACATACATGTAATTTGAAATCGGAAATGGATTACCGGTAACCGTCAAATTAGCTTTCGATTCGTTTAGTTAGATGGAATGGTCATTCGAGAAATGAATATTCATTTTACCGAAATTATTAATCCCTACTTTCTACGTTAACGGAAAGTTTCCGGTCGTGGTATCGTCTAAAGTTTATAAAATTTAAAAAAAAAAATGGCGTTTTGCATTTTACGAAAAAGGCAAATTTTTTACCTTTCCAATAGGCTTCTTTAAAACCATAAATCACGATATCATAATTTTATATATATATATATATATATATATATATATATATATATATATATATATATATATATATATGTATATGTATATATATATATATATATATGTGTATATATATATGTATATATATGTATATATATATATATATATATATATATATATATATATATATATATATATATATTCATATACATATATATAAGTAAATATTATATCTACATACATAAAGTAAAAATGTATCGATGAACATCCATATATGTACATACCAGAGCAAAAAAAAACACTTATAGGCCACTGCGAACTATCCTGAATGAAAAATATATAAAATTGATAAATATGGAAAATAGCATATCCAGACACGCGTATATATATATAAGAAAATATTATATATATATATATATATATATATATATATTATATGTATATAAGAAAATATTATATATATATAAGATTATATATATAAGTAAATATTATATAATAACATCGATAATCATCCAGTACACACCAGAGCCACCAGAGCACAAATTAAAACAGCGTTAAAAAAAGACTCCATACCACTGCTAACAGCTGTGAATGAAAAATATATAAAATGGGTATATATAGAAAAAAGCATATGCGAATACAAGCATATCTATACACACACACACACATTATCTATACTTCATTAATCAAAATAGTTTAAAATGTCTTGTATCCATCGTAACGTTTATTATTTATTTTTTGATCTCCTGGTCAGATTCTACAAAAATTTTTGAAATGAAATTTCTATTGACGCGTTGTATATGGGGAGTTAAACCGTAAAACGAGTGAGCGAGCCAATTGCTTAAAACATAGGCAGCGATGATTTGAACGAAATAAAGAGCAACCGTGTGCACATGCTCAAGATAAAATACGAACAGGCAACAAATTTTTGAACGTATATATATATATAATGTTGATGTATTGGAGAGCAGCGATTTTATGAATTAACAAAACAAAATAAAAACAGTGTTAATCACTATAAAATTTATTTTATTTATGCAAAGCTTGTAACGTATTTGTATTGCTTAAAAATGACATTAAAGTCAAGAAGCTTTGCACAAATAAAATAAATTTTATAGTGATTAATATTGTTTATATTTTGTTTTGTTATATATATATATATAGTTAGTCATTATTTTGTTGAAATCTTCGCTGCGCAACGAATACATGTGCGACGTAGATTTGTGAACGAAAACATTTTAGTCATCCCACGTAAGGTTAAGCATAGAGGACAGAGCGTTCCCGTTTTTTATAAAGTTTATACGAAATCGTAAGTTGTGTCTTTTGAAGTGAAACTTCTATTTTCGCGTTATATATGATGAGGAATGTTAGCTTCATCGCTTCGTCAGTTAGCTCCGGAGTTCACAAGCTGTCAATTGTTATTTCACCTCCAAGTAATGGACATCTGAACAAGTGTTTATGGTCTTATTCTTCCCCGCATTCGCGTCTTGAATGAGTATCTAGTCCCCATTTTTTAAAATTTTCTATTGTGCGACTAATCCATAATCTATCTAGGGTTTTCTATTTTTTCCGTATTGTGTGGCAATATTCCCACGTTATCAACTGCGTCCTTCCAAGCTATTTTCAATAACCTTCGTTAGTCAATGGACCTGTTCTATAGAAATGTGACGTGATACTTACGAAAGTAAAATAGAAATTTGAGAATAACTCTATTGTTAGATAATATTGGACATAATCGTATTAAAATTAGTTTTTCTGGTACTTTTAAAAGAACAGGAAGCAGCGAAATTGGTGTATATGATGAAAGCAGTTCAAACAATTTATCAAACATAGGTGTAACAATTATCTGAAAAACTTCCAACTCAATGGAAAATATTAGTTACGGAAGACAGATCTGTGTTATGAATGCTACACATCTGCTTGGATATCATAAATTCTTGGAGGGTTTGCCAACGCATGAAGGATAATGTGTTATTTCCCGTCGGTTATGTGGCTCTAATTTATTTTGAAGCGCGTTCCCAGATTTATATAAGTCCGCATTAAACGCACAATTGACATATACCGACTAAGGAGTAATAACTTTATCATATAGTCTCTCATACGCCTCTTCGACCGTAATTTCGTATTTTCTCTCTCTCTCTCTATATATATATATATATAAAGATGGGTGTTCCGGAACATATTGTACTAGTGATAAAGAATCTATATCGAAACAATAACAATGTAATTTGAGTACATAAAAACAATACAATATGGTGAATTCTACACTCAGAAAAGTGCAAAGTAGGGATGTATCCTATCGTCAGTTCTACTTAACCTCTATGGGAATACATTATTAGATATGGGCAGACGAAAGATATCAACACGATATGCAGACTATACGACACTAATTACATCTGACCTTAAATACTTCTAAAAAAAGTCGAACGCATTAGTGGGGAATATGTAATTGAAATAAATAATACCAGAACAAGAGTAACGATTATAGATAGAGGAAGACGATTAAAATTCAATGGCAAAACCTTCGCAAGATATCGAGTACTAAACGATTTTGCGTACATATGGGCATTATATAACTAGCTTAATCCGACTTAACAGTTTCGAAATGTGGTGTTTGAGAAAACGCTGACGCAGCAGTTAGCTAATATGGCAATTATCAGAGTGATAAAATATTTTGAGCATATTGTACGTAGTGAGCGGAACTCGGAGCTGTTAATAGTATAAACGAGATGTTCACACGACAGAAAGCACCACGCAAAATGACGCAGTTACTGTATGATCACGATGCCTCCTTCAGGTGACCGATTAAAAAGAAGGATATATATGTAATATATATGAGATTTCCATGTGAAATTGACATCAAGATGACGATCCTAGGTGTTTAGTGTATTGCTATTTTAGAACCTGGACGCCATTTATTACGACAAACATTCCTCGATGTATATATTTAGCGTGTACTGTTTTTCGTACATTATGTTTAATCATCTGATTTCGCATACGTATCATATCGATCTAATTGTTTCTGAAGCCGTATGCTTCCGTTTGATATAATTACAAATGGCAAATTGATATTAATTGTGATAAAACGGAGGCTATATTTTTTACCAGCAGGCGTCCCACGTTACCTGCTGAAGTTAAGGTCAACTCTACCATTGTGAGTTGGTCAAAACATGTTCGATACCTTGGGGTAGTCTTGAATAACAGACTAAATTTTTCTGAACATGTCAGTCATACTACCTTGAAAGCTAGCAGGAGTATATCTGCCATATATCCATTAATCAACAGAAAATCATTTCTTAATGTAAATAATAAATTAATTCTGTATAAAACACTTATACGTCCCATAATGACGTACTGTTGTCCGGCTTGGAGTTTTATTTCAAATACAAATTTTAATAAGTTACAAGTATTTCAAAATAGATGTCTCAGATGTGTGCTAAATGTCCCTAGATACCACAAAATAGTTGACATGCATGCTACCTTAAACATGCCTTATATTAAGGACCATATCTTAAATTTAACGCGTAAGTTCTGCGATGACTAGTCCGCGATAATAGTTTAATTTCTACCATTGGTAATTACGATTAACTCCGATTTATGTATAGTATAAACATAGGAGGCTCAAACATAACCTGTTGTAACGTTATATGGCGATTATTTTAAAAATTAATATTCCTTCTTTATTTATTTAATGTCTAACGTGTTTTTTCTTTTGTTTTATTATTACTATCTTAATTTTTTTTTTTTGCTGTACAGTTTTTTTTCAATTATTTTTTGCTGTCATTATAAGTATAAAATTAGTTCTTTTATTTATTACGGGTCTTTGTATTATTTCTGATGTACGGCGAGCCATCCTGGGCGTTACGTAATTATTATTTAAATTTTTGGTTTGTGTATACTCACTGTAAATTATGCTGAAATATACGTTGTTGTTGTTGTTAATTACAATGTCATATGCGTACGTCTCGCTCTAGATGTATCTTCCGCTATTAGAATATCGGCGGTATATATATACGGAACCGGTCCATGGGCACCGAACTTCAGATAACATTGAGTCATAGTTCCTTAAACTACAAACGTAAAAGGACGATTCTTTTTTTTCAAGTAAGTTATCGACTTACACAAGTTACCTTCTTTTCTTCCAACGCTCGCGTATTCCACAACGCCTAATTTTCGATTAAATTTCCTTTAAATTTTCTGTACATTTTCACGTCGTTCTCATACTTATATTTCGATCATCTCCGTTTGTCGAGTATGCTTCTCTATATTTCTTATCGATTGCATAAATTTACCATACCCGTATAAACTTTACTCCAAATTTTTTATCTGCTTCGTCCAAATCATCTCCGTTCACTTTACTTTCGAACTCATTTCATTCTGTTTCCTATTAGTTCGTTCGCTCATTCGTTCAATTTTACTTATGTTATATTTTCCAATTTATCGTTCGTGTTCCACAATTTCTTGTCCAAATTTCTCATTAATTTTCTTCATGATCGTCGTTATTATCATTCGACCGTTCTCATCGTTCCTTACTTTATTATAATAGTTTTCTTTTTCATTATGGGCGGCTATTATTTCTCCTTCTAGCTGAAACTCTGGAAATTCCGCCGTTGTTCGTTATTTATCGAATTACCGTTCATCTACCTCCGAAATTTACGAATTTTTCTTTTCTCACCATCCGGTTTTAATTCCCGTTTATTAACATTTTAAATTTTTAACCATTCTTTACTGGATTTCGTGACTAGGAAATATATTGATAATCCACCGCGAACTTACCGCTCTCTTTAATAAAGCGAGTTTAAGACAGCGTATCCTAATTTATAATAATCTTTCTTGCCCAGATTATCCTAATTTATAACAAGCTTTCTTGTCCATTTAAAATATACATACTAAATTTTATATATTTATATATATATATATATATATATATATATATATATATATATGTGTGTGTGTGTGTTAATATTAGCATCTCTTCCGGACAAAATATGTATATAATATTTATATATATATATATAAATGTATACTTATATATTTAATATATTTATATATATATAAATATATATATATTTAATATATTGATATATTTACAAAATAGGTTTGCCTGTGTGCGCTTGTGTGTTAAACGAAAAGTGGAAAGATAGGCTAAAGATGAAAATATTATTTGAAAGAAAAAAATATTCGTTTAAAAGTATTTACAATTAGAAAATAGGGCGTATCGGTTCTTCGAATGTTTAATAATGTGAATTATCATTCGGGTTTCTCGTATTTTTGTAAATATTTTTTTTCCAACATCTTTTTGTTGTAGGGAAATTATTTTAAAAGAAATGGCCGATAAAGTTGAAATGTCCTTTTCAGCCGCTTGTCTCCTTTTCGCTAAAAAAAAAAATTATTATTTCTCAACCGCCGAAAATATTTAAACGAGAAATGAATAAAGAAAATCGAAGAAAGAATTCAAAAATGAAATCGATAGAATTTGAAAAATATTTCGGCCTGTGTGGATTTTATAACTGAACATTTCATCGGCATTATTTTACTATTAATAAATACGAACTTTTTCGCGTACGAGAACGTAAAATCGGTGGTCGGTAGGTCGTAAATTATAATATTAATCGTATAATACGTTATTGCGTTAGATAAATGAAGCAGTGATGCCCGAAGCAAAAAAGAAAATATCGCAGAAATTATGAAAATAGCGATAATAGTAATCTATAATCATCGGTTTTTACAACATCGATGAAAATAATAATAATATTATTATTATTATTATTATTATTCTTGTATCATTACCCCGGAATACAACCAAGATTTAAATGCGTATCCCTCACGTATGTAACTATAAACAATTTAATCGTGTAGAATTTCGTTATATACATTTTCGGACTTACAACCAACGATGTCAGTTTTTTAGCAAATGATGGACTCCTAATTTTTTTTTTTAAATGAATTTTCGTTCATCCAGATAGCCTAGTGGCTAGAGCACAGAATTCTTCTGTACGGAAGGTACTGGAATATGATCAGCGACGCAAAAATTATCATTAAACACTAAAAATATAAAAATACTCCTAATATTATTAACGCCTGGAAGACAATGGCAAACCATCACTCACAACACCACATGGGCACTAGCCATATAGTACACTACGAGAACACGCGAGGCTGCATTGTGTCCTGATAACAAAGCGACTACAATCAGTTCTTCTGTCAATCTGTGCTAACGCCGTATTACGATTGCCTTGTACGCTACTTACACTGTACAACAATATATGTATAGGTAAGTAGTCGCCTACCTCCGATACCGAGACGGCGCTTAACGATGATGAATGAATTATAGATTTTCTTCTGTAATAATTTTTTAATTGATTAAAAAATATTTCCGAAAGAATCGATACTTTAAATCTTTCCTTGCTGCCTGGAAAAGTCTACCTATATCGTCGATGTTACTCTATTCTTTAATATTCTTTATCCACGAGGTGTTTCTTCTATCAGCTGGTCTTTTACCATCAATTCTTCCTTGTAATATTAGGCGCAGAATGTTATAGTTTTCTCCTCTTAGAATGTGACCCAAATATGCAATTTCCATTTTTTTAACATTTTTTATTAATTTCCTTTCTACACCAGCTCTTTTCGGTACACTGTTATTTGAAACTTTGCGGTCCAGGAGATTCTTAATAGCCTTCTAACGAGCCACATCTCTGTGACCTGCGAACGCTTCTGGCTTTTAAAGTCCATGTTTCCATTCCGTACAAGAGTACCGGAATCACGTAGCAAACTATAACTTTGAGCCTTATCTGCAGTGGCAAATCATTTGCAAGCATAACGTTTTTTATTTTTTCGAAAGGTTTCCTTTGCTATTCCACATCTTATTCTTATTTCTTCATCATCGTCTAGTTTTTCGTGCATTACTGATCCCAGATATGTGAAACTGGTAACTCTCTCGATTAGCTTATTATTTACGATTAGATGACCAGTGACTTTTTTATTACTTCTTTTAATAACCATGAATTCAGTTTTTAATGAATTAATTCGAATTCCGTATTTTTGGCATATTGTAGAGAGTTGGTCTAACATATATTGTAGCTCCTGGAAACTTCCCGCTATAATTACTGAATCATCTGCATATCTGAGGTTACAAATTCTTTTCCCATTTACTTTCATTCCGAATTTATCGTTTTGTAATGCTAGCTGAAAAATCTTCTCTACATATCTGTTAAACAAGAGGGGTGAGAGTATGCAACCCTGTCTTACACAGTTCATGATCTCGAGGGTTTTAGTCTTCATGTCTTGATTTACTTTTACCTCCGCCTCTTGTTGCCAATATAGATTCTGTATTATTCAAATATCTTTCCCATCCAGTCCTATTTCTATCAGAACTTTGATAAGCGGGCCGTATTTTACTGTGTCGAAGGCCTTTTCGTAATCCATGAAGCATATGTAGACATCTTGACAATGATCATAACATTGCTGCAATAGCTGTCTCATACAAAGAAGAGCTTCACCTATTCCAAAATCTTTTCTAACTCCGAACTGAGTATCCCCGCAATGTGCTTCACATTTTCTATATACTCTTGCATGTAATACTCTAAGAAATGTTTTCAACAAGTGACTCATAAGGGATATTAGTCTAAATTCTGAGCATGATTTTGTATTTAATTTTTTGGGGATTGGTATAAAAGTCGACTTCAGCCGTTCTTGTGGGATAACACCTCTATTACAAATCTTGTTGATAAAAGCTGTTATGGCTGGTATCCCAATACATTTTAAAACTTCTGCTGTAATTGTATCGCATCCTGGAGCCTTCCTATTTTTCATAGATTTTATAGCTCTACTTCGTATTGTAGTATTTCTGGGCTTTCATATTCACTATTTACATGTCTCCACGTTTCTGCCAGTTTTTCTTGATCTATTATTACTTCACCTTTTAGGTATAGCCATTAGTTTAGGCCTTTTTTATGTTTCCTGTTATTTGTTTAATTTTTTTATGGAAGTTGAAACTATCATGTAGCCTTAGGAGTTCTTCAGCTTCTTCACATTGTTTCTGTATCCATTCCAACTTTGCTTTTCTGACTTTCCTGCGGATTATCTTATGTATACTTAAGTAATTCGCCATATCTCCTTTGACTTTTGCAAATAATCTTTTCTCCATTGGTTCCAGTATTTTATCTGTCACCCGTGGTTTAAATTTTTTTTGTGTTTACTTTTCCCAATAACTTCCTCCGTAGCTTCGATAGTATTCACTTTTATCTTATTCCAAATATTTTCAATGTCTTCCGTTTCAATCTGTGCTACTGCTGGTACTCTAGCTGCTAATTCATCAATCAGTTTATTTCTGATATCAACATTTTTAAGCTTTTCCCCGTCTAACCTGTGATTCACATTTCTTTTCCTCAGTATCTGAAACTTAATTCTGACATCTGCAACTACTGGATTATGGAAGGAATTAATGTCTGCTCCGGGGTATGTTTTCACTTGAGTTATACTATTTTGGAAACGTTTATTAACTAGTATATAATTAATTTGATTATATACTAGTTAATAAACGTTTACATAACATTTAAAGAACATTGCGAAGATACCAAAAAAAAAAAAATCCGTACAAGGAACGGTTTATACCGACAAATTGATTGGCTCCACCTGGGGTGCAGACCCAAATGTATTAAAAACATCAGCTTTAGCTCTGTGTTATTCCGCGGGTAAATATGCTAGTGCAGTATGGCGGAATTCAGCACATGTACAAAGAATTGATGTAGCACTACACGAAACCGATCGTATAGTTACAGGATGTTTGAAGCCGACACCGATCGATAAAATAGAAATATTGTCCGGTATAGCACCACCAGATATAAGACCGGAAGTGATGGCTGGAAAGGAAAAAACAAAACAAGAACAAGACATAATGCAAAAGATGCGGCAATAAGTCGACTCAAGTCAAGAAAGAGTTTTCTTAAAACAGCAAACGCTCTGACACAAACGCCGGAAATCACTAGAATGGAATTATGGAAAGGAAGGCTGAAAGAAAACCGATTAAAATTATGGGAACAACCGGACGAACATCTACCTCACTCTAAATAGAATAAGAACAAAGAACATGAAACGATGGAAAATTACAGATAATGACAGATGTGATTGTGGCATGGTACAAGATTCGGAGCACTTATGCTCATTGCTGCCAGTATGATGCGGGATGGAAGATATGACAAGAATAGACGGAATCTCGGACGAGACAGTCCAGATAGTGAAATATTGGGGGAAAAAAGGAATATAAATGACCGACACGATAAGAAGAAGAAGATTAATTTGATTTCTTATGGTATTGTTCTTATCCTGTGATGATTTCCAGGTATATAAACGTCTTGCTCGGAGTTTATAAAACGTGTTTTTGATTGTAAAGCCTTCTTGCTGACAAAATTCAATGAGTCTAGATCCTCGTTCATTTCTCTGCCCCAGACAAAATTTTCCAGTTACACCAGTTACCTCTCCATTTCCGACTGTCATTAAAGTCTCCCATTATAATATTCAGGTCCTGTCTTTTCAGATTCTTTAATAATGTTTTACACACCACCATAGAAATATTCGGTTTGTTCATCAGATTTATCGGCTGTTGGTGCATAAATCTGGACAATGTTAATATTCTGTTTCATGCCTTTCAGGTGTACTAGCATTATTATATCTGACTCTGCTACGACGTTTATTTGGCATTTTTTTGTGCTTCTCCCCAATTATAACTACTACGTCATTCCTCCCACTTTTTGCTGATTCAGAGTAGATACAGCGTGCTCCATCATATTCAGTAGTTCAGCTATCTGGCCATTTGTGTTCGCTAATTTCCAATATATCGATATCCAATCTTTTCATTTCTTTGATTACATCGTGTGTATCTTTCCAACCTCTAAGATGCTGCGAACGTTCCACGTATCCATTCTAAATTCCTTGTGTCTCTTCCTGTCGAGTGGGGAGATTCTTAGCACTCTCTGGTGATTTAACAACTGTCCCGGCTTGAGGGCCATGACCTCTTGATTTTTCGACATGATAAAGATAGCAATGGTTTTAGAAACACTTTGGAGTGTCCGGGGGAAAAGTAATAATCTAATCATAAATGATAGATTCATCAAATGAAGAGTACAATAAAGCACGTACAACTATACATACGCATACACATGTATTCACATATATAATATATAGATGTGAATACGCGTAATTACTTAGTAACATCTGATCATAAATGATATATTCATCAAATGATGAGCGCATGCTTTAGTTACCGATGTTTGTAATTTTTATATCTAAGCCTTAGAGACTCATAATCATAATCGCCTATGTTATACTTATGACTGGTATATTTGATAATTTACACGTTTCGTAAAATTGTTTAGATCTTCTTAAAATCTCTTCTTGAATGTGGGGAAGGTTTAAGATATCATGCATTGATGATATTCGAGTATATCTTGATTTATTTAGTATTATCTTTAAACAGTGATTTTGTATTTTTTGTAATTTCAGTATATTTTCCTCGCTGGCGGAACACCATACAGGAGCAGCTTATAACAATCTAGATATAATAATAGAAAAGTGGACAAATTTATTTTAGTACCGTATAGGGAATATCGTGACTAAATGGGTTAAACTTTACGCTCATTCGGCATCACTCTTAAAGTTTAATAGTCTACGTTGAGTATTCTTCTTCATTGATTGCACCTTAATAATTAACACCGGGTTGGCTATAACTCGTGAATCTCTGTCCATAGTTAAACGGGTGTATTAGTTCACGCGCTAATTTACCCGTCCATTATTTAACCTAGATATCCGTCTCTGCAGTATCGTCCCTCGTATTACAAGTATTCGGGTTTTACCTCAAAATTGGTATTTGCAATGTTGTAAAACAAAAAAAAAAAACAGCGCGATAAAAATGGTAGCTAATTCATAAAAAATTCGCAAGGTTTGCACAGAGGTTTATAAAAAACATCCAATCTTATTTTATTTTTTAAATTAAAGGAATTTCTTAGAATTGTAGACATTTCCGTAAATAAGTGTTCGAACTCGACTCTCGCAACCCCTCATTTCTTAGGGTATTTATATATATATATATATATATATATATATATATACATATATATACACATATATATACATATATATATACACGCACACAGATATATGTGTGTGTATATATTAATTTAAAAAAAAGTTATTTAAAATAAATGATTTTTTTGAAATATTCGAATGCGATACAGTTTTCTTTCTTTTGTAATGGCGAACTTTTCAGCGTTTTCCCCAATTAGGACTTTATTAGAACGTCTGGTGGAAAAGCTTTTAAATAACGAAATACAACTCCACTCCGTAGAGTTTATTTAGTCCGATAAATATTTTAATTTATTTATACGTATATTTTATCTGTATATGTATATATATATACACGCATATTAATGGCTTGTAATCCAGTGTTTGTTGTGCCCGTTCTTAGTTGTTTTCACTTTTTTTTTTCTTAATCATTTTTTTCGAGTAAACTAAATTTTTAGGTCATTTAATCGAGAAATATTGATAAAAAATTCTATTTTCTTATTTTTTTTTTCAAAGAACCCGCAGAAAACTTTCCATTAACATTCCGATTTTATTTTTAATCTGTTCTTTTATTTTTGTTTATTTTTACATAAACGATCCACTACATATAATTACTAACAATATCTCGAGGGATATTGCGAAATCTTTAAAAATGTGATGTTCTCGTTTTAGGCGGCTGAAACTTACTTGGTAACGAAAAAAGAGATACGCAGAAAATGCAAACATAAAATCTAACCGATGGACGAAGTATTAAAAACGTTGTTGCAAAAAGCAGATAACTTTTTTTTGTTTATTGAGCATATGATTTTTTCACTCAGATTGGTATAAAATTATTAAAACGGATATATTAAACATTAATATTAGTTGATCCGATGTAATTATATAAATAGGTAAATATACACGAATGTGTTAGCAAGTAATAAAGACATATTTATTGGCAATGGTACTTTAGAGAACCATTTTGCTGAAGAAAATACGAAATTTGGGATCCGTTTTAAGACGTGATAAATTACGTTTATTAGAGAACAGAACAAATAGTTCACTGTACGCGGATAGAAAGGAACCCTAAGACAGACGTTGATGTACACACAGCTCATAAGCACCGACATCCAAGACGGAGAAATATTTAACAGCCTATTTAGTCATTTAAAATTCCGTATATACAAATAATTGCGTATTACTTTCGATAAACGTCGTAATTGGACTGTACAGAGGTATGTTTTTCGAATTAAAAAATATCTACAGAACAAATTGTAAAATTTTGAATAGAACAATACGATAAAGTAAAACCGAATACGAAAAATCAGATAAAATTAATTGTAACCTACCGGAAATACTAACTTCATAAATTACCTACGCAGTGAAGAAAATAAAAAATAAGAAAGCAAGGCATCAGACAATATAACACCAGAAATAATTGAAGAAGGAACAGAGGAGATACTAAATTGGTTGAAAGATACAATGCATGAGGGAAAATAACATCCTTCGTTCATGGAAGGAAGCAGATGCCTTGTCTTAATACGCAAAAATATGATACGATTAAGCTTGAAAATTATAGGTTAATTAGCTTAATATCTATATGATTTATAAAAATATTATCGTAAATCGACTGATGAAATAAATTGATTATGCGAATAAGCGGTTTTAAGCTCGGTTGAATAAGAATTTTAATTTCAAAATGCAACGAATACAATCTAGAATTACATATGACACTTGTGTACTATTATAAATCATTCGATACTTTAGAAATATGGACAATAATAAAAGCTCTCACCTAATAAGGAACGGAAGACAAGTATACGTAATAAAAATTATATATGATTCGTCCACTCTGGAAGTACAACTTGTGGGGAAAGAAAAATAAATGAACTACCGATAAAAACAGGATTTATGCAAGAGGACACAATATCACTATTCGTAACATCCCCTGAAAGTATGTTTAAAAATTTAAACTGTGAATCACACGGTATTCATGTAGATAGGGAAAAACTCAATAATTTGCACGTTGCCGATGATATTGTATTAATCACTAGTAATACAGGCTTTACAGGACTAGGTAAACGACCTTTATAGTTGCTGTAAAGGAATAATAGGATTGAAGATAAATATCGGTAAAAACGAAGGTTATGACAAACTCGCTACCGGAAATAATAGTAGATGGACAAAGATTGGAACAAGTTAATGAATACGTGTACCTGGGCCAATTAATCGCAGTAGAGAAAGAAACGATGTGCGAATAAATTAAAAGGTGAACGCTAAACTTTGGAAAATTGAATAACGTGTTGAAAAATAGACACGCCGTTAAAAGAAAACATATGATCCCCTCAGTGCTAAACCGGGTGGAAACGTGGTGCCTTACAAAATATTCTCTCAGAAAATTGATCGTAAAGCAGGGAGCCCATTTAAAAACAATGCTAGATATCAAGAGGCTGGATTGAAAACCCATTACGTGAATAAGACAGCAAACCAAGCTGGTAGATCAAAATTAAGATCAAAACTAAAGCTAGTCATCTCGCTAGAAGAGCTAGGCGGACCAAAAGAATAACACAATGGAAACCGAAACAAAGACATAGAATCCGTAATCGAACAGGCTCGCAATAGCAAGACGACATTCAAAAATCAGCCAGAGTGAATTTGATGAATGATGCTTGGAACCGATGAGGAACATTTACATTCAGCAGCGTGTAGCAATAAGCGAATCGTGATTGTGTGATATATATACATATATATATAAATCGATAATATTCTTCGTTGCCTGTCGAACATTTTGACTAGCCCATTATACATAATATCGTCCTAAAATGTGTGCTCGAAGTGCGGTGCCACAGCTTTTTTTAAAAATTTAAATGATGAAAAACTTTAGACAATCGAACAAACACGCGTTATAATAATTATGCCAGCGCGATTTATATATCGCATATTTTATATGACCACATTGAAACAAGAAATAAATTATTTAGTCAACAATTTTCTTCACATTTTAGCAAAAGACGACCTATATTTTCCAAGTTAATAGACTTAATTATTTCCTCCGTTTTATTTCGATTGCCTTAATTATCTCCTACGTACGATAAAATAATAAACGATATTACTCATAATGATATTCGTGTCATTCATTGTCATCCTTGACGAAGCTTTTTCTGTATATACATGTGTATGTATGCACATGTACATGAATACTGTAACACTGTTAAATTACACATAACCTACATGCACATATATTATATTGCGATTCAATTTATTAACGTGTATGAAATTTTTCATTTAATAAGTCCATATCAACTGTATCGCTAGAGCCGAGCGTACGTTTTTAGCGAACTTCATGTGTGAATAATACCTTTGTCACGTAACTTACGGGTACATATATATATATATATATACAAACACGCACATATATATATATATATATATATATATACGTATTTAGTGAAAAAAAAGTCTTGTTCAACAAAGAGAATCAGTATGACACGTTCATTTTTACTTTCAATAGCTGTGTCCTTGTTCGAACATATAGAACGTAATTGCGGGGCTGCGAAAAATTAAGAAACGTAAAAATGTCGAACTAGATGTATTTATTCAATATAATTAAAGCACCTAAACAATACGCGTGAATAATAAACATCTTCAAAAAACCGGTTACATTGGCTACTGAACTTCATCCTAGTCGGAAGAAACAGGAATGGAAAACAGCTCACCTTTTCATCACGGTACTTATCGTACGCGTCAAGCATGTTGCAAACGACGTTACAAATGACGAACAGTCACAGAAACAGAACTCTAGATGAGAGAACATATGGACTACTGAATCATCACGACCGCAAGATATTTACGATAATCGTAGATCGTCGCGTGGAACGTAACAACTAAAACAATGTTAAACCCGAAATGGCACGATTTAAAGCAAGAGTGGAAAATTAACCATATATCAAACTATCGAAGGAGCTTTCCGTAGGTGCTGGCCTAATCTATGCTAGATGGAAGTCTGTGAATACACAAGTTAGAAGAACCGACGATAATTTAAAATTGAAACATTCACTATGCAACGAATCTATCAGCCGCTGGTTCTTGTGTAAAGTCTTCTTTAATATCTTTCTTCAGTAAACAAGAAATTAATTTACACTACCATTATAATACCTAGGTTAATGCTTGTCCGATCTGGTGTTCAGTGTAAAAAACTCCAGGTAATCCAAGACCAGTGTTGCGGAATATCATTAAGTGCTTCTCGATGGACTAAAATACGGTACATGCATTCCACGCTAAATATTCCTCATATTTATGATCATATTTATAAATTTTCGAAGAAATTTCATGATAAATGTATCATGACAATAACTTAATTCAGGTAATCGGGGATTATAGTATACTTGATCTCAGCATGCGTTACACTAAATATAAGCATCATTAAGCACCGATTTTTAATGTATACGATCAGATATTACGATTTTTTATTTTTATTTATTTATATAGAAATTAAACTAAATGTTTAATATACAAGTGCTAACAGGTTTTTTTTTTTTTTTTAATTTTTCCTATTGTTATTTTACTGTTATTTTCTTTATGATTTCTTTAGTTTTGTAAAGTCATTTGGTTGTATTTTTTTTTTAATTTATTTAAAGCGGCGCCATGTACTGCTACTGTGGCCAGAGACACCGCTTGTGATATTTATATTAGGGAAAAGAGTTTAGTACGCTTCAGAAATTGAAAATCGATCGTGTTAGGATTATCAGAAATAGTAGATGAGAATGAAGAAGGTCGGGTTATGTGATAAGATTGAAGGATAGGATACTCAGAGAGAATATGGACAACCGTTGCAGTTTTCTGGCCACAATAACAGCACGATGGGATATATTTGTGGGTAAGAGTTGTATGCCCAATGCGGAGCCGGGTACGAACTACTTCTTTACGGCGCGATGGTTGTATCGACGTTTTCCAGGGAGTTGTGTCTGATTTGATACTCCGTAGCTTATTCGTGTTAGAAGTATCTATCCATACTTTCTTCCACGTATCCCCAAATCGATGCTTTATATGACTAATAACATCCACTGCAGGAACAGCAACCGATGGAGCTGGAAACATTGTTGAAGCCTGTTTCGCTGCTTTGTCAGCTATGTTGTTGTAAGTGATGTCTGAATGATTCGGAATCCAGCAGAAGGTTACCTTTAGGTTGGATCTATAAACGGCAGCGTGAATTTCTTGACTTACAGGATGGTATTTTGTTTTAATTAATTGGTGATCGTTGATACTTTGTATAGTTGTAAGTGAGTCTGTGAAGATTACAATATTTGAATATTGCTTCTTGTACGGCTAATTTTAGTGCAATTAGTTCCGCAGACAGAACAGACAAGCCACACGGTAAAGTGTATCTGATAACCTCGCAATCGTGAACGACAGAACATCCAGTTCCTTCCGTCGATTTGAATGCGTCAGTGTAGAATTTTTTAAACGATGTGTAAGCTAACAGCAGCTGTTTGTAGGCTTGAGATATTATTTGTACAGATTTTTTGTTATATTTTAGTAGCGTGGTATCGATACGAATGTTTGCTAAATGTTGTAAAAAACAATCTTATTCGGAATGTCGATATGTCTTTTCGATCGAATTTGACAAATTGTTTGATGAAAGAGTACCGATGGTTCAGGTTATTTATTGATTTAATTTCACTCGATCCGAATAATCTGATGTCCGCTTTAAATATTGAACGTGTTGTTTCCAAGAAAGAGTATCATCAAAAATTATTCCGAGATGTGCGACATTGCGGTATAGTATTGCTGTTGACGGTAAGACTTAGTTCTTTTCTGCACGTTCGAAGGCGACAGAAGGTAATATTTGTTGTATATGCTTGAAAATGACGTAACCGTCGAAAGGCTTTGCAATAAAAAATTTACTAGAGATTAAACTGTGTTATATTTTGTTTTGTTTATAATTTTAAGGATACTCGGCATATGTGTATGTACATATAAATTTTTCATAATTTATAAAATTTTGTATATTGACATATACTGTACTACTACTAATACTACTTTGATAAGTGCAACTTTGCCGACGTCGTGAATATGAAAGACAATGCAATAGACTTCTTGGATTAAGAAATCCGTGTTATAAGCTGCTTTACCCGACACGAAGAAGAAGAAGATGAAGAAGAAGAAGAAGAAGAAAAATTGTAGCTAATGTGAAAAATAATCCGAAAAATTGAAATATATCGACGCTTTCAGGCTGAATAACGTAAAATGGGACTTGTAGTTTCGATAGAATTCTGAAGATTAGATATTTAAATAAATAATAACGTTCGATTATCGTATTTACGAATCACTACGGACGTCCTTTTGATCGATTTGTTCAATTTCGCTACGTGAAATAATCACTACGAAAATCATCGCCGAAGTCTATAATAATCATAATAATATTCGTAACGAACGGTAGTTTCAATTCTATTTAATTCGTAATCGATAAAGAAGTATAGGTGTGGTGGCGATGTAAATTGCGTAGATGTTTCGTCAACATTAAAAATACTCAACCTCTTTCAGTCGTACTTTATAAAATGTTGACACAAAACTATAAATGTTATACAGTTTACTTATTATACGGTACTCCCTTTTTTATGTGAACTCTGGGTAATTTTCGATGTATTTATATAAATAGTTTTAAAATTGAGACCAGAAAGTAAAACAGGACATCACGAATGAAAAGGTTTAAAGTAGCATATCCCATTTGGAACATTCTGAGATCGAAAGGATTTAAGGAGAGTCGACGTTTTGGATTAAATTGAAAATTATAAAAAGAAAAATCGTAAAAATACACTAATAATCATAATCATTAACGGTACAGTTCTAAGACTGGTTCAATACATGATAGTCCACCTTTCCGGGTGCTCCGCAGCTCTTTTTAATTAGTTCTTCAATCGGGTGTCTCTTTTTTTTCCTCGAATTTTATCTCGGACCATATTTCGAAGTTGACCGAAATTGGAGTTATTTTCCTTGTCCGATTTTACCTTTACCTACTCTTCAATTTGTACATTTTGGATTATTTTTGCTTTTCTAAGCAGCTTATTCGTTCCATTTTCCTCCGACTGCACATCTCGAACGCTTGTAAATTATTCATATTCACTTTATCCAATGTTCAGGTTTCAGAGGACCATACGTACGTGTTCAATATTCTTTAACGGAGTTTCGACGCTATCGACCTTTTCGATACGCGCATTTTACTAATCCCATAATTAATTTCAGTATCGTAATAGAGATTTTCTAATACGGTAATATGTAAAGTTACCGTTTTCAAAATAGATTACAACGAACCGAATGATGGAAAACAGAATACCACGGAGATAATACAGTGGCAGATATAGATTATATCTATTGCTGGAAGGGGGAAGATGCCGCTCGTATTATAACTGAGACCAAAACCATTATCAGTACTAAAAGAGTCAAATACGTGATAATTTTGAATGCTTGACAATGGAAAAAAAAACCATTTTATTATAACGTATCGAACGAATTAAATATTAAAAATATAGGGCGACCCAGAGAAGACGGATGGTTTAATTGAAGTTTTATTTAAAAATAAGTTTAGCTTACAATCATTTGTGGAACACAATACAGACGACCGTCATTTGCAGCGATACATTCAAGTATTAAGAAAATTTTCGAAGACTTTTATTCGAGGATAATTTGGTAATCTACTTTAATTCAGATTACGGTATTTAATTACTTTATTTCCTCGTTTCGAAGGAAGGCCGGACCTCATTAAGCCCCTTCCTTATATTCGCGCTTGGAGTAATATACATATCGTTCGATTTAATATAATTAGACCGAATTAATGCCTAATCGGACATATTTCGCAAGAAAATATAAAAAAAATAACTTATAGATTTGCCGAAAATAATAATGACGATCATAATTTATTCGTGCTAACGAATTCGTTTTACGATCGCTCTTTTAATCGTTATTTTAACCTTGCGTATATTTAATATTTAACAGGCGCGAAACCATTTCAACCTGCCAAAAATTAAATTCAAATCGACCGTCTTAAACTCGCTTAACTTCGCCTAAAGTCGATTATTATTATTATAATTTTAACTTTTGCGTATATTCGTAATTACGAGACTTTAAAATGAATGAAGAAAATTAAATGAAAATGTACGTATGATAAATAATTCCAAGTATTTATACAGCGCTAGCCGAATCGATTATACGAAGCTTTTTTCCGTCATTTAACGAATAATTTAATATTTACTTTTTATAATTACGTCAAATTTGTAATTTATTTGGTTAAAATAAACAACACAAAAAAAAAAGGAGTCGAAATTTATTAAAATTTTTCTTTACGAAAAAAAATCACAAAGCTTTTCGGCTGTTAGACCATTATCGAGTGAATATTTAGAAAAATGTAAAAATATAAAATGAAAAAACATTAATTTTTTCAGTTCACAAAAACATCAGCAAAATGAAAAACAGTATTAATAAAACAACGTGACAGTAAATGCGTTGAACAACATATATGAACCTAAAAATTATATATATATATATATATATACAATATACATATTTATTGTATACATAGATCAGAAGGGTACGTCAAGAATTTAAATAAATTAAATATATCGTGAAATTAAGTAATAGAGGAGAGATATGCGTATAGATGAAAGACTTCATATATACATATAAAAACATTATGTATATTAATGTAGTTCGCCGTTGTCCTTCAACGACGGATAATCAAATCCGATATTTGGAAAATCCAGAGAAGGGTAGAAATAGCAAAGAGAATTGCGAGATATTTGTATCATCGCTGCCTTATTAGTCGATAAGTAGATTAGGGGGGATTATTGTATGTTACAATTATGCCATTGGAATTATAATCGTTAACAACTGTATTACATATGCGTGATCTAGTTGGCAACAATATTCAGCTGTATTAATTCTACTTCGAGAGGTTAAATTATCTGGTTCGTCATCTACAACCGCGGTCTATCTTATCCAGTGTCGGCGGTGCACCGTCACATTATATTTTATTATGTTCCTAGTACTCGTATATATATATATATATATATATATATATATATATATATACATATTTATGAGTAAATATTCTTTGCCGTTATTTAATTGTTTAATTCCATAGCATTCGTATATTTATTTAATAAATAATAACAATAAAATCAATTAAAAATCTAACGTTAAATTCTTAATTAATCGATACAAATTCTGACTCTATTATAAAGTAGTTATTGCGGTGAATTGACGAATAGTTATTTGCTTGCGAAGTATGGTGAGAAGCAATTCACGTTAATTAGCGACGTTTGTCAACAAGGAGTTGACTGTAAAGGAATTTCTTGAGAAGCCTATCACCGTTGATTCTGATTAGACGTGCGGTCCAACTCAAACTGTTATTATAAAACAACATTTGAATAGTCAGTATATATATATATAATGAAATAGTTCCAAATCAAGAATAAGATAAACTTTATTAAGCTATATTTGCGCGAGGAAATGAACAGAATTCTAATTAGTTATTCAAATAGATAATAACAGAAAATTATAATAATTTTAGATAAAAACAAAACGCGTTAAAAGATAAAATATTTAAATATATTTATACATATATATATATATATATATATATATATATATATATATATATATATCCGCGGATATAGACTGTTCTTTTTAAATTTCAATCGAATCGACAACAAAATAATTGGTCGTTCGAATAACTAGGCAACAAATTTCAGTTCGAATACAATCGTATCGATCTAATTAGAGTTTCCGAACAACATTTTTTTTCTACGACCAAATTGTATTCAAAAATCGTTTGGTATATATCGTACGTTTCAATCCGGACCTCTAATCAAATTAGTTGATCGGTTTTCCCGGTTATTGCTTTTTAATCAATATTTTTTATGACAATACTTTTACCGCCGTCATTGTTATAACTCTTATTGCCCTTATAACGATTCTTTCGCAATTATTATTTTCATCGTCATTATTGTTAATTACTCATTATTTAAAAAAAAAAAATGAAACGCTACATTAATGATTGATGGAAAAATACGCGTAATACAACTTGCTTACAAAATAAACCAGCGCAAAAGGTGAATTTTAATCGTGCGAGAGTAGTAGACTTCGATACCTTTAATGATTGCACACAAGTCAGTCATCGTGATACGATTCTTCAGATATTTATACTGATGGCTCTAAATCTCTCGATGGAGTTGATTCGGCGTTTATTATTCCTTCCTCGAACGTTGCTGAAACCTTTAAACTACCTAAATTTTCTTCAACATTTACAGCCGAGTGCCTTGCTATTCTCAGGGCCTTTCGCTTTTGCGCTTCCGCAAATAATATAAGTCAAAATGTAGTAATTTTCACGGATTCACATGGCGCTCTCAAAGCTATTCACTGAAATGATACCGTAGACAATCTCGCTAGAAGTTCCAGCGAGAATGACTCATTCTACTTCAATACACCGGTTAGGTACATTTTATCTGAGAATTAACTTTTCGCGCGCGGAATTTTGGAACCGTACTTGGAAATATTGTTATTCGGCTAAACAATTTAGGAATATTCAATTCCAGTAATTCCCTGGTTCTGCAATCTACCTGCCAACTTAAAAAACGGAATCTCGTTTATTCTTATTATATGTCGCCTAAGGCTTAACGTCAACAACATTCCATACGTTCTATTTACACACAAATTAGCCTCTTCGCCATTACAGCATCCTTGCGATGAAGATCAGATCGCCGATGAAAACCACCTATTTTTCAACTGCAGTTATTACAGAATATATCAATCGAAATTCCTGTCACGTATTGTAAGCCAATCCCTCTACCAACTAGTCTCAGATGTCTGTTCAGCTCACAGAGTAATAGCGTATACATGCTTATATTTGATTACATATTAACCTGTAATATAAATATTTAGTAAGACATTTCATCCGTTCGTTACAGCGCCCTGGGTGGAATCACAAAAGCCCATTTAAAAAAAAAAAAAGTCATTATCGTAATACAATCTCGTGCGAAGTATTAATAATATTTGGAAGGAGAACGGGGAGAAACGAATGTAAAGTAGAGAATATAGAATGTAACGGGTCAAAAACAAAAAATGCTCTCCAAAACATAAATCGAGTTTTTTAAAACAGAATTATAAATAGCATTATGAGTCTTTATCGTAATACGATCTCCTGGGAAGTAATAATAATAATACTTCAAAGGAGAATGGTGAAACATATGTGAAGTAGAAAATATAGAACGAATGTAATGTGGTTCGAACAAAAGACGCTTTCCAAACATAAATCGAGTCCTTTAAAACAGAATTATAATGTCATTGTCGTAATAAACGATTTCCAAACATAAATCGGGTTATTTGAAACAGAATTATAATGTCACCATCGTAATACGATGAATCGTAATGTACATCATCGAAATATGGCAATTGTGAAAAGAACGCAAAATTATGCCGCGATTAAAAAATGAACTATAAACGGAATATCGATTTAATATAAACGCCTGATAGGTCGAATGTTTAGAAAAGTAACCGAATGCAACGTATGAATTATGAAAAATAATAGCGAAAACCCCTATCATAAAGATGAATTTCCGAGAAACTGGTTTTAAATAATAAAGGAAGTAAATTTATTATAATATTACAAATATGTTATAATTTACAAATTCAATTGTACAGGCATCACACACGAACGTAGTACGTTACCACTGAACAAATCTAACGAAACGGAATGGGTATAAAAGAAATCGATAAATACGTAGCGAAAGTAATAAATAAATAAAGCAATTAGTTAATAAATCTATAAAGTTCGTAGGTGAAATTAGAATGAAACGTGTACAAATAACGATAAAGCACAATAGGCACACTTGTAAGAAAAATAACTGCGTGAATAAACTAGACGTTAGAAAAAAATGCGAAGTATTCAGAATGTACATTACAAAAAAAAGTCATATCGATGATTCAAACTGTAGCCAAATAAATTCGACGATAGCGAAATAATGGGAAAGCATAAAATACACCGCGAGTAAACTAATTAAATTGAAATAATGTAAAAGAAAAGATTTGAAATTTTAGCATCAAGAAGTTAGTTAGTAACAATATATCTTGTACACGAACTAGAGAATAAGTAAGAATTAAAGAATAGTGCAAAAATAATTCTAAAATATTACCTAAAATAAAGGAAAATAATTGTGACGAGTACACGATGATGCAAATATGTAGATACAAATATAAGTGCACACTGTGAAAGCAGCCTGATATCAATTTGCCTTGATCGTAGGTAAAGATAGTCTGTAAAATATAACGGACTAACTGTTAACATTTGATAACAGCCTCGATGAGTACACGCCGTAAATAAGTATATATATTTGAAAAAAAAAAGTAATACTCTAAATTTGTCGTGATACGGCGATCAATGTAAATCAATTTTCGTTATTTTACGGAAAAGGTGTGAATAAGTTTTGAAACGATAAGTACTGTGCCTCGGTTTTACAAATATCTTCGGTATTATACATTTTATTAACGGAACTTTCAATCGAGCCACAAGAAATGGGAATAAAAGTGAAAAAGTTGTTTCAAAGTTTTTTACGTGACAACAATAGTGTTGAGACTATAGTAGTAAATAATGTTTCGTAAGTTATACGCAGCTATATAACACAAGTCGTCAACGTAATGAAGGTCTGTAATGTAATAAGACCGCGCCATCTTGGTTGTATTAGTTACTGATCTACAAGGATCTAAAATTCAGTTGTAAAACATGTAAACAGAGTTACTGTCAAAACACATCCTTGTCTAATGCCATTTTTTTATGTCAAACCTTTATGTGGACTACTTTTAAAATATTACATATGTTATGGGTGTGAAAGGACGATATTAAATTAAGTAATTTTCTTGGGTATCCAATTTTTTTCGTTAAAAATAATCCAGCGCGGATTTTATTTAAATGCAATCTCACGCGCTCTGTTTCCCGTTTAGACTTCCGGCCCGGGCATACATATATATATATATATATATATACATACTTTATTCTACCGAATTTAAGAAAACGCGAAAAGGTGAATATATATATAGTGTGTGTGTGTTTGTTATTTCACCTTTCCCATTCTTTCCCTTACATTTATTTTAACAAGTAATAAAAAATTTCTGCTACAACTTAATTCTGTGTAAAAACCGAATTAAATTCCGTATTGTTCTTTAAAATTTAACTATAATTGTTATCCTGCTTTCATTTATTATACACACACACATATATATTTATATATACATAATTTTACATACTTTATTTATTTTATTTATTGTTTATAAATCCAGATACGAAAGTCTAGTCGCAGCGATACACTTAAAATTATTTATCCATAACGTACACGTATGGCAATATTACCATAACGTTTAAATGACTTAACGTTATCCGAATTTAATCCTATAGAAAATTATTAATTAGTTGTTAATTATTTATTGCCGAATACGAAAATTTACTTATTTCGTCTATATCAGCGGTATACGAACATTCCGAAAAGTAAATTTTCAATCGTATCACATGGGTCTCAGGTATAATAGAAGCGGCATTTTGCACCTCCAACCCCATCCCCCAAAGGTATAAAATATATTTGCCACACACACACATATATATAAACATATATATATGTATATATATATATATATATATATATATATATATATATATTTATGTATATATATATATATATATATATATAGTGATACACTATAAAAGTATTTTTATTTTATTATTAAATTAAATATATATCATCAAGGAAGTACTACAGAAATACGTTCATGATTTTATTTTACTTTTTGAAAATTTTTAGCAACAAATATAAGGATTTATACGCGCGCGTGTGTGTGTTTAGTTGTATATATATATATTTGTATATATATATATATTTGTATATATATTTGTATATATATATTTGTATATATATATATTTGTATATATATATATATATATATTTATGTGTGTGTATATATATATATATTTGTATATCACCTTCCGTTTGTTTTTTTTTTAAATTCGTTCCAACAAGTAGTAATAAATTGTTCAGAGAATTTAATTCTGATATGAAAATTGAATTAAAATCCACTTGCTGGCTGTGTAATCGTGTTTTTTCGTATATTTTAAAGATTTTTGCATACTAATATCGTAGTTTGGTTTATTTCCTTGCTAACTATTAAATTAACACAAAATAAAAACAATGTTAATCACTATAAAATTTTATTTTATTCGCATAGCTTTTCGACTATCACGTAATTTTCAAGCAATAAAAAAACCCGACGTTATTAGTAGCTTTGCATAAATAAAATAAATTTTATAGCGATTAACATTGTTTATATTTTGTTTTGTTAATTCATAAAATCACTACTCTACGATACATCAACTCTAACTATTAAAGTTTGCTCTTTATTTTATCCGTTTGTTAGTGTATAGATGAAAACGTTCAATTTTAAATCAAATTCGAGAAATAATAACTTACCTCGCTATACGAATAATTGATTAATATTACTCGATATTTCTTTCCCGTCCGCGTTTCCTGTTAATAAGGCAACTATAAAAACATACACGCGAATATTTAATTAGGCCCGCGCAATTTGTTTTTTTTTTTCCTCGAAAAAGCGATCTAATAACAATAAATTCGAAAATAATAACTTTAAAAATAATAAAAGAAATTACATAATTTTTTTAATATTTTATTAAAAAGCACGAATTATCGCGAACTTCCTACGGACGGTTGCCGATAATAGACTGATTATTATAACCTAAGCAGTGAATACACGTAACTGACCGTCAAAACGTGTGATATTTGTACGTAACGATAATAGTAATCATAATAATCGCAGTAGTAATAATAATAATAATAATATAATCGTTATTGCTGGGATATATATATATAATACATATATATAAAGTTTAGACACAAACTTTGACTGTTAGTAGTGCAACGACGATGGCGTACAAAAGCAACAGACTGACTAAACGGTGACTATGTGCAACCGAATATCGGGAACAAAACTCTTTTTAAAACGACCAACATTCACCACCCTTATTTCGTCCCCCCTCGTCTATACCAGGAAAATAACTTTCCCCGTGGTGCGTCGTTTCATTGTCTGCATTTCCCTCGTAATTTGCAACTACCCCTAAATTTAATGTGCAACCTTTTACAACGGTTCCTTACCCGTTTCACTATCCGGAGAAGTCGTCATACTAAAACTTATTATAATAACGCAGGTAACGCTCTTAATATATTAACGTGTATATTAAACTATTTCTATGCTGTACTATGTTGTTTATATTTTTAACGAAAACTATTTCTATCCGAATCAAGTCCGGTCGCATTCCGGTTTTATTAGATATCGTTATTTTATATTCTTCGCTGGTCCGACGAAAAAGCACGTGACATTTTACCTTGTTCCATAATTTTCGCAAATTAACTCGCCGAACTTTGATGTAATAAAAGTTTTTCAGCTAATTATCAAAAAAATAACATAAAAAAATGTATACGATTTATAATATATATATATATATATTTGTCTAATAAATAAAGATACAATTTTAACCTACTAAGTTAAATAAGCATCAACTTTTACAAACTGTAGCTTAATTTTATTAGTAAAGCCTATGTATTTAAAACCAACGGCCCATCGACCATAACTTGGATTGCTTCCACGTTGATACGTCGCTTCAACCTCTTTTTATGAGCAGTTGCGTATCTTCGAATCTCTTCGTTCACGAGACTATTTCTTTTAGTATTACATTTTGTCTGGCCTGGATCTTTGCTCTGTTAGACCTACTGGCACAGCTCCATAACTCCAGGCCATAGGTCCATATTGGTTTTTATAATCTGCCAATACAGTAGGAATTTGTGTCCTACGTCCAGCTGTGAGTTTCTTCCGATAAGTCAATAAAGTTGTTGCGTTTTTTCCTTTATCTGCTTGCTTATATATATATATATATATATATATATATATATATATATATATATATATATATATATTTATTTATTCCGGACGATACGATTATAAAATTGAACGGTATTTTTTAACCGGTCTTAATTACACCGAATTTTTTTTTTTTTGTAATAATGTTCAACCAGTCAGCAACATAATAATCTACCTATAACCGCCTACACTAACTAGCCAGAAAAATACAAACTCCACGCCTAATATGAAAAATAAAAGAATGATTAAATTTATAATATACTTCTTAAAATTAATTCTTCGCCAGAATTCGTCGTTGAATTTAATAAATTATTTGTATCTCATTTTTTTTTTATTTCAATTCTTTTTATAAATTTTTTTGATACTTTTTGTGAATGTAAAATTTGATACCTTAGGTTTGGTGTTTTTTTTTAACTTTAAAAGTAGTAAATTGTTTATTAATCTCTCTAGGCTGGGTTGCGATAAAAAATAATATTCTTTTAAGAAAACAAATAATACTCGTTAAAAAAAAATAGTAATCGTAAGAAAACACGTCATTCAGATTATTTCATTCCCTTTCCATCATTATTGTGCAATTAATTCGCAATAGTTTACTTAATGCTTAATCTTATTTTAATTATTTTTATTTAACCTTTCGCAGCTTAAATAAACGCGCGGACTAAAAACTATTTTAAATAATCGATCTAATAATTATTTTTAATTGTATATCGTGTTCTAACTTTACGAAATAAATATTTATTGTAAAAAACTTCGTATAAAATGCGAAAAGAAATAATTAAAATAGTTACCGCAATTCTTCATCGAACAAGTCGTAATGTTACAAAGTATCCGTCAAAAATATCTTATTTGAAAAACATTAGGATCGAATAAATTTTCGATACGGAAGTTATATCGTCTTATAACGACAACATTACTGTGGAAATGGTGGACCAAATATTGCACGGCGTTCTACAATTAAGTGAACATAACACCGGCATCACTTTCGTCTGGATTCCAAGTCATCGAGAAATAATAGGCCACGGTGAGGTATACCGTGCGGCACAAAGGCCTACCCAAACTTATTTACCGATAACGCTAGCAGAAGACAACTCAAAATATTATACTCAGAAAATTCTAGACGCGTGAAATCAGTCCTTCCATATCCGGCCAAGTATACTTGTAAATATAAAGAAGGATTTAGTAATTTTGCCTTCAAAAATTGGTAAAATCTGTTTATCGAGGTTCGAAACAGCTGTCAACAGAATATATACTAGTCAAACGCCGAGTACGCACTCGTGTCTAATGAGTGTCCAACTACCGCCAACATATGAAGTTTGCTGTTTACCACTAACGGTCTATCATATTGTTGTAATCTGCCATAAATATACTCAATATCGTTGCAATCAGCTGAAAACAAGTATCCCGGATGTAAACAATCTCCACCTTCTCACCAACTTTTTATAATAAATGCTCTATAATTATGTCTAGGTAATTGATAATTCGAGTAATAGCTTTATAGGCAGTAGCTACTCGTATATATATATATATATATATATATATATATATATATATATATATAAAATATATATATATATATTTACATAAATTTTTAAAGGTAAAAGAAAATATGACACGGGTTCCAATGGGAACGCCTTACCAGAATGACAAAGTAAAAATATAAAGAGAAAAAGTAAACAAAACATTAATTACTGCAGAGAAAAAAAAACAAAAACCTGAGGCTACAAAAATAAAGTTTTAACTAATTATTAACAATATTCGCTAATATTGGAACTTAAGTTTAAACTGCTAAAATATATTGTTTCAGTCCTCAGTTCTTAAATTAATACTGTGTTAGAAAATATTAAAAGTGGGTAACATGGATATCGAGTGTACTTAGTAAAAGGGGTTAATACTAATAAATATGTTAATTATAACTAGGGGCTACCACTCGTGGGGTATAATTTGTGGGGCTCAATAGAAGTAAAACAAAAAAAGGTTTGCTCAAATCCGACTTAAATTCGCCGAGTTATCCACGAATATCCATCCCTATATATAACAACTTGCCGCGCGGCAGTTTAGTTGGAATGTAAACCCACCCGTTGAATGGCCTCCGCAAGTGGGAAGTCTACGCAAAACAAAAATATTTTTAATTTATATATATATATTTAAAAAAAGGTTATATATATATGTGTATGTATATATATATGTATTTTATGTGTATATATTTACGTTTATTGAAAAAACAAGATCGAGAAAACAATATTTTTCTGAGATTAATTTTTGCTATAGAATTTGCCATCGGATAAAACCAAATTCGACGAAATGACGTCATACTTCAGTTGATATTGAACTTAAAAGACACGTAATAATCGCGAATGTATACTTAAAAAATATATATACATGTATATAAATATAAATAAAAAGTTAAGTATGTACGTGCGATACCTACAGCTAATATATACGTATATATAGTTTATATGTCCTACCCACCAAACGTTCGTCTGCAGCTGCTGTTTCGTCAAGAGGCTACCAAACACGATGATACTATATATATATATATATATATATATATATATATATATATATATATATATATATATTATGCGTACGTACAAAATATATTATATGATAACAAATTTTAAAAGTGAATTTTAAATAAGTACCCCGCGGCTTCATATTATATATATATAAGACTACGCGGAAATATGCGTACGTATATAATATATTACATCATATATATATATATATATATATATATATCTATTAAAAAAAAGATCGATCAAACGTTAATGGGCTACCCATATACAGCTACTAATCTCGCAGGTATATATATACACATATATAGCTACTAATTCGCTGGCGAATTATATGTATTTATTTAATAGGTTTTCCTATCTAATTAGTTAATAACGATTTTTTTCGTATCTCTAATCGTAAGCGATTTATAGCGCAAAAAACCGAATATATATGAATGTTCCAGTTCCAGCGCGTGACCTTAAGAAGTTCGTCATAAATGGGTTTTTTTCATTATGGCAGAAGGAGTGGCAGCTAACGCCACAAACCAACAAGTTGCGGCAAATCAAATATTCGGTTGATCCTTGGATAACTTCGCTTTCAAACCGTAGAGATGATGTGGTTATCACCAGATTACGCTTGGGACATACGCATCTTACTCATTCATATCTCATTAACAGAACTTTGGCTCCTGTGTGTCCCGGTTGTAACATTTGTCCTCTCCGTTTCCCATATTTTAGTCGATTGTCCCTCATACTCCTCGCTTCGAACGTCTCTTAATCTTCCTCCTTCGCTCCATCTCCTCTTCAAAGATGATCATGTTTCATTGTCGAACCTAATTATCTTCCTCCATCAATCCCGTCTCTATTCCTCAATCTAATCCTCTTTTCCTATCGTGCCTCTAGCCTTGGCTGCTGTACATGGCACGTTAATTTAATTTAATAATAATAATAATATTCATGATTAAAAAAGGTTTGCAAAAATCTGACTGTTTACTTTCGCCTTCATCATTAAAATCGTTCCGTATACTAATTTTTGACATATATATCGTATATAACAAAATATCACGAGAGGTCATCGAACAGAATGTACTAAGGAAATAGAAAATGAAATGTCAGTTAACAGAACATATAAACACGATATAGAATAAAGAACAGAGCGACGAGAAATAAAATTAAGCCTATTATAGTGGCCGAATTAATGTCTTACAAACGTATATATATATATATATATATATATATATATATATATATATATATATATATATATATATATATATATATATATATATATATATAGGGATATTAGTTTGAATTTGTTTCTAAAGCATATCATACGGCCTACTCAATTTAGTACGCACTATAACTTGATTTAAGTGTATTACCATAAGAACGGAATGTCTAATTTAAACGTACGGTAAGTTACACAATTGTAATAGAATTTTTTAAAATAAACCTCTATTACATTGACATAGAAATAAATTAAATAATTAACAATTCCGGCAATGACTTTTATGCTGCTGCTGTTTCGCGCAAAGCGCTGTAATTTTATAGTGCGCGACTAGTTAAAGGTTAAATATACTCTGCGGGAAATTCTCGTCCTCGGTGAAAATTTCAACTAAGAAGGTCGTATAGAATAAGTTATTACCGCTACGCCGGGGGTGGGAGACCCTAATTAAACTTATTTTCGATTATATTCAGCGTGTTGGTGGAGTTTAATTTTTCCTCGACTCGGATTTCAAATTCGAATTCAAATTTATTTCAAATTAAAATACGAGATTACAAAGAAAATATATATAACGTGTAAATCCTGACTATGCGCATATTGCGCGAACGCCGGATTATACAAATAAATAAAGATAAATTTAACATCCGTTTCATCGCACTAAAAAAACGTAACGTTATATAATTCGATGAAATAATACAGTTTCTTAAAACATTCTTTAAAAAACAACGAAATCGATTTAATAAGTAAACACAAACACCCAGACACCGCCAATCAAATAAACTAAGTATTAAACTATAATAATTACAAATCAGCACGAATATACCTAACGCGCGAAAGTAAATATACAACATAGAAATATATACATAAATAAAAAACCGTGTATACATAAAGGCGCATAATAACTCATAATCGCATAATAATTAATAATAATAAAAAGTTGAAGTAGAATTTAATTTAAAAATAAAAAAATTTAATTTACAAAGTAAAATCATCAATCTAACAATTCCAACCGAATACTTTTAAACCAGTTAGCAACTTCAATTATTATATGAAAAGCTCGTTGTTACCTATTTACACATTACAAATGCAATTAACGACTTACGCCGTCGTTCTTACATATAATATAATATCTCGAAACGTTCACATAGTTTAGTTTTCTTTATTTTTCATAGAATCGAACGTTTCGATTAATCTGGTTTTTCGTTCGATTATCCGCAACGTGTCTACTAAATGAAAATGTCGTCCAGTGTCGGTGAAAATGCGTAGGATGTGCTTCGAATTAGGAAAATTCGTATTAATGACCTGACATTTAATGTAAAACGTTTAAAGAATAACTCGGGTTTTGGTCGACGAGTTGCGTCATTATCAGATTAACCTTGGGTTAGCTACGTTCGTCGCGAACAGATTTTCTCTAAAGGTTAATAATAAAATGATAATATCCTTAGAAGAAAAAATCGGAATAATCGTCATCATTGTCCCCGGTCGTGAGCGATAATAAAATTGCTACTACCTGCTTCTATTAAGTACCGACATTATTATCGATCTCCGAAATAACTACCAAGACCAGCTTAACAATAATAATAATAATAATGAAAATAAGCGAACTGTACACTCCTTTCGTAATACGAATTATAATAATGCTGGACAGAAAGCCAACACACCTTGAACGCCTCAATATTTTAGTCCCTTCCCCCTAAAAAATCCTCTTGATCCGTTTTCCCTTGTCAGTTTGTTTATCATTCATCGGGACGTTGTTTTGTATATTATCGCTACGATGATGATATAAAAGCTTAACTGTACAGTTCCCTCGTCGGACTACATCCATAATAATAACAACGATGATGATAAAAGTCGATACCTTTATTCGAAGGTAAAACTTATCGATAAAGACCTTTTCCGTAGGCCGCTAATACTGCCTAAGTGCCTAATGCCTGCCAGACGAAAAAAGGTAAACGGATTTACGCGATATATATACCATATCCTAAGCGGCAGTGGAGCGAATCGTACCGTTAATAATTTCAATTTATTTCGATACCGCACTTTTCTATATTGCAAAATGTACATAATAAACAAAGCGCGGTTAATGTAATATTCAACTAATACCTGCACACGACTGTCGATATAATGAAGGAACAGAATCGTAATAAAAAACTTCCTCGAAATAATGTATAGGATGACCCAGAGAAGAAGAACGGTGTTGTTGTTGTTTTTTCAATAACCCAGAAACTACTCGTCTAAAATTCTTCAATGGAATTTTATTTAAGAATAGGAAAAAAGACGATTGATTAGCTTACAACCATTTGTGGAACACAATATCGTTCAGATAACCGTCATTTGCAATAATACGTTTATTCAGTTTTTACAAAATTTTCGTATATATATATATATATATATATATATATGTATATAATACAAGAAGGACAATTTACTAATAGACTGTTTAGTTTTTGCAGATGATCTGGCAATAATAGCAAAATCTACGGAGACAGCAAAGCGTCAGATGGAATTATTAAAAGAACAAGCGCATAAAGCTGAGCTGCAAATTTCCTTCGAAAAAACCCGAATTAATAACAAATATTACAGCCGCTCCTGATAAAATAAAAACTAAGTTTGGTCAAGTGCTATATGTTAATAAATTCAAATATCTGGGAGAATTAATCGAGCAGAATGCATCAGAAAGAGAAGCAATCAAATAATCGAACGAATGAAAGCAGCATAAAAAGAAGTATATAATAAGAAAGTTTTATCCAGAAATACTGCGACATTATACAACTGTGATCAGACCAGAAGAGTTATATGCGGCGGAGGGCCTAAAAATGAACGAAAAAGAATTAAATGAACAGCTTGAAATCGCAGAAAGTCAGATAGTAAGAAGAATAATAAGAACCAATAAAGCAAAGAGTGAAAAATATATAAAACGAAGTAATCAAGAAATATACCACAACATGTGGAAAAAATTACCACTGCGATCCGGAAAGAAGAATTCGATTTTATGCACATACGCAAAGGATGCAGGCCAGCAGGCTCACCGGAAGATTGTTTAAGTACATGCGTAAACTAAAAATGTACGATGGTACACAGAGACTAAAAATGACATGGCGCGGAACTGAACATTATGCCTGAAGATGTAGAACAGCGATTAATATTAAAGAAGAAACTATTTAATTGTAAAGAATTCGCGGAAAAGCAAGAAGGAAGAACTGGTATTTTGTGGACCACCGAAGAATGAAAAAAAAGACACAGCGAAATGATGAAAGTGGTAAGGACAAAAAGGACGAAAAATAGCAAGACCAGTTGATAATCCATCAGTGGCTAATTCGAAATGGATTTCTCGCTATCTACATTATTATTTGTAACAATTTACTACGAAACATCTTAATCAATTCGTGGTAGTTTTGACTTCATCTACTTTTTTTTTATTTTCTCAGCGAGCGGCTCTTATTGAATGGATAGCTTGGCTTTTTTACTATTCGAAGTCTCGTCTCCGAATGGGAATCGAGATCGTATCGCGCGATTAAAACGACAGAGTAGGTATTTAGAAATTATATAACTACGTTCACGACTTTAAACAATTAAATTAAATTGCGTCTCGGAGATTCTAAGAACTTACTTTTGCGTATACATTCCATTTAGTTTTAGTAGCGTGTCAATATTTCAGTTATGAAAATTTTTCTTTCAAAATCGAAATTGTAAAATATGTTATTTTCAGAATGCGAACAATGCGAAATATAGCGATTTTCCAATAATTAATAAACTACAAAAAATAGTCGAAATCGCTTTTCCGCCTTTTTATATATAAAAATTTAGCAATTTTATGTTTGTTTATTTCAACTATTTTTAGTCGGTATAAAACTTTTACCTCGGACGGATTTTTTCATAATACTTTTTTGTAGAAAACTTAAAAGGAACACGAATTTCCGGTTTTACCCGTCACCCGCTCTACTATCGCTACCTTAATTAAAACGTTTCTTATTACTGTTCATCATAGCGGAACCATCGTATTATAGCAAATTGTAAAATTTATTAAAGCCAGATTATTCTTTTAATAAGCTCCTTTTTTTTTTTTTCTTAAAAACAAAATGTACGAATATTGTGACGTATTTAATGCTAAAGTTTTTTTTTTATATATATGTATATATTTTTTTTTTTTTAAATTGGGCTTTCGAAAAAGGTTTTTACAAATTATAATATAGAAATCAGACTAAAAATATAATAGTTATATCGTTAATTTATAATCTGGAATGATGAACGTAACGAGAAGAGGAAGAAGTATAACGATACGAATTTTCATAATAAAAAATTTTCTTAAAAAAAGAATCGCGTACCGGCGATTTATAAAATTTACAAAATTAATTAACGTATAAACTTTTCGGTTCTAATAGGAATAATTACAGACGTTTTATAGAAACTTGTTTTCATTTGTTAAGTACAATAAAAATGATTATTAATTTATTAACCCGCGTTCGACATTTATAAATACCGTTTTAAAAACACGTCTTTATCGTCTATAATTACAATAAATAAAACAACAATTTAAAAAAATTCACTTAACGTATTAAATTATCTCGCTTTCGTAATCGATCAATATTAATCGTAATTAAAATTATATTAACACCACGTGTGTGTACGTATTTAACTATGCGCATGTGTGTGGTTGTGTATTTTGTATATGCAGATCCGCCGCATGTGAACAGCCAGAAAATGATTGCCGCTTTTTAAAAATAGAAAAAAAAATATATGTCGCTAAAAAAATATTAAATAAAATCCAATACCTTTACTAAGAAGAAGAACTTTATTCATAAATAATAAACATATTTACAAACATGGTAAATATATATATATGCATACATATGTATATAACAGTGTAAACGTTCGGGAAAGTGCGTAAAAAAGCGTCCTTAACGTTATAAAATAAAATTATGAGAACATAAAATAAATTATATAAAAGAAAAAAAATATTTAAAATTAAAAAAAAAAATTATGCAATATATTTCATTATGGAAATAACATATATATACATATATATATATATATATATATATATATATATATATATATATATATATATATATAAAAGAAATAAGTATACAATATACATTCATATACTGTAAAACACATATAACTATATATACGCACACACATGCATTCACATATACGATATATACAATATGAAGACACATGAGTACTTAGTAGCATCTGATCATAAATGATAGATTCATCAAATGAGGAGTATTGTATTTTTTATCTCATACTCATAACCGCGTATGTTATTCATGACTGGTATATCAGATAATTTACACGTTTCGTATACTCGAAC
Organism: Coronaproctus castanopsis; assembly: GCA_032883995.1. Classification (NCBI taxonomy): domain Eukaryota; kingdom Metazoa; phylum Arthropoda; class Insecta; order Hemiptera; family Monophlebidae; genus Coronaproctus; species Coronaproctus castanopsis. The sequence goes on from CM065052.1 coordinate 159,554,586, forward strand.
GTAATAATAGATTAAAAAAAAAAATACTCCCATGAATCCTCAATTTTAGACTTTATACTAAATAATGCGAGTGTGCTACTCTTAATTGAAACGTAGGAGAATTAGTCGTCAAGTTCACCTCTGCGAATAATGATGAATCCTTTTCGTTGTATTTATTATAATGATGTCAATCGACTATTTTTTATTTTTTTTTTGGGGGGGGGACGTTTGAATTATTTACGCGACTAAAGATATAATGCGATATTTTTAACGTAATTATTATTAAATAAAACAAACAACAAAAATTGAGTTAAATTCGCTATATTTTTTTTTTCATTTTAAAAATCGCAAAACTGTCCAGCCGTTAAGCCATTACCGGCGAATATAAAAATATAAATGATAAAAGTACGTACAAATTTATAAAAATATAAAATTTTAGAATTATTACTTACATAGACAATTTACACAAATTATCAAAGTGATAAAACATTATTTCTAATTAATATGATGGTTAATTATTATTGTTTGTGAGATCCACGAAAACTGCGTACGTCTTAAATTCGTTACGTTATCGTATTTTTCAACGAATAAATAGAGTAGAGACGTGCGTTAATAGTCGTATAGCTTAGCCTGATGATCCTTGCATGCAAATGCGTATAAAAAAAAAAAAACGGGTAAACAAGTTTGAGTTCATAAAAAACCGAAGTGATAAGGAAATTTTTAAGATTTTGGGCCTGTTTTCACGTAGTGCCGGGGCAATTTATCACAGTGTAGTTGCAACGTTTTAATTTTGTATTTACATAGAATTTCCCGATGGATATACTTTGATGTTACGTATATAGTCGTGGACAACAAAAACCGAACAGTTGATCGCCGCGTTTGAAACGATGTGATAATAATAATAGTAAGATGAATAAGAACGATGATAATCGTGTCGCGTGTAATGGCCCAAAATTTTATAGGGCACTTGGTAAGAATGTAATATAGAAAGAAGGGATACACGAAGACGTGTAGTACCAAAAAACGCGGATATTTTAAATGACTGGTACGCAGCACTGTGCTGTGTAAAAACCACAAGGCGTTATAGGACGAACGATATTATAAAATAGTAGAGTGTAGCGGATCGATCAAAAAAGTATTACCACTCTCTTTCGAGATATCCGTCGTAAAACTTTTACGATTTATTCTCGGGCGTCGTCCCAATTAAGTAGACCATGGAGGAGACTTTAGTGTAAACAAGAATTTCCAGCGTGACATTCGACCGTCTCTATTCTTTTATCCGCTCGCATTCGAATTCAGATTTCGATTTAAGACAAATCTTTATTAAAAAACTGATCTTACAAAATTGCGAACACATCGCCCGCGTATAAATAAAATCGGATTATTTTCGTACTTAGAATAATCGTATAAAAGACCAACAAAAGGCGGCTAATTAACTATAAAATTGGAAATAAAAAATTGTAGTTATGACGGGAACATGTTTTTATTTCTATTGATAAGTTAAATTTTTTATTCCTTTTACTACTACTCTTTGTAAGCATATAGGTATACGATAGTAAGCGAAAGAAATAATAATTAGTTGGTATTTTAAAGAAAAACAATAGATAGGAAAGAAAATCATTTTAAAGATTACGGAAAACAAATGGAACGCGTCGAATATATTGATTTCATTGATCGTGTTAATCATCCTGAATGTTTTTTGGGTATGTAAAAAACAAAACAGTTAGATATAAAATTGCACAAATTAAATTGGCTTCTTGGCAGGTACTCCAGTTTGTCATTAGAAAACAAACTTCTAGTTTATAAAATAATTATAAAGCCTGTTTGTTCGTACAGTTTAATGTTACGGGGGTTGTGCGAAAGATACACACATAAACAGGATACAACGGTTTCAGAACAATAAGACTCATCGTCTTCACACCTTGGTACGTAAACCGTACGTTACATCGAGACTTAAATATCCCATACGTGAAAGACGAGATCGAACGTGCTGTTATGAAATATGTAAGCCGTTTGGAAACACCCGAACGTACTGGCGATCAATCTGACACTAGTCTAGATGTTCGTAGGTTGAAGCGTGTTCGATCTAGCCTAATTTTTCAGTGCGGTCCATCGCTGGATGCTAACCCCTAACAAGTTATTTCGCGTTGCAGTCCAATTTCTGGATTGGCCAGTTGTAATTTTAAAAATTGTATTAGCTAAAGTTAGGTATTCCAACGGTGTATTATTCTTTTTCGTCTCTGCACACGATATCGTACGATTCATAAGAAACTTTCGATACATACATATTTAGAGAATATACTGCAGTCACTCCTCATTCGGTACTAATCGTCTCTTCCTAATGCGGATTGCAATTCGAACATTACCTGTTACCGGAACGCATGTCTCCTACGCAGCTTAGAGAAACTTCTTACTGCCCACTCTATAGTGCAATTTGCAATCCTGATCATGCGTTCTTTGAATGTCCTTCTTTAATAACATTACTTTCTAAACTATACTTTAAATTACTGCGCTCATTATGTAACGGTTCTCCATACAATGTATCGTCCATTCTTTGATAATTTACATGTGTTCACTTTATAGAAATATGAGTTAATTCGTACAAACAGTATCACGTTGGGTAAGCTGTAAAGACATCCCCATTAAAAAAAAAAAAAAGTAAAAAAAAACTTTTTACCTCCATGTACACATACCTATATATACATATACTTAATTACAAAAATCAGTTAAAATCACTAAACCTTTATTTAGATTTCGTAAAGCTTTTCGGCAACTACGCCATTATCAAGCGTTATATAAATAAAAACAAAAATAAATATATAAAAACACAAAATATTAATTTAAATATAAGTTCACAAATTTATACATATAAAATGAAATATAAATACTTAAAACAATCTGACAGTGACTGTGGTAAACAACGCAATCAAATATCAGTGGTATAAAATTTACAGAACAGTAGCCAGAAAATAATTATTTTATAAAAATATGTATTTGAACAATGAAAAATATATATTTTATAATCATCAAAAATCAATAGCTAGAAATAATATAATTTTTTACAATATACTTTTTAAAATTAATAAAATTTACCATTGAATTTAATAATTTATCCCTTTCTTTTATTATTTCCATTTTTTCAAGCAGTTTTCTTTTTTAAAATGTTTTTCTGTATGTAAAATTTTATAATTTTGATTAATATTATTTAATTTGTGTTTTAATTCTATACAATGTTTTCCAAATAATGATTTTTCATCATTGTTTGCATATGAATTTAAATGTTCTTTAAATCTTGTTACGAATTGTCTGCGTGTTTCTACTATGTATTCTTTTTCACATTGATTACAATTTAATTTATAGACTCCTGAATTTTTGTAATATATTTCTATCTTCTATTTTGTTATTACTGATTGATTTTAATAATCTATTATTATTTCTTATTGCTAAATCAATGTTATATTTGTTAAATATTTTAATTATTTTATATGTATGACTTCCTACATAATTTATTGAACCTAAATAATTCTTTTTATCTTTTTCTATATTTATATCGACTTTAGTTTTATTCCATATTTAATCAACTATAATAGGCTTATACTTGTTTCTTATTGCTATTTGTTTTATAATGTTTTTTTCTTTATTCAAAAATAAAGGTTAAAGGTTTAGTGATTTTAACTGATTTTTATAATTAAGTAATAAAAATCACTACATTCCACATCTAAACTATATATATATATATATATATATATATATATATATATATATATATATATATATATATATATATATATATATATATATTATTATTCTTTTCCAGCGCTTTCCCGTTAAGGGGGTCCACTTGATAACACGTTCTTCTCCATTTCTTACGATCCTTGACGTCCTCTATATTGGCACCAAATTCCACCATGTCGTTGTTGACAGAGTCTAATCCGTAGTTTTCTTGGTCGACCTCGTGGCCGCTTTCCTCCGGGGGTCTCCATTAACATCTTTACTGGAATTCTGTCATCTTTCCTCATGATATGACCATACCATCGGAGGCGTTCTTCCCGCAATTTCAACTGTATAGGTACAACGCCTATACGGTCCCTTATGTCATCATTTTTGACATGGTCAAAGCGTATGTAGCCGAGTGACTAGCGTAGCATTTTCATTTCAGCCACGTGGAGCTTTTGTTCCATTTTTTCAGTCGTCGACCAGCATTCAGCCCCATATAACATAGCAGGTCTAATAACTGTTTTATAAATCTTTCCTTTGAGATGTACCGGAATCCTTTTGTCACAGAGTATCTCAGTTAATTCCTTCCATTTCATCCACGCTATTTGGATCTGTAAGTCTATGTCGCATTGTGTGTCTCCCTCTGAGGTAATATTTGACCCTAGGTATTTGAATTTAACGGCCTTTTAATGCTATATTATCTATTTTTATAGATTCATCTGTCCGATATATATATATATATATATACACACATATATATATATATATATATACACACATATATATATATATATATATATATATATATATATATATATATATATATATATATATATATATATATATATAATGGTGTGTAAGAGGTAGTTAAGGTATTAATATAAATTAAATAAAAAGAAAAGAAAGTTTAAAAACGAAATATTATTATAGTGTAATGTATGTAAATGTCGAAAATCGATATATTTAATAACGTACAGGTTTTAATACTTACGAAACTTCCCGGAGGTGTGAATATAATAATGATCAGTACAATGACGAGAATAAAATCCGAAACCATATAGCGGTTTTCGTAAATAAATACCGTCATCGTGTACTGGGGGAATTTCCGAAGATTAGATACGTGTAAAGCCGTCAACCTGGCAGTTTATTAACTGTTCGTTATAAGATATTCGGAGATAGTCGTTAGAATCGATCGGACGTTAAATATACAATATATATATATATATATATATATATATATATATATATATACATATATACGTTTTAAGCTAATCTAGTGGATCCCGTACCAGTAGTACGTAAAAATTAACTTTATCGCGTGTTTTTCGAATAAGACGTCACGTAGACGTTACGCGATATACGAGGTGAAGGTTAAGGTATTTATGTAAAACTATTAAAATTAATACGTAAAAATTTATCTACTCAGTTAAATACTGACTTATACTGGGAATACATAAAATAAATAACCGCGAATAAAATAAGACCGTTACGAATCCCAACGATGATAATAATAATAGTAATAGGACAACAGTGAAACTCAGAAATAGGATACACCTTCATACCTACGGTATACCTCACAGGTGGTACAAATTTTATCACAATTTATTTTATGGGATATATATACGAATTTCCCTTTATATTTTATATGCGTATATTCGTGTTGATTTTGTGTTTAAATATTATAATTTGCTCGTTATCTGTATTTATTCGAAGTTAAATGTAAATAAAAGCTTAATTAAAAGTAAACAAGTTGATTTTAATATCTCCATTCCTGTAATTGGCAGCTTTGCACGTATATTTTTTAGTTCTCTATTAAATCATAAAACTAGATAAGTTTCATATATATATATATATATAAATTTTGTCTACTTTATAATTGGTAACCCTTTTAGAATATAAACACACGGCGACCACGAGATTAGTTCAGTATCACGCGATTCCGTTTGTCTACATAACGTTTCAAATTAGGGATCACGACAAGGGGTTAAAGTACTATAAAAAAATCCTCCTCTATCCCTAAGTTAGGAACGTTATAATATATATATATATATATATATATATATATATATATATATATATGTTTCCGCAGTTTTATTCCATAGCTTGACTTTCATTGAAGCAGCCTCTAAAGAGAGGAGTGCGACAAGGTGATACTATCTCACCGAAATTATTTATTGCGGCCTTAGAGGATGTATTCAGAAAACTGAACTGGAACTCGAAAGGCATAACGGTAAATGGTGAAAAACTTAATCACCTACGATTTGCAGATGACATCGTTATAATAAGCAGGAATCAAGAAGAATTAGAATCTACGCTGAACGAGCTTCAAACTGAATCTGGGAAAATAGGATTAAGAATAAATAAACAGAAAACAAAGGTAATGACTAATAACACGGATGGTATGTCAGTGAAGATAAATGGGGAGCACATCGAACAGGTACATCGGTATATTTATTTAGGACAAGAAATAACTACAGACAGAGGAGTAAATATGCAAAGAGAGATACAAAGGAGAAGATCTCTCGCATGGGCCGCATTTGGGAAGTTATCCAACATATTCAGGAACAAAGATATACCGAACAGTTTGAAGTGCAAACTTTATAACCAGTGTGTCTTACCGGTATTAACATACGGAGCAGAAACGTGGAGCTTCACAAAGGGAATAATTATGAAAATCAGGAAAACTCAAACAGCTCACGAAAGGATAATATTAAACGTTAAGTTAAAAAACAGAAAAACCATTACTTGGATCAGGGAGCGCACAAAATTGGCCGACGCGGTGGAACAAATTTCAAAATTAAAATGGACATGGGCTGGACACGTGGCGCGTAGACATGATGGCAGGTGGACAAAACATATCCTTCAATGGTGTCCATTGGATTCGAAAAGGCAAAGGGGCAGACCAACAACACGGTGGCGAGACGACATTGCCAAACATGCAGGAATCAATTGGATCCGAGTGGCACAGAGCCGAAGTCGTTGGAAACGTCTGGGACATGCCTACACCCAGCAGTGGGTCGATATGGGCATAACGTGATATATATGTGCAATAAATACATTACACCTAAGATAAAATTACTCTTATAAAATTTCCTTAATGTGGCTACATGCTCAAAAAATTCGAGATATGTATTTTCAATTAAATCTGACATACCTGTTTACATATGTGGAAAAACTACAAAAAAATTATTTTTACTACAAAATGCATAATAATAAATTCATTTAAGTCGCGGATGACTACGAGGCGGTCAGTTTACGTGACAGCTGTACGCGCTATGAGCCGAATAAAACATTGATTCTTAACGTAAATATGTGAAAATATTTTTATAATGTTTTATTGATAAGCTTCAGTAATTCGATTTCTTACTCTAACCCCTGCACTGAACTCTCTCATAATGTTGTATTTTTTTTTTTTAATTTTCTTTAGTACATTTTTTAGTAGTTTTATTATTAGTATGAATCAGATTAGTTCTAAATTTCAACCACTAGACGCCATGGTTAGCGCCTTAGTGGCCGATTTTCATCATTTGAGTATTCTCTAATCAGTATTAATACATAGCCTGTTTATTATAACTACATGTGCTCTTTATAACATTTTTTGAAATAAATTATCACGAGCACTCTCGTGTCAATTTTTTTTATTCTTTTATTTTTTTTTCAACCTTGTAATAACAGTTCTTCAATTCAGCTTTATTAATTTAGATGTAATCTCCAGCTTTCGAGTTTAACATTTTTAATTTGTAGAATAACTTTTTGTCATCATTTTATTTATTTTGTTCCGTTAGTTGCTATGGATAATCATCATATTATACTTAGCATTACACGATATAATTTCCTGTTATTAAATAACTTGATGAAAATTTTATTTTTATTTTTATTGTTTAAATTGCTTAGTTAATTTTTTGATGGTGTTAAAGAAATCATTCTGTTCATTTTTTTTTTTTTTTTTTTTTTTTTTTTAAATCTCCATATGCTGTTTGTAACTACCAGGGTTATTACAGCATAAGGAGACGTGTGTTTAGTTTATATGTGTGCTGGGAGTCCGCTTTCTCTTACAAAAGCCAGAATGCTAACTATTGATTGAGGGTTGTTTGAAAGTATTTTGTGTATTGGGCCCTGTATTTTGTGTTTTAACCTGTGTGGTGTGAGTGTTTGGCAGTTATATATTAAGTGTGTGACTGTTGGTTCTGTTAATTTCATTATATTCCAATTTTTTGTATAAATCGCTATAATATTTTTCTTTATCCAATTTACATGTTTTTTTTATTTTCGACCATAATTCGCGATAATCGTCTTTATTACCAGTAATCCCCTTATGTCTAAATAAGTCGTCTGAATTTTATTAAATTTATTATTATATACATAGACAATGTTTTTTCTCAGTTTAACTTAGTTTTACACATACACATACACATACACACATGTATATATATATATATATATATATATATAAAATTATATTTTAAATATATGTATATGATTCAAAGGCATAAGCTCACATTCAATACCAAATTACGTTAATAAATTATTTTTGTTTGCTACGCTTTTTAATTACTATGCAAATCTGGTGCGATATTTAATACTACACTTCGTACAATGTTAGTCACACTAAATAACAACAACGTGAGTTCAACACGCACTAAATCTGAACCCGAACAACGCAAGATAAATGAGCAAGATTTACTTCCCAAAGGGATCCTACTAATAAACATTGTTGACTGTTTTACTGAATTTAAAACTAGCAGACTATCGCCAACTGCTCGTGGCAATGCGCTCCGGTCGAAGTGATGTATATCAGTTTAGAGCGAGTAAGTGAATATCCGGCGTCTAAAAAGGGGTATTTTCGAGTAAGGGAATAAACCTTGACAAAAAATTAAGTGTACGATAATGATTCTCTTTCTAGCTCCAATACAACGTAATAATATAAATGAAAATATACAGTTGCTGTACGGGCGGGTATTTGTAGTAATGCAGAATGATTCGATTTTCCTTTCTTGCTGGTATAGAACTCTGTAGAAGACAACATACATGCTAGTGATAATTTAAAAACCAAAAATAATGGAATATATCTTATTAATATCCAGAGTGTACGAATCCGAAAACTACGTTGAAATCATGGAAACCTGAAACATGAAATAACCGTAATGAAGATAGATATTTCAAGAATCAATGAAATTAAGTAGCCAGAAATACTGTCCCGTCGTTTTCCTGGACGTAGCTCAGGCCTTCGACAAGGTATGGCATAAAGGCCTAGTATACAAATTAAGCCGACTACTGCCGGGCAACATTTGTCGACTGCTTACATCATACCTAACGGGACGTAAATTTACAGTAGTACAAGGAGATACAACATCCGTGTCTTATGATATAGAAGCTGGAGTTCCTCAAGGAAGTGTCCTTGGTCCGATCTTGTATCTACTGTATACTCAAGACCTACCGACGGACGCGCAAACGATAACGGCTACATTCGCTGACGATACAGCTATCCTAGCTGTTGCCAGTAGCCAGTCTGACGCAACAAATAAATTGCAGAACTCACTAAATAAAGTGTATGAATGGGCGTCAAAGTGGAAAATAAGGATCAATGAAGAAAAATCTAAACACGTAATGTTCACACACCGTCGAACAGAGGCGCACTACCAAGTATACTTGGGAGGCGAACCTATTCCACAGGCTAGCTCAGTCAGGTATCTTGGTATGCACCTAGACAAGCGACTGACATGGGAAGTACATGTCCGAATGAAAAGTAAGCAGATAAAGAAAACAACACAACAACTCTATTGGCTTATCGGACGGAAGTCGCAGCTGGATGTAGAACACAAATGCTTACTGTACCGGCAGATTATAAAGCCAATATGGACCTATGGCCTGCAATTATGGGGCTGTGCCAGTAGGTCTAACAGAGCGAAGATCCAGGCCAGACAAAATGTGATATTAAGAGCGATTGTCGACGCGTATCGTTATTCTAGAAATGACGATGTGCATCGAGATCTACAAATTCCGTTCGTTAACGAAGAAATTGGAAAACACGCAACTGCCCACAGGAAGCGGTTACAGCAACACGTCAACGTGGAAGCCAGTCAATTGCTCGATACCGAACTAGACGTCAGGCGGCTGAAGAGGCATCACCCGGTCGATCTAGTTATATAATTACAAAGTACAGATACAATAACAGAATGGCAAAAGTCATGGCCACTGAGCCATTGACTTTAAACCCATTGGCTTGATTAATACATTAACATATGTTAGATCAGGCTACACTCCTTTAAATTGATGCTTATTTAACCTGATAGGTTAAGATTGTATCTTTATCTATAATTTAAAAAAAAAAAAAAAAAAAAAAAAAAAATGGAAATATTCGTATCACATATCGCAGATTTATCAACTCACGATCGCTTAAGGAAAACACGAGAGCTGTATTCCTATTAGGTAAAAACAAAAGACAAAATTCGTATGGACTTACAGCGGTAGAATTATTGTAATTAAAGTTTCGCCAGTACCTAAGCATGTAATGCAAATTCAAGTTTATCTGCAAACTACAAATTATACTTATCATGAAATAGAAGAATGAAGAAATTGAAGACTTCGTTTAACGTGTTGACGATCGTGATAACTTAATTTTGTTAGGTGATTGGAACGTTATAATAAGTGAACGAGAAACAAGGAACATTAGACGAAAACATGGATTTGGAACAAAGAATGCAGAGGAAGACGTCTTATAAAAGTCTTCACCACGTTGAAGAGAAAAACACATATTTAGAAGGTAGTAGGAGATAATGAGTGATATCAATCGGGTCACATTTTAGTTCTCAGTAAATGCCGAAACTCAGTCAAAGCATGTAAAAGTTACCAGTTGCCGATATATAATCAGATCAGGCTGTATACAGATGATAACGACAAATAGGTTAAAATTTAGAAAATCGATTAATAAATAAACGACAAAAGAGTTGGAATATGAACAATGTCAGAAATGATAAATCGGTGAAGCAAACGTTTTAGGCAAAAACAATATTATAATCTAAAGATTCTTAAGTGATGTAACATTAATGACGAATAGGAAAACCACGACTATACACCGCTGTGGAAAGTGCATATGGATAACAGGATAAACTCACTAAGAAGTCAACTCCGGATTAAGTGTGAAAACAAAGATTACGATAAATAATGAAGCGAAATAAACAGAAGGGTGAATAGTGCAAAATAAATATAGACTGCCCTGGTTTGCAAAGTAATAGATGAATATTTTTTTGAAGGATATACGGAAAAGCTTTTAAAAAACTAAGAAGCAATTCTTAAGACAATGCAAAAAATCGAGTAATATGAAAAACACCGAGAGTAAAATATAAATGAATACCTACAAAATAAAGATGAGTGGAAAAATTATGTTGAAAAGTCGTGCAATAATGAACCACTCTATATACCCAAACATTTTATGACGATATCGATAAGATTTTAGATAAATTACCACCCAGTAAAATGCCAGCGGGAATTAGTTACCAGAAGAACCGTAATTTGAGAAGTAAGGCAAAAAATATGATATTTTGGAATATAAAACAAATATGAGCGCGAGGGGGAAATATTCCATAGATTTCACGTGCTATGGTGTCAATTATTAACAAATATAAGAGTCGAAGTAAGTATGCCATTACATACGCTAAACAATTTAAATAAAATCACATAAACGTATGGAAAAGAAAATATAAAATTATTCACCTGACAATCAATTTGGATTCAAATAAGGTAGTCAGTCAAAGTCCATAACTCGATTATTAACAAAACCTTGAAGGTCAGTAAAAGAATGTGATATAGGTCCTAAACGTTTTCTATCCGCACGCATTAGGCGATACTAAAATATACGTATATGCTCCTTATGAAAAAATTTTAAATTTCGTCTACGTTACATTATTTTTCCAATTGGAATATTTTTACACAGATATATTTCTTAACATTTTCGAAGTTAATTAACTTATTTAATGATAGCGAAGAATTTTTATTTACAAATAAGTTTTTTTTTATTATTATTATTATTATTCCAATTTTTTAGAACAAACGTTTTTCCCATTTTGGGTTCCGCCGCCTTTACCTATCCTCGTAAATTTTTAATATCGTTTCAATCTTAAAGTATTACAATTTGAGTGTAGATACCATGTTTGATATATATATATACACATTATAGGAACCTCCACGCGGTGCCCCTGGAAACAGCGAGATAATTATGTGTAAAACAATGCAGAATTCGCTGGCTAATCCTGCCAACCACGGTCAAAAGAAAAAGTCCTTTTCAGGACCAAAACCAAGTTTAACAGTAATGTCAATAAACATTGAAGGACTGCATCAGGAAAGGAGAATATTCTGTCTGAACTATGCAAGAAAACTAAATGCGATGTGCTCTGCATACAAGAAACACATTGGGAAACAAAATATAGGAAACAAAATGTATCCGGGATGAAACTGGCGATGGAAAGACCACACAAAAAATATGGAAGTGCTATATTTACTAGGCCAGACTTGGAAATTACATCAACTGGACGTACAGAAGAGAATGACATAGAAATAATCACAGTAGACATAGGGAAATGTAGTGTAACATCGGTTTATAAACCTCCAAACATACCCTTCAAGTTCGAGAAACTTGTGAACTATGGAAGTACAAGTACAAATATTATAATTGGGGATTTCAATAGCCACAGCACGATGTGGGGATACTCAAAGAATAATGATGACGGAGAAGCTGTTGAAAACTGGGCAGAAATGAACTGTTTGAGTTTAGTTCACGATCCTAAATTACCTTCATCGTTTAATAGTGGTAGATGGCGGAGAGGATATAATCCGGATAACATTTTTGTGAGTGATAACATAAGGGACACGACCACTAAAGCAGTATTGGATCCCATACCGAAATCACAGCATCGGCCAATTCTATGTGAAGTAAATGCAGCAATAGTGCCGCGAAAAGTACCATTTAGAAGAAGATTTAATTTTAAAAAATCAAAATGGATGGAATTTGCAAATGATTTGGATAAAAAGGTAGAAACAATAGAACCAACACCAGTCAACTATCATTATTTTGTGGAGGTCTTAAAAATAGTATCTAAAAGGCATATACCAAGATGTCGCACTAATTATATAAAAGGATTATGTCAAGAAGCTATTGACAATCTAGAAGAATACTATAAAAGATATGAAACAGATCCTTTTGACGAAGCTACCATTGAAATGGGAGAAAATCTCATGGGAATAATAGCAGGAGAGGGGGAAAAAAGAGTGGATTTCAACTATAGAAAATCTGGATATGTCGAAAAATAGTTACAAAGCTTGGAAACTGATAAAAAGCATGAATAATGAAAAACTAAAACCAAAAGAATATATAAATATTACACCAGACCAAATAGCAAATAAATTATTATTGAATGGAAAAATTAAAGGTAGAACAGATAAACCAAAACTGATATTGAAAACAACTGATAATATGAGCCAACTTGATGAACCGCTCAGAATGGATGAACTAGACAGGGCAATTAAGACAATGAAAGATCGGAAAGCACCCGGAGTTGATAACATAATGACGGAACAAATTAAACATATAGGACCTAAAGCTAAAAAATGGCTTCTGGTTTAATAATTGCATTATCATGGACCGAATTCCTAAAGAATGATTAAAATCGCACGTGGTTGCATTACTTAAACCGGGAAAAACCGCTATAGATGCTGGAAAATTTTAGGCCTGTCTCTTTACTTTGCCATAGTTATAAAATATTTGATCGAATAATATTAAATAGAATAAGTGAAAAAATAGACTCAAAACTTATTAAACAGCAGGCTGGATTTAGAGCTGGAAGGTCATGCACAGCGCAAATCTTAAACCTGGTACAGGAAATAGAAAATGGATATGAAAACAAAATGGTAACAGGGGCGACGTTCATAGATTTAAGCGCAGCATACGACACAGTAAATCATAGAATATTAACAAAAAAAATTTACGAGCTTACTGCCGACTACAAATTAACCAAAATCATTAGCACATTATTGAGGAATCGGCGATTCTATGTAACGCTACAAAACAAAAAGAGCAGATGGAGGAAACAGAACAACGGTTTACCACAAGGAAGCGTGCTTGCACCAATGTTGCTTAACATATATACTAATGATCAACCAATTGGAAGCTCAACAAAACACTTCATATATGCTGATGATTTAGCTATTATAACTCAAGAGAAAACGTTTTGCGAGGTAGAAAATAATTAGAATGGAATATTGGAGACTATGGAAAAATACTATGCTAGCAATTACCTCAAACCGAATCCTAATAAAACCAAAGTATCGGCGTTTCATTTGAGAAATAAGGATGCAAAGCGTAAATTAAATGTTAAATGGCAAGGGATATCGCTGGAACATTGTGACAACCCAAAGTACTTAGGCGTTAAGTTGGATCGAGCCTTAACATTTAAAGAACACTGCGAAGATACCAAAAGAAAAATTGGTACAAGGAACGGTTTACTCCGAAATTGATTGGCTCCACCTGGGGTGCAGATCCAAATGTATTAAGAACATCAGCTTTAGCTCTGTGTTATTCCGCAGGTGAATATGCTAGTGCAGTATGGCGAAATTCAGTAAACGTAAAAAGAATTGATGTAGCACTACATGAAACCGATCGTATAGTTACAGGATGTTTGAAGCCGACATCGATCGATAAAGTAGTAATATTATCCGGCATAGCACCACCAGGTATAAGACGGGAAGTGATGGTTGGAAAGAAAAAACAAAACAAGAACAAGATATAAGACATCCACTGAATGCAAAAGAAGCAGCAATAAGTCGACTCAAGTCAAGAAAGAGTTTTCTTAAAACAGCAAATGCTCTGACACAAACGCCGGAAATCACTAGGTTGGCGCTATGGAAAGGAAGGCTGAAAGAAAACCGATTAAAATTATGGGAACAACCGAACGAACATCTACCTCCCGGTAATAAATTGCCGTGGTCAACATGGAAAACTCTAAATAGAATAAGAACTATGACAGATAGAACAGCAAAGAACATGAAACAGTGGAAAATTACAGATAATGACACATGGTACAAGATACGGAACACCTATTAACTTTTGCTCATTTCTGCCGGTGCGATGGCGGGATGGAAGATATGACAAGAATAGACGGAATCTCGGACGACGCAGTTCAAATAGTGAAATATTGGGTGAAAAAGGAATATAAATGACCGACACGATAAGAAGAAGAAGAATATACACAATAATTTTCTGATACTTAATTATAATAACGTGTGAAATATTTAAAACGAAATAACATAATACCGACAATTATCTATAATTACATAAATATCATTATAAAAATCCAGAAACCCAAAAACTTTCATAATCCATCACCTTTTGCAGTTAAATTTGGAATTGATTTTTTTATTTAATGGATTATTAACAAGTTGAACTAAATCATCCCATTTATTAATATCCATTTTGTTGGTACTTCTTTTATTATATTTTTGGCAGTGGCACAATATATGTTCCATATTTTCCACTACTTTACATTGATAAATCTCCACTTCTGATATTTTAAATCTATTTAGTATATATATAGTTTGGGTGTATATGAAGTAGTCTTGCATTAGTATATAGTTTAATTTATAGGCTACAATTAATGCGTGGCTTGTTTAAAAGTTAGTGATTAGACGCGACCGAGATTTTGATAGATATTTAATTTTTTTTTTTCGGTAAAATCGTACTTTTCGGAAAATATACTCAGATAATTAAAACCCGTTTCATACGTGACTATTTTCACACTGTAGAATTTCGTTTCATTAATTTCCGGAGTTACAACCAAAAATTTCAGTTTTAACAAATATCAAAAGAAGAACCACCAACCTTAATTTTTTTTTCTCATTTTTTATTGGATTTTTTCGATCGAATTTCTTTTTTTCAAATAATTCTTACATAGAACAAAAAAACATTTCCGGAAGATCCCATATGTTAAATTGAAACGGTGCTCAAAATTTTAATTATATTTACTAACACATACGCGATATAAAACAGATTAACGCGATCGAGCTCAAACTTTTGACCTATATTTTGATAACATAAAAAAGACGTCGAGAGAAATTACTAATTAAATTAGATAATAAAGCTTATTTCTACGATGAAATATAAACGAAAACTATATCCAGAAAAATATCTACCAAATGCTCAACCAAATCCGCCATCTACAGATCAGTATATTGCTTATTCAAACTCCACTAATGTAAGCCTGTTTAACGGCAGCGTCATTTAAGTTTAAATCCGGGATGTCTCAGAATCCGACAAGCCTGTTTAACGGCAGCGTCATTTAAGTTTAAATCCGTGATGTCTCAGAATCCGACAATTCTAACATACCGCTTAGTCGTGTAATTTATGGATCTGTTATAATATCGAATATCGTACGAGAAGAATTATACTTGACCGGGGAATTTCGTATAGCTGGAAGAGAACTAAGACTATAAAGTAAAAAATGTTTATCTCGAACGTAGAGATCGCATAAATATACCTAGAAGTCATCGTGGATCGACTATTTAAATTTAATATTAATGATCGTGTCAATAGGACAATACGAAAAATCAGATGTCTTTTTTCATTCCGTCACTATCAGCGCAAAATGAAATTTTTAATATATAAAAAAGGAAATCAATCAAGTTCGGTCTTACGAGTATATTAGTAGCGGAAATCATATAAATCAGTTGTAATGAGTACTGAATCAGCGCTTTCAAATAATCTGTACCTATATCTATACTAATATATAAAACTGTGGCGTCTTCCTATGATTTGCGAATATTTTCATTATAATCACTGCATTGGGCTGTTTTTACGTAAACAGAAAATCCATTTTTTTTTTAAATTTTTGTCTGTCTGTCTGTCTGTCCCCAAAAATTATTGATGTAATAATGATGAAACTCACACAGCTGATAGCCTATATTATGGAATTCGTTCTAAGCTTTACTTTATATTGATATCACAAATAGAACGGAAATTACAATAATTTAAACTTTTAAAAAACAGCGATATCTGTGCCAAATGGTTTAAAATGTAACGCGTTTTCCGGTTCGAATGTACCTCTACTTGCGTATAGGTCATGTTACATTTATAATCAATATTATATTAGGTTATATTTTTATTATTCTGTCATTTCAATACCGTGTAAACCGAAAAAGTTATAAATTCGCAAATATATATACTTCTTCTAAATTAGTCTTTGAACGCTCTAGTCGATTTTGTATACCGACAACTTTATAATGATCGACATCGGCATTTCTAAGTTTAAATTCGCATCGTTTAACCTGTTTCTTTTTACATCTCGAAGAATGCGAAAACAGAGTTAACATCAAAATCGCCGTAAGATAACGCTTAAAACATCCCATTACGATGTCGTTAATATTACGACTACCAAAACGATGAATAAATATTCATGTTCTGATCATGAACAAACCGAAAGTATATACACCGTCATCTACGTATCCATAGATTTTAATTTCCATTCTTACTGGTTTTCCGAATTTTTGTAACGTTCTCATTTGATATATAGACAATATTGTTTGTTAATCAACGCATTACCGGCGAATATTGTCCAAAATACTTAAGAACGGAATTCTACGTCATTCCTTTCTAATGCTTTATTCTCGGCAATTTGAATATTCTAATCTGTAGATATTCAATTAATTCAGCACCATCACTCGAAATATTCGTAACAATCAATACGAAGCGAACGACTTTGGGTAGTTCGTCGATTAGTTTCTGACATAGATTTCTAAATCGCTTTCAGCTCGGTACTTTTGAAGTGAAACTTCTGTTGTCGCGGTATATATGGGGGAGTTAACTCACAAAACGAGCGAGCGAGCGAGCCGAATTAACGGACGAATATACAAATATATATATGTGTGTATGTATATATATAAATATATATATAAATATATATATAAATATGTATATAAATATATATATAAATATATATATATAAATAAATAAATATATATATATATATATACATATATATATATATGTATATATATAAATATATATACACATACATTTATATATATACATCATTCGCATGTACCGCATTCCAACACCCGTGTTTCAAACCACATTTTGTAGTTTAGGCGCGTCGACTTATACACATATGTAGGCTTATATATATATATATATCCCCATTAGGGGCACGTGTACTTGTACAGGTGCTCTCAAGGATCCGAAGCTGCAACCGGAACGGGGTGCGTCTACAGATGTGTAGGTTAGCTGCGAATAAGACGTCAGTCGAATAAACAGTCGCAGACTAACAGCGGCTACTGGTGGAAAGCCTCATGTAGGTAATTCCAGTAGTGACAGGGTAAGAAGACACGAGGATGCAGATTGACAGCTTGAGGAACTGTCTACTAAAAGTCTGCATAAATCCTATGACTGTCTCTCCCTCGGCGAGTTTGGGTCGCCTTATTAAAAACCCTACACTATTACCTCCTTAGTAACAAACCGCTGCCTTGCGGGTAGGATATTTATCCAAAGGCTAGAGTGCCAACCTAAAATAGTGGTATTTCCTTTCCTTTTCTTTCCTACCTTCCTTCCTTTTTTTTCTTTTTATCCCCTTTTCTCTTGATTCCCTCTCCTTTATTTCTCAGCATAAGCCGCATTATGTTTCTGGTCGTCTTCCTCTGATTGCCACTGGATAAAAACATATGTGGTTGCTGAAATGTGGCTGCATAGTTTTGTGCTCCTACATTATCAATTCACGCACAACTTTCTACATATTTCTATTCTTTGCTTTCACTTCTCTTACCTCCTTCACTTTCCTTTAATTAATTTCCTCCTCCTATCATTATTTTTCTTATGCAGGCGACATAACTCGAATACTAGTGTCGGTATTATTATTATTATTATTATTATTATATATATATATGTATGCGTGTGTATATGGCTGTGTGTGTGTTTATATATACACCGCCGTAAAATTTTTAAAAAAAAAACTATATCGAATTTAGTTAAAATGCCTTCAAGTTTAACTTATTCCCTGCGCTACGAGGCTCAGGTGTGTTTTTTTTTAATCCGGTTTCACACTATCGATTTAAGACGGAGCAGAAAATATCTCCTCGCCAAAAAGATAATAAATTCCGGAAATGTACCAAATGCGACACCGTCGACCACGTAGTAAGCGTATGTCCGACACGTGCCGTGAAGTGAATAACGATATAATAATGCTAAACGGATAGCGACAAAATTAATATCAGCCGATAGCAATGTCGTAAAACGGACGTTACATTGCGGAATAGTTGAAAATTGTACACAATAATGAATTGAAAACAACGTGGAAATTTCGAAAAGTATACACACAGCCAACAATTGTACGTACCAATAGTTCGAAGATCTGATGAGCTTGTGTACATTCTGATTGATCGCACAATTTATTTTTTTTTATTTATTTATTATAATGTTCTTAATTACTACGACCAGAGAGGCCACAATTGATTTAGGTATTATTTATTCATAAAATAACTTGTGCTAGGAGGATGGCCCACCCTGCTTACTAACCTAATGTATCATCTAAGACATGTTTTCTCAAAAATCTTTGTCTTCTTTTGACTCTTACCAAGAAAACATATTGCTTCGACGTTTATATGTTGTTCGAGTCGCCTTACATGTCTGGATTTTAGTGTGTTAATAATTTTTGTGCACGTATTATATTTCGCAACGAGATTGAATATCTTGATTTGTTGCATACCAAGGCGCGTTGGTTACTGTTCCGGGAACTTTATTCTAAAATCTTTGTATTATTATTATTACGATTAGAAAAGCTATGCCCCATATTACAGCGCCATACATCCAAGTTGGTTTTATTATTGAATTATAATATTTTATTATCTAATGTTAGCTTACTGGATCATTATCCAGTACATTTTTTTGTATTTAAGATCCATTTCTTTGCGTTTCATTTTTATATGATTTTTCCAAAGTTTCATCAAAATGTAGTCCTAGATATTTAACTACATTTTTTTTTTGTGGTACGACCTTGTTAGAAAGCATCACCGGAGGGCAGTTCGAACGTTATAGAGTAAAGTTGATATTTGTAGATTTATTTACGTTTACTTTTATTCTCTAATCGGCCATCAAATTTTCTATATCGTTCAGGTTTTCTTGTAATTTATATGTGGATTTACTACTATCTTTATCTCTCGCTAAAATTGCCGTGTCATCCGCGAACGTACAAAGCGTTTATAGAAATCTATCATCCGGGGCATATATTGTCACGTTCTTTCTTAAAACGAATAATACTTAAACATCAAATAAATAATAATAAATGAAACTTAATAGTGTTCAATTTTCAAAAATACTCTCTACCTTCTTTCTAATACTGCTTTCTTCTAATTAGACTTAACCGGTCATCGTGAGAAACTCCTCCATTTCCCTAATTATATGATTGATAAGGCGTGAACTCTATCAAACACCATCGCACTTTAAACGACCACTACAGGCATTATCCGACAAAGAAAACTGCTTTCAAATGTCTGCCGCGGTATTTCACGGTGACCGAATGGTTTCAACGACTTTGTCGCATAGACCTGGCACAATTTAAGCGATAGTATTGCTATATTATATTCGATTTTTTCTCATAGCTCTTCAAAATGCTGATATATATATATACTCCTATATTTTAGATTCTGGTTATTTAATTTTAATCGTCCCTACATTACTTCTTAATCTGCCTAATTTATAAATCGCCCTTTCTTATTCATTCCACAATATGCAGATATGGGTAAACTGTACGGAAGCCAAAAAAAAAATAAAATATTCGATTATAACGCCAGATTAACTAAAAGTTAAATAATTGCTAATTTTAATAAAGCGAAGTAAAAATATACGCGAAGTCATTTAGTTTGATAACCGCGAAGTCTCTATAAGAAAAAGCAGCTACAATGCAACGCAGTCGGCAGTGTGCGGAAGTTGGTTCAAGATTAACTTACGCTTGTCTTGTATGGTCTGCTATCTCTAATAGTACGTTTAAAAAGCTTCAGATAGTCCAAAATTATCGTTGTAGAATTATATTAAATGCTACCCCGTAATATAAAAATTTCATACACGAGCAACCCAAAGCTACCTATTGATCAATTTATTAACGAAATTTCCAAAAATTTCTTCGATAATATCTATCAGCTATCCGGTAACTACGATACGGCACGTTTCCATACACCGTATACTAAGTATAAGCACCGTAGAATTAAGCGCAGATTTTTATAAGAATTATTTTCTTATTTCCACTATAATATTATTTTATTATGCGATTTATTAATAAGTATCGATTGTAAATTGTAATTATTCGATTTATGAGTTAACTTAATTGTGCTTTTATTTTTATTTTCTCTCATCTTAGCAGTTTTTTTTTTATTTTTTCGTTTTTTTTTTCAGTATTTCTTTTTTTATCGGATTTATATTAAATATGAAAAATTTAATTTACTATTAAATTAAAACACCTATTTTCCAAGGTTATTGGTCAATAATTTTGCGAAAAGTAGATTAATTAAATAAAGTATTTTCCTTCACCTTCTTCGCCATTGTTCGGTAGTTTAAGAGCTTCAACAAATTTCTTCCGATGGGCAAATGAATCTAATCGTCCGATTAATCGCTTTTACGTCCCGATGAATATCATCACTACGAGAATATCAATAATAACTCGCAGTAGTATGCTTTGTTGCTCCTGTATCTTGTTTCGATTATCCAATTCAGTACGTCCAAATGGATTTTATTAAACCGAATAATAATAGACTACCGATGAGCGAAATGGAAAACGAAAGATTTAAAAAAGGAAAATAACTTTAAAAAAAAAGAAACGAAACGAAATAGGTTTCGAGATGGTGGACAAATTTTTGCGTCGTTTCGAAATGAACCCTATTTCGAAATCTGTCATTTGCTAAATGACATATTTCTGACGGCTGTCTGTCGCAAACTATCGCTAAGGTTCCAAGTAAAACGGTTTGACGGTAAAAAAAAATCGAATATTCGCGGAATGATGTGGAGCGAAAAAAAGGTGAAACGGAATATTGTTTTCGATAAAATCATATCGATACTCCGAAATAGCGGTTTGTCTGTTCACCTTCTTAAACTGATCATCCGTAGAAGAAGACAGATTATTATAAAATTCTATAAAAATCTAAGTTATCGAAAATATATACCCGTCATATTCGGACGAGTGCGTACGGATTACGATATGTATTCTAAATCCTCGATAACCCGGAGTTAGTACGACCTCTCGGGAGTTACTAAAAATAACGAACAAAAAAAAGTGTAACAGCTATTATAAATAGTTCACGTTGCTGAACATTGTGACTAGTCCATTGTACGTTACTTTTACGTACCGAACGGACCAATATTCGAAGCGGTAATTATAGAACAAAATAAAAATAGAAAAATCTGTAATAGGATTTCGATGAAACTTTTACAAAAGCCAAACGAGAATAAAATTAACCGGCGTATTATCGTCGAAATAACGGCGAAACGAATATAAATAACGGTTTTCCTTAACGTTATTTATAAACGTTACTTATTAACGGTGAACATTGTCATTTTGCGTGACAACGGAAAAAATGACTTACACGTATTTTAAAACACAACTGAAAAAATGTTATATTAGAAAAAATTATTATAATATATATATATATATATATATATATATATATATATCGATCGAATGAAAGCAGCGTTTTATTTAACAAAAGAAATATATAATAAGAAATTTTTATCAAGAAATGCTAAAATGCGACATTACACAACGGTGATCAGACCACAAGCATTATATGCAGCGGAGAGCCTAAAAATGAAACAAAAAAGATTAAACGAACAGCTTGAAATCGCAGAAAGAAAAATCGTAAGAAGAATAATAGGAGCAGTGAAACAAGGTGAAAAATATATAAAACGAAGTAATCAAGAAATATATCAAGATGTGGAAAAATTACTACAGCCATCCGGAAAAGAAGAATACGATTTTATGGACATGTGCAACGGATGGAGGACAGTAGGCTCACCGGAAGATTATTTAAGTACATTCGAAAACTAAAAATGAACGATACATGGTATACAGGGACTAAAAATGACATGGCGGAACTGAATATTATGCCTGAAGAAGTAGAACAGCGAGTTATATTAAAGAAGAAACTATTTAATTGTAAAGAATTCGCGGAAAAGCAAGGAAGAAAAACTGGCACTTTGTGGACCGAAGAAGGAAAAAAAGACACAGTGAAAGGATGAAAGCAGTATGGAAAAAAAGGAAAAAAAATGGCAGGACCAGTTGATAACGTAGTTCATTAGTGGCTCATTCGAAATAATAATAATAATATATATATATATATATATATATATATATATATATGTGTGTGTGTGTGTAGTATTTTTAAAATTAAAACGAAATATTTAATTTAGTTATTATTAAGTTAAATTTCTGAAAATAATACATTTTCACTTAGTCTCATCGATATAACTTATATTTAATCTTTTCAGCGTATAAATTTTTAACCAAAAATTCTAAATTCAATATGACCCGGCGAGGTGAATATTTGAAGTAATATTTCGTCTATAGATAATTTCGTTTAGATATATGTTTTTTAGTCTACGTCATCTAAATGTACCTTATTACGGAAATTGTTTTTAGCATTGAAACATTACGTATCGTATAAAATGACTGAAACGAATAATTTGAACAGCGGTGCGGAATAAAAGACAAAACAATGAATTTTTTTTTTTATTTCTAACGTTTTTGTATTTGCTTGAAAATGACTTTAGAGTCGAAAAGCTTTTTGCATTAATAAAATAAATTTTATCATGATTAACTTTGTTTTTATTTTGTTTTGTTAAGAAAATCACTACTCTCCGATACATCGACGTTAATAAAAACAACAAGTTTAAACGTTTTTCGGTCTATTAAGCCATTTTCAAGTGTACATAAATAAGAATAAATAAAATCGTAACAATAATGCAGCGTTCCTCTTGGATTAACTAAAGAACGACTTACATCGCTATGGCCAGCTATTCGTGAAAATTATGATGATTCTGACATATTCAATGTGGATTTTTACCAGATGACACCTGATAGGACTGCTTCAAACATGCAGGACTCGTCACAAATATAATTAATCAACAAATGGTTTCGAACGTTGGGCCGAGTCTCTTGAATTACCGAGTTGGTAACCGAATGTGAAAGTACAGATCAAGATATTCTCAATGAAACGAGAAACACACAAAACAACGACGATGAAAAAATCACCCCTGAGGTTCTTTGTTGTGCCCAGGCTATACGAAAATTTTTATTTTATAATCAAGACCAACCATGATGAAGGGTAGAAAAAAAACTTGCCCAAGAATTTTATATAAGAAAATGTAAGAAACAAAAGACAATGGATGACTACTTTTCTCCACGTTAAAAAATAAAACGTACATACAATTGACTGTTTTTTATAAGCAATTAAAAATAAAGCTTAATTTGATTTGATTTCATTTCTTTATGTGTATCTATCAATGTGTTCAAAGTTATAAAATATGCACACAATACACATAAAATAAAATATGAACAATGTACCGTATTGTATTATTTTTTCATAGAGCATACACACACACGCACCCATAATACGTATGTATGTATGTATGCAAATTTGACTTTTTTACAACATATCAGATATAACGACGATCGGCTATAACGACGGATTTTGCCCGATTCCTACAATATTCACTTATATTTATACATATTCGACGTAATTTTTTTCTCCGTTTGTTCCTCCTCTAGTTTGTTTGTTATATCACAAGAAATATTTACACGAAATATTAATCGTACAAGAAAAGCACAGAATTACAATACATGCGACCTTCCTGTCGTGATATACGGTGCGCAAAACATGGTCACTGACAGTTAGACAAAGTTGAAAAATATTAATAGCTCTAAGAGCTATGAAAAGGAAAATTATCGGAATAACAAGGATGGACAAAACGAGTAATAAAGTATTACGGGATAAGTAAAAAACTGAAGATGTTCTCCGCAAAATACTGGAAATGAAGTGGAATTGAGCTGGACAAGTAGTTCAAATGGACACAAGCAGATGGGCCAAGAAATATACTGAATGGTTATCAATCAATAGGAAGAGATTGAGGCGAAGACCAAAAATGAGATGGAGGGACGATATTGTCAAATATGCAAGTGCAGTCTGGATGCGTAAAGTACTTAATCGGATGGACTGGAAAAGAGAAAAATATGTAAACGTACAATAAATTGGAAGAGGCCAATGCTCGTTCACGAGCTTAATTTCCCTAATACATTTTAAAATAAAAATACAAGAAGTAAACCCAATCACACACACTCACACTCCGACACCATTCTGTACTTAGATAATATATGTTCCGTCAAGCTTACGCTTGTCGACGGATCTACACCATTTTACAATATGTACATCTAAACTATTATTACATACATGTATCGTTATTTTTAATTTATAAAATTCACATACCCACATATACACAAAGTTACATTTATAGTACTCACACATTCCCAATTACACTCTACAGTAACTATTTTTATTTACCATATTACCATTACCTCATTAGTAGTAGCAGACGCTATATTAAGTTATTACTCTCACTTGTCGCACCACTTCGAATTCACAATTTTTTTTTTTCTTATTATTTTGTTTATATCATCCCCATGTCTTGTAATCGCTCTTTTAACTTCTGTTTTAGTTTCCCAATCTTTTTTTTCTTTCAATATTTCTTCCGGTATATTATTTAACAATTTCGTCATCACGTAAACATATTAGTATTAGTTTAGCATTAAGGAAAGCTATACATAATAATATTAGTTTAGTATTAAGAAAGGTTATGCATATTAGTATTAGTGTAGCATTAAGAAAGTTATACATATTAATACTAGTTTAGCATTAAGAAAATAATATTTGTAAATTTTAATTTAAAATGGGAAATACAGGCTACTGTAATTGTAATATATATATAAATATATATGCATGTATATATTTAATTACGTGTTAAAAATTTTATTAGAAAATTATAGGTTGGGTGAATATTTTCTCGCTCGCGGGAAATTATTACTAACCGTCAAATTCCATTCGCCTTTTTTACATTAAATAGAATAATCCCAATTTAATCACTTTCGGTTTAATAAGTCAAAAAGAAAAAAACAAACTTCTATAAAAGTTAAAAAACAGAACGAACAAAAAACTCGTTCGACATCGTTTACGAACTTTAAAAAGAAACAAATAAACAAATAGAAAGAAAGAAGAGATGTAGTCTACTATCCGACGCTTTAAGTATATATTGTGAATATTTTTAATTTTTTAAATATCGTTAATATCTTCGACACAATTTAATATTTTTAAATATCGTTAATATCTTCGACATATTTAATACGTTTAAATATATTTGGAAATATTTTAAAATGCTACTTTTCTAGTTGAACGCTAGCCCTCGGTAGTGTAAAAAATAATTTATACGTCCCGTGGTAGATTTTCTCATAAAGAAGAGTCTCGTCTTTATTTTATTACTGGAACGGTAAAAATATTTTTACGACTTTCAACCGACATTTAATCTGGCAACGGTTAAAAATAGGTTGGAAATTATAAAAAATAATACTCGAAAAATAAATTTAATCCGCGATAAAAATTGGATTTTTCATCGGTAGACTATCAACCCGCGCGGCAATTTAATCCGTTCTTTGACGCCCGGTATTATTTCGGGAATACGCTAGACGAAAAAATTGCCCAAATCGTGTTCGGAACAAAAACAACGACGTTCTGTTTAACGACCGAAAGTTATTTATTAAATTCGGATAACGGCGATAAATTATTATTAAATTTAACATATATATATATATATATATATATATATATATATATATATATATATATATATATTAGATCGTACTAATTAGAAAGAATTTAGAAATTCTTTCGTTCAAAAATACGAATCCTTAATTCGTTAATGCGAGCCGAACAAATTCGAAATTTTAGAATTAACGAAAAATAAAATTGTATCAGAATCTCAATTCGAAGTAATATTAGAGCGTACTAATAGAACGTAAAAATTCTTTCGTTCATAAATGCGAATCGTTAATTCGGTTTACGAGTCAAACATGACTGAATCGTGATCCGAACGATTATTGCTCGTCTCGATACGAAAGCCGATTACTTGAAACCAGCGAATTAATGAAATCGTACCACCTTAACGTATTTATTTTATATCGATATTTTTTAAAAAATCCATAAACGAGCGTATAAAAATGTATTATTATCTATATTAAATATTTATTTCTGGTATTTATTGTGACCAATACGTATAGACTAATTTTTTTACTTCTGTAATTAAATTTTTATTAAAAAATAACTGATTTTTCCTCAAAATCGCATTTAATTTTAATAACATTTAAACGAACAAAAAAACTGCATTAACCGGCGAATATTCTTATCTTATACATCGATAGTTACCTTTGTTAAGGGTAAAATTAAAAGATAGAGATTTAAAAAAAGATTAGACTGAAACACAGTTATCAGCTGTATAATAAAAATATCGTTATGTTATTCTCCGATTATCCACATATAGATATATTCATCTTCCTCCAGATACATGGTTTAACAATATACTTCATTCAGTATTTCCTAATTATCGAAAAATCTTTATCGACGATTCCAAATCTGATACAAATTCTGGTTCAGTTGGTACTGCCTTTGCCATTGACAGTGTAACAGTCCAAATACTCCGTTCGGACGCTTCCGTTTTCACAGCCGAGTTAATGACTATTGACAAAGCTCGTGATTATATACTTAACGTGCTTAGTGGTACAGGCTAGTTGTGTGTATCAGTCTTAGTTCGTTACTAGCTATACATTATTATTATTATTATTATTATTATATTTATTTAAAGACGCTCGATTGCATTTTGCGTCTCTGGTATAGATTGCATACAGATTTTATAGTACATTTTTACATTTGGTCAATTTTAAAAGTAGATACGTTATTAATATTATTACATACAAATTTATAGTACGCTATACATATTGGTTAGTTTTAAGAAAGTAAATAAATTGAACTGTCCATTCATGTTTGATTCGCACCCATTGATATTCGATATATCAGACACATGTCTAAAAACTGTATGACTAGACGGTGTTTTAGAATTTTGTTGGATTACTCTAGTTATTCCGTATTCAAGCTTAATGAAGAGGCCGATGTTGCTACTAAACCAGGTATATCATTTATTCCATCGTCAGATTAAAATTTAGTTAAATTATCGCAATTCTTGGTATATTGGAAATCTTCAAATAAAAATAAATATTTTATAATTGTTTAGTCGCATCTTCCGATATTTCCATTGGATTCTCGTATATCCATTAACTTGGCAGATTTGTTACCATCATTTTTAGGTTACGCAATTCCCGTATAGAGTTATATTTTTCAAATGGACATAATCAGCGACAATAATATTTTCATATAAATCTCCTGTAAGATATAAATCGCCTTCTTTTTAATTGTCCTCGATTTAATTGTAATAAAGAAATAATATTCTTTAATAAACTCATATCTTTCGCTCTACATTATCTATTAAGCTGCGACGATAAAGTACTCATCTTTCTTTTTATTTTAAGGTGCAAAATTATTATTTAAAATTATAATTTAGTACGCAATGCTTAAATTAGAATCTACCGGCCACAAAGGTTTATCTTGACTTAGGTACAAAAAGAAAAAATTCAATTAAATAAAAGAATCGATGTAGTTATAATGAAAGAAAAGTAAACGAACATTATTACCGTATAAAGTAGCTTAGGACTAGTTTGAATACTAGAGCTAAATAATTACCGTTATAGTAATTTATAATTAACCTAAGATAGATTATTGAAATTATTACGAGTTAAATAAATTATATAAACAATTGAAGCTTTCCTGGTTATCAACTTGTTCATTTTTTTTTTTTTTTGTATGAAACTCGCGATCGAATTTGTCACCACGTTTCGGTGATACTATTTCCACTTTCAAACGTAGTTCTAGTTGAAATTGAAATTTCAACGGTTTTCGCCAAAAAAATTCAACATGTATAATGATAATAATAATGATATCTAAAGAACAACAGGTACACTCCGTAGTATTGAGCTGAAACAGCGGCATAAATAATCAGAACATTCGCACTAACCCAGTAGCTAAAAATTGTAGTAATTAATATTCAGCTTTCTCATCCATATCCCGTTACAAATACATTGGCGTAGTTGCTACTAGTGCTCGACTGTCAACTCGACGGTCGGACGTTCGAAATCAATACGCCACGTAGAAAGTTTTTCATCATTATGTAATTCTTAATTATCACGGATAAGGCAGTGACATACCAGTCTGTATAACGTCATACTCACGCGCATCTGCGTCGCATATAAATAGTGCATCGAATGCTAGTTAATTTTGTACGTAAAAATAATACAATGACTAGTCACGAGACGTTTGGGGCAACGATACGACGATGATGATCGCGTTACATATGTCGCGGCGTTGAATATGTTGATAATTTTTTCTTCTTGTTAAAGTTTTTGCATTCCATCTTCTCGAGCGGTATTTAACTAATAAAACTTGGTTCCGAAGCAATTTCGTCGAAATGCTACGGTCGCTTGCGATAAATTATTATTATCAACTGTACATGTTTGACAATTCCATATTCACTTGTGAGATTTTCATTCCATCGATATCCGTATATTGATTATTGATTACGGTGATTAAAAACATCAGACGGCCCGTATACGGAGTTTGAAAGAAAACTAGGAATTTACCGGAACGATAAATTATACGTTCGACAGTCAACTGCTGA
This sequence comes from Coronaproctus castanopsis, assembly GCA_032883995.1. Lineage (NCBI taxonomy): Eukaryota > Metazoa > Arthropoda > Insecta > Hemiptera > Monophlebidae > Coronaproctus > Coronaproctus castanopsis. The sequence continues at coordinate 159,584,128 of CM065052.1, forward strand.
GTCTCGTGAACGAAAAGGTAGACAGATTTTTGAGATATTTCGAGCTAGGGCGACATTACGAATCGAAATTCGAAGTTACTTTTAGAATTTAAATTAACTATTTAAATTTCCAGCGGAAACTTCGCACTACCAAGTAATTTCTCGCATAAGTAGCAGCGTTAAAGAAAATTAAATTTCCACCAACGACGGATTACCAACAGTCGCACCTACCATTCCATACACCACCAACACCACCCTGTCCCATAACTTCTTTAAAATTGATTCGTCGTCCGCTCGATAGAAAAAACCTCCTCGACTCCCTTTCCGCGTATAAATCTTAATTTCCACTCAACAATGGAAATGGAGAGAAAAAAAAATGCGATTTTCGTAAATAATGAAACGACCTAATACACACACGCTTGTATGTAGATAAATATTTTTGCGTATGTATGTACGTACGTTACGTTTAAATCCTTTCTTTTATATATATATATATATATATATATATATACAGGCGCGTATACTCGAATGGAGAAATGTAAACGTAAATTTAATAATCACGACACGTCTGAAAAAGAAAATTTATATTTCAACGGACGATCATAAATTGAATGCAAGCGTATAACGGTTGACATTTTCCTAAAAAGTAATTTTTAAATTTTTAATTAAGTTACCGACATTTTTAGAGAGAAAGAAAAAGCCCACCAGTAAATTATATTAATCGCGAACCATTTATTAAAATATGTTCGCTTTAAATTAAACGGAAGTGAACAAATTATTAAACCGTTTCCCGGTATTTCTAATTAATTCCGGATATAATTTTAATACGGCTAATATATAAATAAAAATCGTACGTTAAATTTTTTATCATAAAAAATGATTCTATGGCGCGGTGTGATATTAATTTTTTCAATATCCGTTTTACTCCATTGTATCACACCGAACGAATACGTTAGAATTAGGACAGCATATTGATAGCTTGAAATAACGCCCTACTATTTAATTGTGTTTTTGTCAGCATATTTATTCTGTTGATATATCTGGTACCTAATTGCTCCTTCATAGTTTTCTGATCAATTCGTTTACACTATTCCAAGATATTTGTATAAATCTGTCTCATTCATTGATCTTATATATTTTTCTTCTGTAATTGTGAAACCTTCTTGTTTTACTATCTTTCCTTTGCATACTTTTGTATTCTACACTTTTCTGTGTAAAATTTCATTTTAATATATCTCGAAAAATTCTCTGTTAATTTCAATAAATTAATTTTGTACCCGAGTATAACTTAATATCATCCATATAACATAAATGTGTTAAATTGTAATTTACTGTTTTTCCGTTTCTTATATTATAACCATACTTCGTACAGTTAAGTATGCTAGTTAAATGATTTAATGCTGAACAAAACCGCAATGGACTTAGACTATCACCCTGATATATGCTTCTTGTAATTTGAACATTTATCTCAGTATAATTATTCTCTTTAGTTTTAGCAATTAAGGTAGTTTTCCATTTTGCCATGATACTCTGTAGCATTTTAATTATTCTGCTGTCAACCTTGTATAACTGTAGCACCTGAATTAACCAACTATGAGGAACTGAATCATACGCTTTTTTATAGTCAATGTAAGATGTGTAGATATTGCGGTTGTTCCTTAGAGCTTGCTTCATGACTGTTTCATCTATTAAGAGCTGTTCTTTACATCCATATGTTTTTGTTCTGCAACCTTTTTGTTCCTCTGCTAATATTTTATTTTGTATGCAATGCTTATATATCTTTTTTGCTATACACGCTGTTAATATTTGATATAATGTACACAAGCATGTGATAGGTCTGTATTTGCCAGGGTCTTTCAATTGTTCGCTTTTAAGTATCATATACGTTATCCCTTTTAGTAAGAATTCAGGTTCTCGATAAATTCATTGAATATTCTTGTGCAGCTATTATGTGGACTGGTGAAACTCTTTAACCAGTAGTTATGTATCCCGTCTAGTTCAGGAGGCTTCCAGTTATTTGTTCTACTCGTAGCATTTTTAATGTCAACTTCTGTAATATCTAACCAGTTCATCTGCATTATTTCTTCCAGTTTTGTTTCCTCTTTTTTTCCTTTCCAATATTTTTCAATATCGCTCTTAGTCGAAAGAGTTTCTTCATTGTTTGGATTTTTATTTAATTGTTTATAAAACTGTTTTTGGTTCCTTTTAAACAACATGTTTTGATTTACTCTTTCCGCACTTTTTTTATATCGTCTTAGTCTTTCACTGTAAACCTTTAGTTTTTGTTTTACAGTATCGATATAATCCTCGATATCTAAGTTTTGGTTCTCAAATCTTGAATGGTATTTGAATTTTATTTTCGCAGCTTCAACTTGTTTTTTTAATTTTTCTATTCCAATTGCCTTTTTTATATTCTATTAAGTGCGCAATACTTATTCTTAAATTCTTCTATTTTTCTTTCTATTCTTTTTTCCAGTTTGGAATATTATTTATAACATATGTCGTTTTGTGTTTAGCATCAGCTTTATCAAAGATTTTAGATGCGTTTATGTATGCTGTTGTTATTGCTGCCGTACAGCGAAGGCCGTGAATTTCAAAAAAGCTCATATTCCGTTCATCATACTGCGGCAATGTTCATTTATGATATTTACAGTTTCTTTTAACTTTCTTGTTACCTGTTGCTTGGGTAGGTAAGGTCTCTTAGATGGTTCTAATTCAGCGTATTTTATCAACAAAATGTTAAATTCTTTTTTGTACTTCTGTTTTTTTCTGCTTATATTCAATATTTTCTATCTCAGTTTTGTTACCGTTTTCTGGCTTTGTTTTTAATACTCTGTACTCCTTTACATTTACATTTAATTCATCAAGTTTCTTGGCTTTGATTGGTATTTTAGTTTCTTTAGTTTCTGATTTCAATGTACAATTAAGGTAATTACGATAGTCAGCTTTCATTTGGTCAATTAGTTCATTTGCTATTAAATTATTTCTTTTTATTATTCTTATTTGGTCTGCTAGTCGTTGTCCATTAATTTTGAGTTCTTTTGGCGCTTTTAATTTGAATTCATCAAATAGTTTCTTATCTGTAACCTATTTTATCTGTTTCACCTTTAGTAACACTATTATAGCAACGTATTAATAATTCATTTATATTTGTTGTCCATTTTTGACGTTACTTTATTAGTCTGGCTTTGGTGGTCTCATGCTCAAGCTTTTTTTGTGAAACACGTTCAGCCTTTTCTAGCGTATTATTTCTTGCTCTTAGTTTCTGTTTCTGTTTGGCTGCCGCTCTTTCGGGATGGCTCAGAAAGTTCTTCAGGCATTTCCTCCTGTTGTTGTATCTGGCTCCCAATAAGGTCCCGCCTAATCAGATCCCTATTGTTGGTGAATCGTATTCTGTCACACCCAGCACCAACTCCAGGTGTGCCCTGGCGATCTCTATAATACGCATTATTTTTATTATTTTTTCCTTTTTTCCATTTTGTTATACTTTCCTTACCAGACTTCGAATATCCCACTCAAATCTTACCCATTCCTAACTTCTTCTGTAACAGGTCCTCCACTTTGTCCCTTTTGCCAAGTGTCACAACTGCTTATACCACACATACTAACATCCTGTATGCTCTCACAACATTTAGAATCCAGCACAACCTCCCTCCTTCCTTACCTCAACAGTTATCTGGTTCCTGGATTCATTGAACCTTTGTAGGTTAATGGGTGCATATGGCCCGCTAGTGCAGCCGGTGCCCATATTATCAAATAATAATAATAATAATAATTTTCATTTATTTACTTTTTTAAATTGTTATTTATTTATTAGTGATATATATATATGCATGTATGTATATATAGTCAAAGCCGGTTTTAAGGGACGCCGGATAAGAGGGACAGCTGTTTATAAGGAACAATCAGCAAAACCCCGAAACAAACCTATGAAATGAAGGTTGTTTTAGTTCGCTTTAGTGGTACAACGCATCCGTTATAAGGGACAAAGATTAATAGACTTTCAAGGCAAGCAAAAACTGTAGTGCGTCCTGGGGTTTTATTTTTAATTTTCTTTTCTTTTTTTTAGTTCTGGTGAATTTTTTGTATGAATAAAATGTCGCCTAAATGTTTATCATTAAAGGAAAAAATTTCTATTTTAGACAAAATCGAAATTCAACCTCCCAATATGCCTATTCGGTCTCCAAAAACACCATCTCCCATTTAAAAACAGATGAACAGAACTTACGTAAAAAATGGAGTAGTACTGAAAAGGGCAGTCAGGTGGTGGAAAGGAAACGGAAAAGAGAAGGTAAAAACCCAGAGGTTGATGAAGCTCTTAATTTATGGTTTAGCACAGTAACATAACGAGGTGTTCATGCCAGTGGGCCAATGTTGAAATTAAAATCTGAAGAGTTTGCAAAAAAATGGGTTATGAAGACTTTGCAGTTACGGATGGTTGGATTGGTCGATGGAAAGGGAGACACGATATCAAATTTTAAAAAACTCATGGAGAAAAGGCAAGCGCTGATTTGACAGGAGCTGAACAATGGAGTTCGAGCAAAATTTCCAAATTCCTTCAAAGTTACAGCCTGAATGACATTTATAATGCGGATGAAACTGTTTTATTTTATCGAGTCACTCCAGATGGGTCATTAGTATACGAACACGAACAACTTATTGGTTCGAAAAAAGCTATGGATCATATCACTGTGCTATGTTGTTGCAATGCAATTGGAAGTGACAAAAAAAAACTTTTAGTTATTGGTAAAACTAGAAAGCCACGTTGCTTTAAAAATCTCAATGTAAGTAATCTGCCAGTAACATATTACGCAAACAAAGATGCATGGATGACAGCTACTATTTTTTCAAAATGATTAGAAAACTGGGATATAGAATTACAGAGAGATTCTAGAAAAATTTTACTCCTTATTGACAATGCAACTTCGCGCCACACTATCGTTAAACTGAAGAATATTCAAATTGAATTCTTACCTCCAAAACACTACTTCGCTAATTTAGCCACTTGATATGGGTGTCATAAAAAATTTAAAAGTAAGATGTTGATGCAGCATATATTAGAAGCTATTGAAGACGACCTGGTAACAGTTTCTACAATGGCAAAAGATATCAGTTCCACAATAACAATACTGCAAGTTATACAATTTGTTGCTGATAGCAGGAGAAAAGTCACTTTTATGACAATTCAGAACTGCTTTGCTCATTGTGGTTTCAAGGAGCCCGATTATGAAATTGCTGAAATTGAAAGTAATGAAACACCGAATGAATTACTACGTGTGACCAACTGTGAACAATTTTCAGATATTGACGCCAATCTGCCATGCTGTAACAATAATATTGAAGATTTGGATAACGAAATTATGGAAAATATCACAAAGAAGAAACAAATACAAGAATCAGAAAGTGATGATGACACGGATGACATTTCCTTACCTGCTGTATCTACTGCAGAGGCGAAAAAATGTATTTAAAAGCTTCGGCGGTATTTTATGCAACAGAATAATGAAGGTGCTCCTACGGTATCATTAGATAACTGTTCAGATTTTGTTCAAACGCAGCAGATGAAGAATTTGCACCAAACAACTATAGCACATTTTTACAGTAAATGAACAATTTTTACAAATATCAGGTCAGGTTCTTTTACCTTATTTATACCTCCTGTATTTTTCTCTTAATTTTCATATAAATAAATATTACGCATTAATAAGGTTATAAGTATGTTAATTGTTTACTAAATTGTATATATTCTAACACTCACTCGCTTCAATAAGGGATTTTAAAAAATTCGCTTTAAACGGGACAGCCGGTTTTAAGGGACAAATGACTTCCGCCCTACGTGTCCCTTATAAGCGGCTGTATACAAATACGTATAAGTTATTAATATTATCACTAAGTCCTGGTATGTTATAGAATACGCAGCTGTAGTGTCGCAACAGTCGACAGTTGAATAAAGGATACTAAGAGAAAACATAAAATTTATATTTTGCGACAAATAGTCTACAGAGGCAATAAGCGTTTCAATCGTAGACAATGGTTATTGTTAATAATAAAGATTTGAAATTTATGTCACTTCAAATTAATTTAACAATTCGAACAAACATTTGAAATAAAATAAAGATTAATTCAATAAATCGGGGCAATGTATGAAACAGACAAAAAATTAATTATATTGAGCAACGGTGAACCTATGTTCAATTTCTAACCTAACAATTTCCGTGATCTAATTATAATCGTTAATATTTGTTTTATTAATTTTATTAAAATTTATAGAAGCGTTAAATACATTACATCGAAATAAAATACTTTTACCTGTATCGACATTAACGCAACGATAGCCTATATCCGAATAGTTAATTTAATTTTATGCAAATATTCCGCAAAATTTACCTCGAGACGTTAATGTTTAGATTATATTAAAAATTAGGTTTTAAAAATTTAATGAAAATCGCTCAATTAAATTAGGCATAAACATTATCACGTAAATTCCAGCGTAGTTGAAATTCTTTGAACAGTTCATTGAATAAATATTATTTTCTGCGTGATGCTAATTAATTATTTAAATTAAATTTCGAAACAGACTGTAATGTTGTTGTGTTCTAAATAGATATTAGCTTCTGACAAAGTGATACCGATTTTCCGCTTAAACAATCGCCCAGCTAAAAAGTCGAAATTGTATATATGAATATTAATATCGGAATCAGCGTATACTACTCGGGTTTTTTTTTGCAGAATATAGCGAAAATGCTTCTACGCTCCAAGATACTAGTATGTATAGTTGGCAAGGAATTAAAAGTATCGAACTCGGCTGATGATAGATGGAGGAAGATGATAGATGCAATAATCGGAGTGGTAAGCTTCGATCATGGTCGAATCGCGTATGTACAAACGAAAATTATCGGAAACTGACTATTGCGAATGAGCAGTGACAAGCGAAAAAACGCTAATCCGGTGGTGAATACGTGTAACATTTATCGTTTTATTAATTATAGCTGTGGGGCTGTTTTCTAGGTGATGCTGAATCAGTTGCTATTACTATAATCATATTGTATCTAGGACCGATAATTACCATATATAGAAGATCAAACTAAAGGACGGTGAAGAATAATATAATTATGCTCAGATTCATAAATAAATACTTAATTAAGTACCCACCTGAAAAACATGGTTTCTTAACCCCCGTAAATTAGAAATTTGTGCTGCAAATCTCAGAGGGCGTTTGAAGAGAACGTAAAGTTTTTGTTTTAAACCGGGTATAAATTAGGCATGAAGACAGATTATCAGTTGCAGGTAGCCAGCCGAAATTTTCTCGCAGAGGACAAATTCATTTGAAAACATTTATGTACCTCGAAAGATCCGACAATAGCAGAATACATTTCTGGCGGAGATGTCGTCAAAACTTGCAATATTAAAACTTTTCGGTCTGACCACCGAAGAAGAATAATAATAATAATAATTTAAAAAAATATTAAATAGAACCGAACGAAAAATTACTGAAGTAGCGTAAAGGAAAGCTAAAGTATAAAATCGTTCTTCTTAGCAGCAGCAGCTGTGAATGATATTAATCGGTTGAAGTAGAGGCGAAATTATTAGCAACATTTTAGGAATAACTATATTTTTTATTTTTTTTTTATTATTTTTTTTTTTTAAGTAGAAAATATTACGAAAGTTAATTATTTTCAGTCGGCTAACGTCATATAAATACGACAAAAATTTAATTACAAAAGTTAACAAATAGAAGGGTTTTTGACCCCAGTAAAATTTGTTTCATTTAAGCGCAATCTCCGAGGACGCATTAATAATAATGATAATAATAATAACACGGATAAGAAACTTTGATAAGGAACAATAATATTTTTCAGAAATATTGCTTAAACTAACTAAAATAAATTGTCGACTAGCAACGAAATCAGGTACTCGCCCCCACTCTTGTCTATTCGTAATAATAAATCTAATTCGAAAGAATTTAATAACGAAATAAAATTAAAATTAAATTAATATAAACGCGTGTATATACGAAATTTACTATAAACAAAATTCATATTTAATACACTATAAATGGCCGACCAAAACTACCGGATTTAACGAAGTAGACGTCGTCGGTGAAGTAATGATAAATTATAAATGTATATAAGTTAGCATAAATAAAATAAATAAAATAGTTCGCACATTTACTAATACACTATAAACTAAGAAACGGCCGCGAACAAATAAAGAATTTTGAACTTTTATCCATCAACCTTCGTATCGACGAGGATCGGTTATGGGGACGTCCCCTATCAACTTTTTGCACGTGCACAATGTATATATAATACACGTTTTATTGAAAATTTATTATCGATAAAGTTTTTAACGAATGACGAATAAATCGAAAATAACATAAACAAATATAAATTATTAATTAAATAACAAAAAAAAAAAAAACGAAGTTATGAAATGTGTTTTTATTTTGATATATTTCATCTTTTGTCGGAAAATTATTTACACACACACACACGAAAAAAAAATAAAATAAAATATAAGATCGAACATGTAATATTAGAGACTAGTTTCAATAAATCTTTACGAATTACAAGAGAAAATTAAATAAAATAAAACGTGTACATAATAATTATTATATCTACATAGTGAAATATGTTCAACACGAAAACGCCTCGGACGAAATATCGGTTAAATAATGAAACGGTCCTGACCATTACCGACTTATGTTATTAATTATTAATAAGTCGGTAATGTCCGAACACGTTTTTTTGTATATTTTTTTTCTTTTAACACGAAACAAAAATCGCTTAACGCGAAAACATTTCGCTCTTAAGTACGAGTTATTTCTTAAAACCGTTCATTTTCCAAAAACTAATAAATATTTTATATATCGAATTCCGTCCAGTTCTAGTTAATAATAATGTTTTATTTATTTTTATTTACGCGTACACACATATCTATTGTGTATAAAATGTACTCGAATAAAAACGTAATTTTGTCGCGAGTATCTATACTTTAATATCGTTTTACACACGAAATTCTTTTAACGCGAAAAAATTCCCCATCCATTTCGTGTTAAACAATTTTCACTAGGCATATATATAAATTTATGTTTATCAAAATCTGTAGGTTATCTCCGATATTTTATACCTTCACACCGACGCAGTCTATAATTGCTAAATTCTTTATATATGTATAACGTGAAGTACACGATATATATCGAGAAAATACTTCTTCCATACGATCCGGTTCCTTTTTTCCCAACTAAAAATTATTCACAAATATTATTTATTTAATTTTTTTTTTTTAGACGAACATGTTCGCCGAATAATTTATTTGCAGAATTCATTTCGGTTGCTAAAAAAAAAGAAAAAACTTAAAAAATAATCTTCGTTAATTGTTGATTTATTAAATTTACCGCTTACAGAATCATCGATTCTCACCGATCACGGAATGTAATTCTCATCTTCGATTAACATTTCGTGTATATCTGTTCTCAAAAGCAAAAAAAAAAAATCTCATTTTTAATTTTCGCTAGTCAATGTTTTGTTCGGAAAATAATTTAATTAATTTAAAAATATTACGACATACACTCGACTCTCGACTTGTTGAAAAAAAAATAAATCGAATAGATAGAATATACTTTTAATTTTATGTTAAACGTTGTAGCTATTCAAATCGACATGTTCTCAGATCTGAAAATTAGTATAGAAAACTGAAGCCACTTTTCTTTACAGGCGGCGGACGACCACAATTGTCAAATAATCTGGCCTGTTGTGTCGAAAAACAGCGTCGTTAGTATTTAGGCGTTATTTGCGGCGACAAACTTGTAACTTTACTAAACGTATCAACTATAAATACGGATACTAATAAATCTGTTTCGTTCTATATAGCCGTGTTTAATAGAAAATCAGTCTACCCGCGATAAATTCCTTATTTATAAAATACCGATTTTCTACGCTCGTGCGTTTGATGTTCGATATCGAACGCCAGTTATAATAAATCGCGGCTCATTAGGGGCGTACTAAATGCTCCCGATAATATTCTGATGAATAAAGAATCTGAATCAATTTTTAAATGATTGGCAGGATAATGAATTTATTATCTCGTTAATGGGTAATTAGGATCCCGAACAACTTATACAAAATGTAAACAAGTATCAAACGTAATTCATCGTATTTCTAATTAATAATCCGATGTTCTGTTAATTACGTTCATATCTAACCGTTACTTTCAACGTTATCTCTGATATTACGCTCGCGCTTTGTTTGTTTGCCGTATTTTCCTTTTTCATCTGCGTTGTAATAGTCCTGTATTTTTCGTTCGCCATCTTCCTTGATTAAATAATTAATCCAGTGCCGGTTCGTACATAAAGGTTGCATAGTTGCACAACTGCCAAGAATATCCTGATCAGCATAAAAATTGACTATGTAATAAAATTGTAAACAGTACTATAATTATTGTACGGAGATTAAACAAAGTAATTGAATTTTGATTATATTTCTAAAAAAGAAAAAATTTTTAAAAGTATTTTGAAACTCCTAGTTAAAGGTGGTTGCACACTCGATGCAACCTGAAGAAAGCATTGGAAAGCCATATACAGCGTTATATGGAGATTTTGCGCCTAATGTTACCGTGGTTGTAGAATTTACATAGGGCTATTAGCGACTGCTGGTTTCGTTTTGCAACCGGGAGGATCCTCGAAATACACATGACGCGGCAGAACAGATTTCTCGTTGTATTGTTCATAAAACGTAGGTGCGGTTGCATGCGCGTACTACCAGTCAACAAACGGACAAGTGTCTAGGACTTAACATTTCATCTCTTTCCGAAATCAGTTTTTCTTCTTCGAATTTCTATCGTTGTTTTTTTTCTTTTAGTGTGTATTACTCGCCCATGAATATACAATTAATTATTTCCTTACTGAAGCTTTATTATTTATACGGCAACTGATCATTTCATTTTTAGAGGATTAGTAAATTGTGAAAAAATAAAAATATTTAACTGTTACATGTAGAGTTGATCGAATTATTTCGTTTTAGTATTTTAAAAATGTTTATACTTTTCTAGTTGTAAACATTTTATACTTATTCGCGCGGAAATAAATTTTTAATATATTTCGGTTTAATATTACAATTTTCTATCTTCGGATTAATAATCTAACTCCTGATTTTTAGTTTTCCTTATTACGGTTTTAAAAGGTTCTTTGGTAATTACACTTTGTTGATTTTGATATTAATGTTACTTCGCGATGATGCGTGAAACAAAAAGTAATATCTACTATTTTGATGTAGAAAATTATGTCCTCTATTGAATTTAGATACACATTTAAGGTACTATTAGAAGTAAGTTAAATTTGTCGTAATAATTTCTATAAACTCGTCATATATCTGTTTATATATATATATATATATATATATATATATATATATATATATAAAAATAAATATATATAATGTCGCGGTGACAGTTGCTAGAGTGCTGGATTGCCGAGTGTTTGAAACTTCGTGACAGAAAGTTTTTCATCATTATGTAATTCTTAATGATCACGATAAGGCAGTGGCACCCCACTCAGTATAACATCATATGCGCGCGCATAAACGTACAGTGACTCTTTCGGCAACGAACAATACAACGACGATGACGATGATGATATTGATTGTAAAATACTTGTTTAACTTGCAACTTTTTCGAATTTAATTTATTTCTAGGACCTTTTCAACAGACAAACCCATACAGAAACCCATTAATTGAAAAATAAAGGTTCGAAACGCAGCTAAATGCTAGGATAAGAGTATGTTATATATTTTTATAGGTAAACAATTTGTGCATAATATTTAGACAGGATTTATTGCGTAAAATAGGAGTATACGAAAAAAATAATTTTATTAGTTTTACTAATATCACGATTCACATGATAATCATAACCTTTTAAGATCTCAACTAAAGTATTTAAAAACATATTCAATATTCGTTAATTAAAGAATGGCGGGTACTGGGACAATTAAGCAACAGGCAGTAAGATGATTTGTTGACTGATATAGCAGTAAGGTTAAAACTTTAAAAATTGAACATTAATTTTTTACAACGCACAACTACTTACGGCCGATTGTAAGTTTGGATGTTATTTTTAAAGTTCAAGCTTGTTGGTGATCATCGGTGTGTCTGTTGCTCGATGAATATTATTTAAATGTCCAGTTTTCTATTCAATCAAAATATAATATTCATCAATCTGACGTATATCCCTTAAATAAGCATCATGCTATCTTTCTGCAGTTAACTGACGAAATTATACTTTTTCACTTCAAAGTTAGTTGATAATAATATTTACTAAACATAGTAGTCTAAAAAACAAACGCAATAATAGAAAGAATGGAAAATGTTCCCCATTTTCTAAATATTCAAACTTCTAACAACAGGATGATCAACCCTACAGCAGTAGAATTACTACTAAATGCGCTTGTATATACAATATATATATCTATATATATCTATATATAGATATATATATATATATATATATATATATATATATATATATTCTCATTGTACCGTATGCTAATTTTAATATGCATAACTGACTTTTTACACTAATTTTTTATGGTCAAGGGATTATATTTATTCATCCCTTCTCCAGCCTATTTATAAGTTACACTCTGTAGGGAACCAACACGCACGTGTTTATTTTCTTTTTCATCTTTGACCCGAAAAAGTAGGATATTGTTGACCGTCTAGGAATAAAAAATATTGCTTAAATTTTGAAGAGATTATCGTCGGCAATATATAGTTACTCTATTATTTAGTGCGGTTAAACCATATAGATATAAAGAGTGAATAAGTATGAACCTAAAGCACTACCCCCTGAAGTATCCCTCTTAAGCATATGTTTTTATTTTATATTTAATTTTTGACAAAAAACAAATATTTCATAAAAATTACTTGTTGTCAAATATATCAGGGCAAGTTGTGAACTTAATTTGAATATCAAACGCTTTTCCGTTACATATCAAGTCGGCGTGCTTATTATCGTACGTATTAAGGGACCCGGGTTTTAATAAATTGATTTATATAAGTTATAATTTATCTTTTAAATAATTGTCGGTAGTATTGCCATGCACGAAAATAATAAGCGGCTTGAAGTTTAAATTGGTTTATCTTCATCCTTGTATAAACCCGAGTGAAACGACCGACAATCCGTAAAACGGTTAAAAACGGGTTGAAACAAAGGCAACTCAAAACTTCTTAAATTAGACAAAACATATTATACGGCTGAAATATTCCGTGAAGAAATGCATCTTTTCCATTTAAATATATCAGCCAGCGAAAATAAGACTTTACGCAAACAGACCGGCGTAAACAACGTAAAACAAAAAAATGCACCCCGAGCTTTTATAGCGGACGTAGCGAGCAGTATGTAGCAGTTTAGCCGTCAAGAATAATATAACAGTATGTACGTGATAAATAAATGGTAAAGAGTTTAAGGAAAACGTATCTTACCATTAGCTAACAACTGAAGTGAAACTTAACTTTAAGGAAGGTGGTATGGTAATAACTTTGATAGTAGTAGTAATGGTAACAGGAAAGAGTTTGCAAATATACCGAAACATACTGGTACTAATATGTCGGCATATAGGTAACAGCACAGAAGCATTTAGAGAACACGAGAGATTTAAATCCTAACTGTTTGCCTTGTTTTTCAATTCCTGTCACGTTTGTTTCGCTCTTGACTTCGGCACCCTTTTCCAGATTAAACGTGTCTAGCTTTAATCGAACTGATCACCCCATCCCCCATCTATTTTCGATTGTCTCTTCTATTGCAAAATTTTTATATAAAAGCTTTCATGGTCGTACATCGTATAACATATATATATATATATATATATATATATATATATATATAATATATATATATAAAATATATATATATAATATATATATATATAATATATATATAATATATATATGTTATAAAATACGTTGATATACGTAACCTCATTCGAGGACTCTGCTTCAGGTATTTGCATAAAATAAATACGTGTATATAAACAAAGGAAGGCACGCATACATACAATCATTTAATGTGGATAGAATAACAGGAAATTGATGATGAATACAGAAATTTCTAATAACAACATTTCTATATACCTTAACGCATTTTAATCATTTAAATAAACAGATACGTTATTTTAGAAATTATAGGAATGAGATAAATAATTTAAATCATATTTTATAATAAAAATAATACTTTATATTTATTTAAACTTTGACAACGAAATATATTATATATATATATATATATATATATATATATATATATATATATATATATATATATATATATATATATATATAACAAAATAAAAACAGTTTATCACTATAAAAAAAATGTATTTATTACGTCATTATAAAGCGCACACAAAAAAACATTATAAGCAAGTAACAAATTTTTTCTAGTGATCAAAAACTGTTTTTATTTTGTTTTATTTATAATTCATAAAATCATTACTCTATATGTACAGATAGATAAGATATGGATGTCGTATGCTCCACTTGCAGTCATCTTAAATTAATATATATATACACATCATTATTTAGAGGTATGTGTACCATTTAGTATTAATTGTGAAACCTTGTGTTATATCGAATAAAACCCTATATAAAAACTAACTAGAACTTATCTGAATACACGATGTAACGTGGAATGGATTAAGTCTCTCTCTGTTCAACTTACATAACCTCCTTTTTTAATATTCGTACTAATGTATGCGAATGTATAGCTAGACGCTGGCTAATAAAAAACATAGCTCCGGTGTATGTAATAGTGGGTACGGAACTAATACTAAGATGCCATAAGAAACAATATTAAAAAGATACCATGTCATCAAATTATATTGAATCCTCATAAATTAGTAATAAGTGCCATCTGAAATACCGCAGATAATTCCCTCTGGCGCACCACAAAAAAGAACTTAAAAAATCCCAATGTAATTTCTCCGGTTATAACGAAAGAAGGCAATTGGTTAAAATATCAAGCTCAGATACGGCACAATATTTCGCTAATCACATGGCCAATCTTTTCTCACCGCATACAGACATTTACGAACATAAATTTTGTGAAAAAGTAAATAAGGAAATCCCACTTAAATTATCAGTCCCATTAAGGACTTTTTCACCAAAAGAAGTACAATATGAAATAAAGCACCTACCATTAAGAAAGTCACCCGATGAAGACAGAATAACTGGTGAAGTACTTCGACATATTCCAAATCGCATGATATTACTTCTTACATACATATTTAATACGATTGTTAGAATATCATACTTTCCCTGATAAATGGAAAAAATCCATACTTATCATGGTTTTCAAACCTAACAAACCGGAAAGTCACGTCACGTCATACAGGCTCATTAGTCTACTGAACAGCCTTATCTAAACTTCTAGACTAAGTTAATACTAAGAAGAATTACTCCGATAATCGAACGGAGGAAAATAATTCCGAATCATCAAAGTTCGGTTTTAGGAAGACCCACTCTACGGTGATTACATCGATTAGAGTCGATGCCATAACATCTTGCTTACAATGAGGTATGTACTGTTCTGCAATCTTCCTAGATGTAAGTCATGCATTTGACAAAGTTTGGTATTCGAAATTAAAATACAAAATAAAGTTATTTTTACCTTCTGAATACTACCTGCTGTTATCGTCTTATCTAGACAACCGCAAATTTAAAGTGCGATATAACAATGAGTTCTCAGAATGGTGCAAAATCACAGCCAGCTAACAAAATTTCATTTACGAATTCCCGGCAAATGGTCTACAAAATGGCGGATTAAAATCAATCCAAGTAAATCGGTACATGTAACCATTTACATTAAACTAACAAATCTGCCCAGCATTACAGTTCAGAAGGAGTGTCATAAGACAGCAGCAGACTGTGAAATACTAAGGCATTAGATCAAAGGCTAACCGGGGCACCTCATATTACACTAATGTTAAAAAAATAAGTTAAATATTCGACTAGGTAAACTTTATTGCCTAATTGGTAAAAACGGTAAAATGTCGCTAAAAAATAAGCTCTTAATTTACAACGCAATAATAGCACCTATTTGGACATACGGCATAGAACTATGGGGTTCATCTGCGAAAAGTAACATCCGTAAAATCCAACAATTCCAATCGAAGACACTTCGAATTATAATGGTCCGTACTACGTAAGTAATGGATACATTACACAAGGATCTGCATGTACAAACTGTTGAAGAATCTCATCACAAAATGAGTTACAGCAGATTTAACAAAAAATGTAAAGATCATGTCAATCCGCATGTAACACAGCTGTACAATCTCATTCTACCGGATAATCCACCAAGACGCCTTATGCGTAGACAATGCAGGAATGCGCTACCCTAAAAAAATCTTCAATCATGCCAGGTTACTCATTGGAGTAAATGTTCTCTACCCACATGAATACATTTCACGAACAGCCAACGTGCTTATTGTTTTAAAGAAAAACAGGTGCATGTAAAAATCAGTTCTGCATTTCATTTTCCTCTGGTTCTTCGTTCAAGCTAGAAGCTGCTCGTACGTATTTTGGTCTCTTACGAACAATTCAAGTTTACTGATCAGTACTTTTCTTAATGCTCTCCTGTTCGCTAAAATGAATGCTTCTCAATATACAATATTTGGTCCATTTCTAACGTTTACTTCTTCAGCTCTTTTATAGTGGA
This sequence comes from Coronaproctus castanopsis, assembly GCA_032883995.1. Lineage (NCBI taxonomy): Eukaryota > Metazoa > Arthropoda > Insecta > Hemiptera > Monophlebidae > Coronaproctus > Coronaproctus castanopsis. Next base: position 159,600,815 of record CM065052.1, read on the forward strand.
TACTTCCTGTATAAGATTTTACTCCTTAGTAGAGCATACAATTACTACCAAAGACGCTGTTCCACTAAGTTTAGAAACCGAGAAAAAAACCTCGCATGAAGTTCTTAGTTTAACATTATTAATATAGAGAAGACAGTTTTTAACATATACAATACTTAGGTATAATTTTATTGAAATTAATCTTCGTTTATATTTCAACGCGCTATTAATCGAACCTATGTCAATAGTGTCACATTATAAGAACAAGTAATTAAAAAATGATATATACAAATAATATTTGCAATTTGTTTAAAGTTCAAAATACACGCAAATCGTTATACTAACACTGTTGATATGCGTGTTGCTTTTAACATCGTACTTATAAGGTATTGTTTTAAAATAGTAAAGCTACTTTTCCCCATAAATATGTTGATATCGTCCCTCGGAAATTACTACACTCGTCAATTAACATTTATTACTAAACAAAATACAAACGTGTAAACATCCGATGAATAAACTTACATATTTATTATATTTCTAACCCGATTTATTTAATTTTTGATTGTTTATTTAGTCTAGTGTTGTACATCATTCTGCTGTAATTGATCATTCAATATTTAGTTGTATTTATTGATACCTCACGGTTGGATTTTATTGTTTTTCGCATATACAATTTGTAATTTCGTTTATTTAAATTATAAAGTACATATTTTATTGTTATTTTTTAATAATTGAGGTAAAGCAAACAACGCCGGTATTCGGTATTAAATATTCGTGAATTGCTAACTTTGATAAACATATTCTTCTTCGTTTTCAAATGAAACAATTTGAAACATTCTTCTGATTTAATCTCAACTAAAGAATAATTACAAAAACACTTATACATTCTCCTAGACCATATAGTAAATAATATACAGGTATCGTTAAAAGAAAAAATTTAATATATACATCTATAACCATGTTAAAATTATATAAAGATGAAGAATATGAAAGCACCAACTACATTTTTACGAAATATGAGAATTAAATTTGTAATTTAAATTTGTGAAATTAATTTTAAAATTATATGAAGTAATTTTATTTATTAAAATAAATAGTCTACTAAGACCGCATTTATAGCGTTTGTATTGGTTTTATTTTCGGTGTTAACCACAATTATTTTGAAAAGAAATAGAAAAGATAATAAAATTAAATAAGTATCCCTAAACCAAACTCAAAAAAAATTATTTATACGTTCTTATGTACTCGGTGTAGCATTTACAACGGTTCAATAATAAGCATTTATTTTAGTTCAGATGAATTTTTTAATATCGTAAGAACAAAAAAAGTCGTTAATCAAGTTATATAAGTTTATATTCTCACTTCAGATACTGAATAAAAAAAATATTGTCGCAAAATTACCTATAAATATTTTACAATATTTTTAAAATGGTTTTCTTTCCGACAAACGTAAATTACTTCTAATTAAATCATATTTTTTAATAATGATATTTAAACTTACTATAATTACAACGCACATATATCATATATAACTTCCACGTTCTTATTATAAAACTTTATACAAATTTAATAAAATTACAATGTATAATTAAAAACATACAGTTTGCCATGTAAACATAAATTAATGTATTATGTGTATATTATATATATATATATATATATATATACATACGAACGTATAAACAGTTCGTGCCCATTTCAAATATTATGTAAAACATGATCTTTAAAGAACCAGGCATTATTACAAAAATTTTAAACATTCTACAACAAAATAAAATTAAGTTATTCTGGTACAAATGTAATATGGTAATCCTTGTAATAATCCTCTAGCATGTGTTTTGTTACTTCGTGATCAGCTCTGCCAAAAGCCTAGAGAAATGAAAATAATTTCACATTTCAAAACTTCGCAGAAGTAAATTTCAAAATATAGCATACTGTATAAAAGAGTAACAGCAATTATGAAATAATAGGATACATACCACTGAGCGATCGTAAATCCTGATACTATTTTTATTCGCATTAAAGCTAATTCGACCACCACCGAGTGTCTCTGTGCGAAGGTTTGAAGCTTTAGTTACCTTTTTCAAATCTTGATAAATGTCATCTGAAAATACGTATAGACCGTAAGATTTATTGTAACGATATAATATTATTTTAAAAAACTAAAAAAACCAAAATAAATTAAAATAACAGAAATAATACACAACATGGAGAAAGACATTATATACATAATACATAATGGGTATCTTCTATGGATGGAAATTTCTTTTAAAAAAAAGTCGAATATGTTTATAAAGAATTACTAATATTTTAATCGCTTAATTACAAAAATCTTAGCCAACTTAGTTATTTATCAAATATGTATTTTGTTAGTAAATTAAATATGAACAAAATGAAAGAAAGTTGTTCAACAAAACTATTCGTTATAATTTTAATTTTCGTAATTTGCTTTATAATTTATGCACTAATGTACATTTAAATCGTTTAACAAAATATTATTTGCGCAAAAATGTCGACGCAACTTAACTAACTACAAAAATTCAAACCGATTACCTTTCTTGTAATAGTGTATATTTGACTTATTCCTAGTGTCTTTCATTAAACAAAAGATAGCCAACTATCGTATTATAATGCAAAAAAAAATAGACACTTACCATGATAGTCAGCGGTACCCGTTCCCCTAACAATGTATTTATGTTCCACTGGGTTACAAGTTTCATCAGAAACTCGAACTAAGATGTATTTGTAATCACCATTTTCATCTATTTTAACATTTTCAAGCGAATTCAACTTTTCAGAAGGCATGTTCGCTATAAACTTAATATTTCTACTTCTATTTGCAAGGCCTGTAAAATTTATGAACAGTAAAAATTAGAACCATAACTATAACATTTGCATATAAATCTATCTTCATCACTTGGACTATTCCAAAATTTAGCCACAAGTTTATTATAGTGAACTATTTTTGAACATTCTCTTTAAAATTTCGTATATAACAAAATACGATCGGAGACAAAAGCTCTAATAGGATGCTTTAAATTAAAATTAAATAAAATATCAGTATAATAATAAGTGGTATAATTCCAATACGTACTTTTAAAATCTGGAAACGCTTGTTTTAAAACGTTAAACATTAAAAATTTTATTATACTTATGCACCAAGTTCATTAAATACCTTCGGCTTTTCACGATATATTTTTACACAGATACAATCTCATCTAAGAATTTGGAAACTATGCCTGTATATTTTTTTGACGTCTTAAATTATTCTTGATAAGTATTTAAACGACCAATATTTATTAATTTATTAACATATTTCACAATAAGTTAAATATGTTTCATTATTACTTTGTGTGCATCCTTTTAATTTTTTTTGAATAAGTGATTGTAATCCTTGCACATCCTATAAATTTCATTGAAAATATATGACAAGTCAAATAAAATTATTCTATTTTTCCACTATTGCTTCCTTAAGATTTGTCATAAGTATACTTTATTTCATTTCTTAAAGCATACTTATGTATATCCCTAAATTTTACCTATAAATACATATTTTTTATGAAATCATACAGGCTGTGTGATAATAAAATCAAATAAATAATAAATTGAACATTTTATTATCAATTTTTTAGTTTTATTTTCAGTCTCTTAGTATGACACAAAACCGAGTAAAAACTTTGTTTTTGATTATACATACTCACTTATTTATTTAATTATGTAACCATTCTAATTTACCACCATGTTAAGCGAATGTTCTGTTCTTTTAATATTTAGGCAAAAAAATATAAAAGTACAGTCAATTTTAAAAGATGTAACTAAAAAATAAAAGAAATCAATCGAATAAAAAACTTTCAACTATTCTAAATTAAGCATTAGATAAAATTTATAAAATTCCCGTTTAAATAAACAATATCAGCGTTTGATTCTCAATTCTCCTTTTAACGTTATCTTCCCTGAAAAAATTGCCTTGTGTTTTACTGATCCTCAAAAGAATTCACAGGATTATGCCGTCTTCCACTTTAAATCCCTCATTTATTGCCATCGCAAAATCAGTGAAATGTTAGAAAATAGAATTACATACGGTAACAGAAAAAAACAACAAATCTTGCCACTGAAAAAAATAATAACCTCGCAATTCATATTTTTCATAATTGATAATCTGTACAATTTTTGTTTTAACAAAAATTATTTTACATCTTATTCTTTAGATACGAAACACGCTTTCGATCCAGTTCCTCATCCCTTATGACACCCTTTTAATAATCTCTTACGTGTTTGCAATTGTTTGTAGTATCATCATCATTAAGTGCCGTCTTCGTATCGGAGGTAGGCGACTACTTACCTATACATATTTTGTTGTACAGTGTAAGTAGCGTACAATGCAATCATAATATTGCGTTAGAGTTGACACACACACACACACACACCCGGGAGAACTGAATGTAATCACTTTGTTGTCACGACATTTTGTAGTGTACTATATTATTACTAGCGCGCATATGGTGTTGTGCGTGGTGATTTGACATTGCTTTCTCGAACTCGGTACCTTCCTAATAGAAGTCCGTGCTCTAGTCAGTAGGCTATTCCGTTGATTTATTTGTAGTATATTTAGTTAAATTTGTCTATATTCATTATTAAATTAGTACATGTAGGTTTCTCTCACGGTTCCAATTTTGTTCAATGTATCTGTTTAATAAATTAAACTATTATGAAGTTAATATTACTATTTACTGATCTCACGCTAGTTTAGACGACATCCTCGCATCTAATGTAGTTTTATCATTTCTCTATTCATATATAACGTAAGTTTACTTACATCAATAAATATTTCGCAGCTTTCAAATACCAGCTTTGCAGGTTTTAGGTAGTAGAATATTCATCAAATATACAAACTGTAAACGATCTGTATTTCTATCCTTTTATAGATAATACCCGGTTTCAAAGATATGTTTATTGTGGTAGAAATTATCTGTAATATTTTCATATATTCTAATAATGCGCATTAATGTGAATATCGAATGACGAAGATATTGAGTAGTTCCAAATTAGCAATTGACTAAAATAATTTTTAATTCTCGAGATTTACGTTAATATGTATATACCATCGATTGAACGAGCACTTTTAAATTTAAGGAATAGTGTCTCTCTGTGTTGGTGCGGTTAGAGTTGCCCCGATAATCGGTCTCGATAGTAGAGTGTAAAATTCCTCCTTTACAATTAAAACTGAATTATTTAGCTTTGAATAGCAAAATAAACATTCATTCCATCAAATTTACTCCGACATTTTTCAAATAACAAGATACCCAGCTGTCTTCAATTATAGATATATTGAAAGAATTTCAAGCACAGATTATGCGAACCATTGTTATTCTTCAATTTTATTACACTAATCATACAATTATTTCAATAAAAAAATAACTTCTATTCAGTAATATTATCTTTCAACATTTTCGAAATCATACCCTTATTTATACAGACGCAGTCGGTTCAGGGAACGGAAGCAGCAATGTTCATCCCGTCTCTCAATATTACCAACGTATACAAATTATCTGATCTTAATTTAGTATTTACCGCCGAGTGTGTAGCGGTGTTTCAATATCATTTTTAACTGACACGAAGTTCTCGGTATTTACCCTATTATCACCGGCACACAAAAAGCCATGTTGAAGGGCATGGAAAACAAATGTGAAACGTGAAATACATTGATTTCATTTATCATGCTAAAACTTAATCATCTGGAACGCTTGAGTAGGCTTGTGTCTTTCTCATGGGTACCGCAACATTAAGAAAATCTCGACAATTAAACTTAGCTAAAGTGGGGTCATCTAATAACGTGATATTCTCTTTAGTTTCTGCCCAAAATATTATAAATCTTATACAGTTGGAACATCGTTCGTTATTTCGGCTTTTTCGTCATATTTGTCTACACATTCATTCTGGCTTTTCTATTTATGCATTCATTTACACCTGGATTGCTGCCGGTGAGATAATACCAGTTTATTACTTTATTATATTATTATACTACATTATTATTATAAAACGATATAAAGTTTTACACACTCACTCGTAATTATTATACGAGCACGTATGTTACCATTGCCGATATGAAGTCGGCAATCGTAACTACGTCGCATTACACCAATACACACGCACTATCTCATCCGCAATCGTTATCGTCGCCATTATATACTAACGTTACTAATTTCGCCGCACCAATACTATCGCAAAGCCATGCACATTCCGACATTAACAACAACGCAACAACATTATCCACATCTATTGTCTCATATCCGCATCAAAACGTTGCTATCAGGTACCTACACAAATATACTTAAACTCCGAACAGGCAATTCGTTCCCTTATCTAACAATTGTCCGACTTCCCATATCATTAACGATGAAATAAGTAAAAATGTAGACATAACTGATGATAGCAATACAATAATATCAAATTACTCCGAAGACGCATTATCGACATCGTCGCAAAAACTCATAGAGAACGACTGGCAGATTCCTAAAAAGAAGGCACGAAAAAGACTATTGAATGAACAACAAAATTTAAATAACTACCGTACGAAACAAAACAGGTTCCAATATTTACAGATCGAAGACGAAGTTTTAGAATCCAATTACACACTCGGCTCACAATGCAACAACAGAACCTTCACCGCCGCCAATATTTGTGCATGATGTAATTAACTACTCGAGAATGTTAAAAAAAATTACGGACGCACTAGGAAAACATGACTTCAGAGCGAAATCCTTGAAAGATAACGCTGTTAAAATCAACGTGCAAAACCTCTGACGATTATAGAAGACTAATCGCAACGTTTAAAAAAGAATACATAAATTATCACACCTACGAAAGAGCGTATAAAGTTGTAATTCGCGGTTTACACCCCTCTTTCACAATCAGCGATATTAAACAGGCACTGGAAGAACAAAGTTTTCAAGTGAGGTCCGTGTTCAATGTTAAAAATAGAAAAAAACTAAAGAACCTCTCCCACTGCATTTTGTTGATTTTGAGCCGGCTGACGACATTAAACGTATATATGATCTCGACTTATTATTACATTCGAAAATTAGAGTAGAAGCCCCACACGTAAAAAGGGACATACCCCAGTGCACTAGATGTCAAAGGTATGAGTACACAAGATCGTTTTGTAATCGTCCTTATAAGTGTGTTAAGAACCTCTCCCACTGCATTTTGTTGATTTTGAGCCGGCTGACGACATTAAACGTATATATGATCTCGACTTATTATTACATTCGAAAATTAGAGTAGAAGCCCCACACGTAAAAAGGGACATACCCCAGTGCACTAGATGTCAAAGGTATGAGTACACAAGATCGTTTTGTAATCGTCCTTATAAGTGTGTTAAATGCGCTGGTAGTCATAATTCAGCCGATTGCAAAAAAGAAAAAAAACGTACCGCCGAAATGCGCATTATGCGCGCAGCAACATCCCTCTAATTACAAGGCATGTGAGGTATATCGCAAATTATACAATGCGAAATATAATGCAGAATAGACGCTTCCTGACAAAGTGAATCTTCCGGCAAGTCGCAGTAATATTGTACATGATATTATCCCACAAAATGAGCATGAACGTCTGTTATCGTATGCAAAAGTTACATTAGAGACGAATGGCGCCAATGCAGTATTTAATCCGGGCAATAATGTCTATAATGATGTTGGTCCCTCAAACGGTGGTGGTAATATAATGAATAACCGATTCGCAACTAACTCGCCTACTAGTATAGGTACATTATTAAGTGCATTTTTGAGTGAATTTAAAACCATGTTTCAACAGTTAATGAACCAGAACACCGTGATATTAAATTTATTGTCCTCAGTCCTGAATAAAACTAGTAAATAATGACTACTTCATTAAGAATTACACGTTGGAACGCTAATGGCGCGTTACAACATAAGTTAGAAATAGAGCTCTTTCTGAAATCTCACTACACTGATATACTTCTCATCTCGGAAACGCATTTTACAAATAAAACAGTTTTTAATATTCTCAACTACGATGTGTACACTTGTCTTCGGCCAGATAATAAAGCTCGCGGTGGTAGTGCAATTATTATTAAAAAAACAATCAAGCATTACGAAGAGAAAAACTATTCGGGAAAACAGGCTTGTACGGTAAAATTATGTTCATTTATTGGAACTGTCGCCATCTCCGCCGTATACTGCTCTCTAAATGAGCGATTGGATGAAAACCTGCTTGTCAACTATTTCAAATCATTGGGAGCGAAATTCATATCTGGCGGAAACTGGAACTCAAAAAGTCGCAAATGGGGCTCTCGTTTAGATAATCCCCGGGGGAAAATTCTGGAAAAAGTAATTTCCAAGCCAAAATCTAGGTTACTTCTCGACAGGGGAACCTACTTACTGGCCTCGAGATCGTAAAAGGAAACCGGATCTGCTTTACTTTTTGTAACAAAAGGAATATCATCATTACATATGAGAGCAGACTCGTGTTTCGACCTTGATTTGCTGAATGATTCCGGTGAAATACGCAGGCTGTGGCGAAGTAAACCTCTAGACTTTGTCCAACCAGCATAGGTTTAGCGGGAGTACTGCTGCCCTTCCACAAAATATCACTCATCTCATTAAGTCAATCACTAAATAACCTCTAAGATGGGTCAATTGTGATGGGGGAAAAAAATTTAAAGATACCCACGATCATATTAAAATTTATACTTTATCGTCGTCAGAATTATCATCAAACACTTACGTTTGTTTAGTCTAAACCAGATTTTTTTCTAATGATATCTGCTCTCGATATCAGTTTATACATTTAGCTTTCTGTGTTGTCAAATATTACTATTATGTCATCCGGAAATCTAGATTCGTAATTTTTCTTCCTCCGATTCTTCTAACGTGTTCACCATAAATGTTAAATAGAATCGGTGGTATATGACATTCTTGTCGTACGACCTTTTTTGTCGAGAACGCCTTCGAGTTTTCCTTCCCCAGTATTGTATGCCTTATTATTCATTTATAATTTTTGTATAAGATAAACTAAATGTTTCAGTGTATCCATTTCTGCTAGTGTTTGCCACATTTTTCTCACCATTTAACGTTATCGAACGCTTTCTTACAGTCCAAAAAACATAATAGTCCCGGTATATTATATTCATTAAAATATAGTACACTACAATAACACGCGAGGCTGCATTGTATCGTGACAACAAAGCGATTACAGTCGGTCCTCCCGGGTGTGTGTGTGTGTGTGTGTGTCTATCTACGCCAGCGCCATATTATAATTGCCTTGTACGCTACTTACACTGTACAACAAAATACGTATGGTAAGTAGTCGCCTACCTCCGATACGGAGACGGCACATAATGTTGAATGTTGAAGTTTGTCTAATATTTGTCTTAAATTTACGTGATGCGTTTATCCGGTATAAATCTCGTTTGTTTTTCGAGAATGCGTTCTTGTATAGATAGATAGACAGATAAAAAGTGTATTTACAAAATAAATTGATGTTACAAAAAATAACGAAAATAATAATATAACGCATACACAGTTCTTACTGCGTATACTAGTTTAAAAAAGTATGCCCAGTTGTTCATTTAACTGAAATAAAAATACAGGAAAAACCACTAACAAAACCTTTATCAATATTTAACGTTAATAGGATAAACAATAATTTTTATGTGTATTATACACAAGAGAGAGAGAGAGAAAAAAATCGACAAAAGATAATGCCAGCTGTATAATAGCGCATGTTTAATTCTTTTATGTTTATAGCGTTTATATTTTAGTTGCGAACTTGTACGTATACAATCCCCTATGACTTTAATAAATGAATACTGACTGCAGGCACAGCTATGAAAAAAAATTTGGTTTTTTGTTCGACAACCTCGTGTATATATATTGCCTTGTGAATGTGTTCAATCTTTATATAGACTGGAAGATTTAGAATTATTCCGCAGCACATATTTTGTAGCCGTTGTAACTTCTCTAAAGAACGGCTAATGTATGTCACCGTGTGTGACAAACGTAATAATTGTTCTGATTATAGTTTTGTAGATTATTAATTTATTTGCCGAGCTGACGTAATTATTAAATATCAGATATAGTTTAAACAGAGAGACGCGTGTGTTTTATTGCAGACATATTCAACATATTTAGTAAATGTGAGACCTAGTATTACGCCTAAATATTTAATATGTTCTTGTATAACAATAGTACTTTATTAGCGTAGCTGCACAAAGCGATTGTTCAGTAATTCTCATATTCTTCTGTACGGTAACTTTGAGTAATGGCAATGATTTTGTTAAACCATCTGGGTAGCTGTCTGTTTCCAATATTTTTTGACAAATCATGTGCATTGCACGCATTACCGGCTCTTCCGTTGCCTTTAACATTTCGACAACTACATCATCTTTTTCCGGTTACTTCAGTTTTTTATTGTAGTTTCTATTTTCTTTCATAATTGGAGTCTCAAGCCGGAAGTCTATTGTTCTTTCATTATTACTCGTTAGATTTTGACAATGCTGACGTTATCTTTCTAATATTGTTGTTTTTAACGTTAATTTCGTTCTTTATCCATAACTAGTAGCGTTCTAGTTTTGAATATATTAGTTAATATTTTTATTTTTTTTTCGCATGATCCCCTTATATAGTTGTTTCTATTCTTCTGCAGATCTTTATTCATTAGTTTATTTTTGTTTTGTTGCATACCGACTCTTAGGCCATCGATGCAATTGATAATTAATTAGAGTTTCATTTTTGTTTTTATTAATATGTTATTTAATTACTAATATTCGTTATTGGTTAGACAACGCATCTCTACATTGTTTTTTCTTTAATCTTCTAAGTGGATTATCTGAGAGTCCGATGGTTTTCATGCGTGATATTAACGGATTTATTCAGGAAATGCGCTATCTGTTGTATTGCTGCTTATATATCTCCATTACCGAAGGAACATTTCGATCGTTCTGAATTATATTGTTTCGAATATAATATGGCGCATTATCCATTATCCTCAATATTTTCGATTGATATGACTGTATTTTGTTTAGGTGCGTCTTAGCAACTTTTCCGTACACCTCTAAACCATATTTCCAGACAGGAGCTATAATAGTGTTGTGTAAACTAAAACTTTATTTTCAAGACTTAGTTTCGACTACCTTCTTATCAGTGGGTACAATTGCTTCAGTAAGGATCTAAATTTTTTTCTGGTGTTAATCACGTGAAGATTCCATGTAAGGCGCCTATCAAGAGCTAGTACAAGATATTTTACTTCTTGTTCTTGCGGTATTCTATGATTGTCGTACGCTGGTTTTATAAATGTAATAAGCTGTGACTTTTGTTCATTAATTACGATTCTCCACTTGAGAAACCATTTATGCAGTAAAGATAAATGATATTGAATATACCTTGACGCTTCGTGAGGATTCTTATGTTTGGCTAATATAGCAATGTCATCAGCAAATGTGGCCTACAAGGTAAATATCGTGGTGGCTATATCTGCGATATATATATTGTAAAAGAGAAGTCCAAGGACACTACCTTGAGGTATGGACGCCAGTATTTGGCGCTGAGTAGACAGGATGCCGTTTATTTGACCTGAAAAGATCTGTCACTCAAATAGGATCTCAACAGGTGATATATTTCAATCGGGAAAATCTCGCGGACTTTATATAGCAAACCGTCATGCCAGACACGATCAAATGCCTCTGTAACGTCGAGAAACACTGCTGAGCAGTACTCCCCATGCTACAGAACTGACTCAACCGCATCTGCAATACGGTGACACTGATATATAGCAGAATGTTTCGATCTAAACCCGAATTGATGATTTAGAAGGTATGCATCTGTCATACTGAAAATTAATGGTTGAATTAGTTTCTCACTTTCCCAAATGTATCTAATAAGCTTATCGGTCTACAAGACGAAACATCTGTAGTCGACTTACCAGGTTTGTGAATAAGTATAATTAGAGACTTTTTCCATGTGGTTGGAAAGTATGATAATCGTAGCATAGCGTTATATGTATGTATATATATAAAAGTAGTAAAAGTCCAAAGTCCTTTCTTTGGTAGATGTTTCAAAATATTATTTGTGATTTTATCTTCTCCGGAGGCTTTATTATTTTGCCAACTTTTGATACATGTACGAAGCCTATTTGACGTAATATATGTGTAATTTTGTCAGTACTGTACTTCGTATAATTTTTTGCGTATTTGTTAATTTCCATATCATGAGATTGAAAAATGTTTTCAAGATAGTTGGCAAACGTCTCAACCTTTTCATCATGTTTTAGCCCAATCTGTATTTACTTTTTTGGTATGGTATGATGGAGTATTTTTCTGCTTCAGTACTTTAGTTTCATTCCAAATTGAGCCGTCACAGTTGTTTAAGGTTAATAGGTAATGGGTGTAACGCTGATTTTGGTAGTTCACTATTTCTTCCTTTAGTTGTCTACAGAATTCTCGGTAAACTCGGTAATTCGATTGATATCTGTTACGTTGCAATTGTTTGCCTGCTTTCCGATTAACTCATTATTACATGTTTTTATTTTAACTGCTACAGCTTGATATGCCTCTGTTTAATAAAATGAGATAATGGTTAATGGTTTTTCTTACGAGTACCGCGGCACCTGCCATTGCTGTACCGGAAGGATGAATTCCATGATAGCGTTTGTAGTTTAATAAATCAAAGTTTGCTGGAGTAATAATATGGGCTTCCGTTAATTGAATAATATCGATTCGTTTTGTTTGTAAGAAGCACTGGAATTGGTGTTTCTTTTGTTGAATTCCATTAGCATTCCATAATACTATTGTTAGTGAATTCATATTTGTGTTGTTTAAATTCATAATAATTTATCCATGAGTTTTGTTAACAAAGATATTAAAAGGTTTGAGTAAATTGCGGAGCTCATTAAGAAATGAACTTAATGTTTCGCTAATCCCTTGTTGTTCATTTATACTCTGTGAACCGTTATATTTTTGCGCTATTATTGATGTAGGGCGAGCGCAAGAAGTATATTTTTTTAGAAATACCAGCATATGAGTTTGATGACGACTGCTTATTAATACATGTAAATGTATTGGTATCGTCCATATCAACTGTTGGGCGTTCGAAACTTTTATTTATTACATTTTGTTTAAACTTTTTATTATACTCTTGTTTATAATATTCACATCCTTTATAGCTGGCACGATGATCACCACGACAGAAAAGACATACTGGCTTTTCTTGTTTTAGGTCCGACAGAAGTTAGGTACCACTGCATTTTACGCACCGAGGTGGAAGATTACAGTAGGATTTTGTATTAACAAAATTTTGACAGCGCATACACTGAATTAGCTATTTATTCTTGGCTCTTCAATCGTTACAATCGTGTGAAGCAAACGGTTTAATTTGAAAATTTCTGAGTTATTTATAGATTGTTTGAGATCTACAAAAAACATTGGTAATGGAGACTTCGTCCTTCTGGTTATTATATTAATTACAGATCGAACAGAAAATCTTAATTTTTGTATTTCCTGAGAGATTTCTTTACAGTCAGTTGTGTAATGAAGGTTTTTTAAAACCACACGAAATGCTCTATCTTATAATAATTGGAATTTGTAGAATTTAAAATTGTTTTGTTTAAGTATCCTAGTCAATGCTCGATAACAATCTGGCGAGCTCGGTTTAACAGTAATACCAGTATTTGTGGATTTCAACGAAAATCTAATATCCTTCGTATGAAATTACATACGATTAAACAATAAACGTTCTAACTTATAGAGGAACGCGAACAACATCCAATAAAACTTTAATTTTTAGTTAGCTCCTCTTGCTAATCAGCTAAAACGTTTCATCGGATTTTTATGTTTCGATTAAAATTTCTTTCAATTTCTCGAATTGCTAATTTTATTTTCGGCCACAGTTCTCCTGAGGTTGTATTTTCACTTCCATGTATACGACTAATTTCGTTTAACTTCGATTTTACTTTACTTGCGTTACGTAATCCTTATGTGGCTAAGGTTGTTTAAATTGGCTTCTTCCAGCACGTGTTTCTTTTTTTGTTTCTTGAAACATACTTCATTTACTACAGACTTGGGTCGCTACCTCAGTTTAGTCCTGTGTACATCTTTATTACAGCTTTTATTAAAATTCACCATCTTCTTATCATACGGACGTAATGTATTCGTTTTCTCATTGTGTTATATCCACGTATAAAGACGTGTTGAAAGTTTGAATTTATTACAAATAGGTTGTTTTCTGAATGAACATCAATGAGCCTTTCACCTTTTTCGTTCCTGCCTCCCAGCCCGTGTTTCCCAACAGTTGATCGTATATGATTATTATCTTTATTATTTCCTATTTTTGCATTCAAGTCGGTAATTCTCTCCTTGGATCTGTTTTTTAATTATCGTATTACCTAGCTTAAAATTCTTCTATTCATTCGTCCGGTCATTGAATTGGGAGCATAAACTTGAATAATACTTTAATTTACTGTTCCACTTTTATTTTGAATGAAACAACGCGATCATTTACTGGTCCATAGATTTATTATTATTGCTGTACACAAATTTCCACTGGACGATAGTGTCCATTTTATTTCCAGTGCGTTTCTGCCATACTATCACTAGTTTTTTTTAAGTAATATTTTCTAAAATATCTAGTTTGCAATGTTGATTCGTACCTTTTCCATGCGGCTATTTTCATTTTTATAGATTTTAATTTCTTTTTCTTTTACTACTACTATTATTATTATTATTATACTCGTTACCATATTTTAAACCCAATTCATAAATTCCCTATGACCAGTCGTACAACGGTCAGTAACGCTGATCGCCAATCGGTTCACATGGCATACTAATTTCATTATTTGATATATATAAATATATACGAATTTATTAACAACAAATATATATTTATTATTATTACATATAAAGGAACGACAATTGATTACACAACGTGTAAAACATGAAAATTAAATAAAACAGACTGCCGTATACTCTAAATATTACTGTTATTTACGGATAACGATACAGATCATACTAATCTTCGAATAAGTCTTTCCATAAATCATCATCATTATCATCGATAGACATCGGTGATGAAGGTGATTTATTATCGTCAGTTGTCTCTTTGTCAACGAATTGTACACCAATGTCCGCTTGAAACACGTACTGCAATGCGAAATCTAAGTCATCGTTGACATCTAAACGACTTTCAACACCTTTTTTCGCAACAAATTCTAATATGCACGTTTGGTTCGTCGATTTCAACCAGTTTCTATAGTGACGGATTACATCCTTTTCATCTGGAAACGTATTTGGGATAATATATGCATAGTAACATTATTTGTGTGTTAATTTTTTTTTTTTAACGATACGTTTGTTTCTTTAAAATAAAGTAAAATACCGCTCTTTAATAATTGAAATTTGTTAACCTTCTCAATCGAAATGTTCATAACATTTAATGTTGAAAAAATTGCCTTAAGGGCATTTTGATATAGAATGTTTCAATTATAAAAACATTTTTAGAAATATACTAAAAATTATCTAAAGTTACCTAGAAAACTGTATTTTTCATTTCACATTTTCATTACTGGAATTATTTTGTTTAATTATTTCGTACATCAAAATGTATACTTTACAGCAAAGTGAAAAAAAAAAAGAATCCTATAGTGAATATGGTAAACAATACAATCAACACATCAGCAATATAAAATTTATACATAAACAATTACAAAAAATAAAAAACTTTCTGTCTAATATAAAAATTGATTAAATTTATAACTACTTCTTAAAATTAATTCTTCAACATTTATCATTGAATTTAATAAATCATTTTTATCTTTTCCTTTTATTATTTCCATTCCTTCTAGTCGTTTTCTTTTTTATAATGTTTCTCTATATGTAAGTTTTTATGATTTTTGTTAATATTATTTAATTTGTGTTTCAATGTTGTCCAAATAATCATTTTTCATCATTGTTCATATATAAATTTAAACGTTCTTTAAATCTTATTGCGAATTGTTTGACTGTTTCTCTTGTGAATTATTTTTCACATTAATTACAATTTAATTTATACACTTCTCATTCACTAACATATTTTATATAAATAACCGGGTTTTTCCACTTTGTTATTTTTTGCGATATTGTAAAGCATTTTTTTGTACATTTTATTTAACTTTTAATTTTTGTTCCTTTTATGTTTTATAAATTGTGTATATTTTTATACTTTATTTGTTGTCCGCTTCATAATAACTTAATATCTGAAAAGCTTTGTGGTCTCATTATATAAAAATTTAGCGATTTTAACTACTTTTTTGTTATTGTTTATTTTGTATACATATTGGTAATATATGACTGAAAAGGTTATATACACTATAAATTCTAAAACTAAATAAAGGAATTCATCTTTCATTTGTACAAGAGCGGATAAATTGCAATTTATTAATATGACATATTTTTATATAAATTTCTTTGGTTAATTGCTTATTTATAAATTTAAATCAAAAAGTTTTTGTTGTAGAAAACCGCCTTTATATATATATATATATATATATTTAAATACAAATTTGTTTATTCATATATTACTCGTTGGATACTAAATATTTGTATAACTATAATAAATGTTGTGGGCCCGTTGCATTCGTATAAAATTATAAATAGCTGTTATTATATTTAAATATATTCGTGGACACTGATATTTTTAAATTACAACTTTCAGTTTTGATAATACAATTTTGTGAGCCGGATTAAACATGTTCGTATTTTAGGTAGATTCAAAACAAATTGAGTCGATTATCTAAACAACTAATTATATATGTTATCAAATCATATTAACACAGTCATAAATTAGCCATTTATAAAACTATTATTAGATCCTCTGGTCGAACACAAACAACTACAATGTTTTTTTAATATGTATAGATTGCAAAATAATACTCAGTATACCTGCCTACACTATAATTGATTACATGCACAGTATTTTAAAATTACCCCTCTACTGTGATTAAGCAACATATAAAACAATTTTTTGACTCCTGCGAAGGAAGTAATTATCAATTATATATGTGATTATACACGCACTATTCTGCACCTAGCATATAAGCATTACAAACTCATCAAACATATATGACGTATTATTTATCGTAATTATAATTTAATCTATATACTATGTACTCTAGTCAGTGTAATCATATATTTATCCTGTAAATAACTAACATTGCACTTAATTTTCATTTTATAGAGATTCTAGTGTTGTTTTCTTTTTTTGTACAATTTTATTATCTGTTTAATACTCTAAATCAAGCTTTGCTACATGTTTCGGTACACGTATCTCATATTTTTCCAAACTCTTCTCTAATACATTTCATTTGAATACACCTTTATTTATTTATGCAATTATTTATAATAGGTAGACGCGACATCTATAATTTAATTCTAGATAATAACTTTAATTATTATTAACATATAAACGAATTAAATTATCCGAATATTTACTTACGTTAATAAGTAAGAAATAGCACTGGAAAAATAAGACTATTAAAATAATAAATTTGCAAGTAATTTTAGATTTGAAGACGATATTGTATTAATATCGAAGAGAGTAGATGAAATACAGATGACGTTAAATGAACTGAACGAGACAAAAAATATATATATATATAGAAAATGAAGTACGATTCTAGACAAGAAGTAAAATATTAAAATTAAATAATAAAAACTCGTAGAACACTATTTATTGATGTCGGCTAATATTGTCAAATGGAAGAAATACTAATCTTTAAAATACATTATCAACGGACAGTACAGTAACAGATTAAAAACTGAAGTAATGAATAGCCGCATCTCGCCCACCAACACATACGATTGACAGACTTGGACTTTATCATCTAACACTATTAATAAAATAACAAAAAAAAACGCAAAATTCACCGGACAGATCGTTGTTAGACATAAAATTAAAAGATAGGGTAAATTAAAAAAAAAAAAAATTAAGTATACACTGAAATATAGTTATAATTGAAAGGTACAATAAGAAAAAAAACACATAAGATATGATTGGACAGGTCATTCAGCAAGGGCTAAAAATGATAAATTTACATAAATCGATGTAATAATAAAAAAAACACAATAGGAAGCAAAAATGAAGACGAGAGCACACGATGCTTCTAACGAACATTACCATATACGTTAGCTTAGGACCGGCTTGAATGAACCCGTTTGTCCGTTAACAGGACTAGTAGATAATAATCATTATTATAAATAACTTATATTTAATGTAAGATGGATTCAGCATCGGAATTATTATAAATCAATATGGCTAACAATAATAATTCGCCAAAAAAAGGAAAAGAAACAATTATATATTACAAAATAAATAAACGAATATTTAACACGGTGTAAGAATTTTTTTGTACATCGATACATTATAATGTAGAAACATCAAAAGCAGAATTTTTTATTTTAAAATACACGTTTACATTTAAAGTTGAGTACAGTATTAATCGTTTGCTTTGATTTATTATGATTTTTTTTTACAGCGAGTTAAAAATAAATTTGTATTAATAAATAAATAAATAAAAACAAAATAAAAAAATAAAGAGAACAAAGAGCGAGACAGAAAACAAATATTGTATAATTACCCGGTTTATACGTTAATGCTTTTCTGAAACAAGCGTCTATCTGATCTGAAACTTGCATTTTATAATATACGTGAGCTTTACGTAGAAGTATTTTGCACATCAGTAAATTACAAAATTCGGCCGAGTCGCTTTTGCGCTGACTTTTAGAAGGTAAATGCGCATTTATGAACGATAGCACAGCGTTATAACATCTACAATAGAAATCACCATAAATGTTAATTCTTAATTGTACCAGATTACAAATTGTAAATTTTCACGTATCGCTACAGTGCGAATTAATACTTTTCTTCTAAATGCCGTACACTATGCAGCAGGTTATTCCCCATAATTTCTCTTCGTTGCTGCCTTAAAGAGTTCAATTAATGTTACTCCATTCCTCGATATTTTTTATCCGTGAATTTCTTCCTCTACCACCTGGTCTTTTACCATAAATTCCTCCTTACAGTATTAGACTCAAAATATCATACTGTTCTCCTTTAGGAATATGACGTTGATGCGCCATTTTGTTTTTTTAATACTTTTTAAGAATTTTCTTTGTACGCCAGCTTTTTTTAATATATTATTATTTTAAAATTTTTCGGTCCGTGAAATTCTTAATGGCCTACTTAGAAGCCACAATTTTATAATCCCTAAACCTACTAACAGCGCTTACATTTAAAGTCCACATTTCCACTCCATACAAACGTACTGGAATAACGTAACAGTTCATAACTTTCAATCTCAGCTGAAGTTGCGAATCTTTTTATTTTTCGGAAGGTTTCCTTCGTTATTGCACATCTTGTTCTTATTTCTTCATCATTGTCTAGTTTTTTATCGTTTATTGTCGATCCGAGGTGTCCGATATTTACACTTAATCACCTCTTTTAAACGCCATGAACTTTGTCTTTAACGTATTAATTCGAATACTATATGTTTATAGCAGATAATTGGTCTCACGTACATTGTAACTCCTGAAGACTTTATAAAATAATAATACTTTACTCTTTTTGTTATTCGTACGTCATCAAATTAATTCCGATAATTTGCTTAAACATCTAAGGATAAAATTATGGATTTTTTTTTTTACATTTTAATTTTACAAAAAGATTCCGTATCGGTAATATACTTTTTGTCATTCATTAAGCATAGCCTACGTTTTTACAAGTTTTATATATCAATATCACAAAAAAAAAAAACAATTTTAAGCGAATAAATAAATCTAATAGTTAATTATTTTCAATATAATTTTTATTTTTATTTTCACATCGTGCTTGAATTTTTTTCAAATAGTAAATTTAACTTGAACGTTCTCTCTGCCTGTCTCTCTCTACACACACACACACACACACACATATATATATATATATATATATGTGTGTATGTGTGTGTGTGTGAGAGAGCACACATATTATAAAGCATTTAAATATATAAACCTCCTAAATCGTACTTTATTTCTTCAATAGTTTCCTCGATTTATTGCTTCTTCCATTGTTCCCTATTGTTACGATCCTTAGTCATTAAGCAAAAAGTAAAGTCTCATCACTTGCTTGTCGATGATATCATACTCGCTAACATGAAGATTACTAGAGAACCTAGCCAAATGACGCATCGTGGAAAAAATAAGTACAAGATAATTTGTCACCGCCTTTATCGGATTTTGTTTACTTTCCTAACGAAAAGCATCAATTGAAAATAAATAGCTGAATTAGTGGCCTTTTTTACTATGAAAAATTCCCATACCTAGTGACATTTTAATTTAGCGAGGCCATAAAATTACTAAATGAACTACGACATTCTTATTTCAATCACTGTTTAAACGATCACCTTCTTATCAAAGTTTGAAAATATATATTTTTAAATATCCTAGATCGCTACTAGGAAATAAATAGCTATATACATACATACGTATATGTATATATATATTTTATGAAAACATTTAAATCCTGATAAATAATTTAAAAAAAAAAAGAGTATTTTAATTGATTCGAGATAACGGAAACGTCACTAATGTTACGCGTATATATTTTTCTTCTTTGGCTATATTACATCACTGTATTGTTGTAGGCCTCCCTTAATAATTTCCATCCTCTTCTATCTTGTGTTTTCCAAAGTCACTGAGTTCCCATCGTATCGACAATATAGTCCGTCCATCTCGTGTTTGGTCTTCCTTGGCTTCATTTTCCGCCATATGGTCTCCATACCACTAGCTCTTTTGTCCACCTTCCATCACAATGTCTACCAATATGTCCATCTCATGCTCGTTTATTATTTTATATTTATTCTGTTATTATTCTTATTTTCGATTTAATCACTATTTTTCAAAAATCGAGTAATTTAAAATTTAATTTTGAACACCGTTTAAATTCGATTTTATTCGTTACCTAAACGAAGTTATTACGGGCGTCTAATGTAAATATGCAGAAACGGAAGAACAGATGCAAAGGATGTTGGATATTATTAATACGGAAGGAAAAAATGTGGAATGAAGATAAACACTGAAAAAACGAAGATAATGAAATTCACCAAATCTATTAGTAACGGCGTAAAAGTCAAAATTGACAACAAAATAATAAAACAGGTAACTGAGTTTAAGTATTTGAGCGCAATATTCACAAATGACGGTCGGGATGTGAAAGAAATAAAATCACGGATAGGATTGGCAAAGCAAGCTTTTATAAATTTGGGGCAAATATTAAAGAACAAAAATACGGCTTTGAAGTTAAGAAAAAGAATAGCACGTTGTTACGTATGGTCCGTGTTGAAATACGCAGCAGAATCTCGGACAATGAACGCTGAAATCGAGAGAAAATTAAACACCTTCTAAATGTGATTCTGTAGACCAATTTTGTTTTTAATAAAAATGTGCTGAATCGATGCAAAGTCGATAAACTGACTATAGTCCAAGACATAAAAGAAAAAAAGGGAAAATATATCGGACACAAAATACGAGAAGAAGGCATTTTTATGCTACGGTCCAAGGGAAAATAATTGGAGGAATGGCAACAAAAGGAAGGAAGAGGATGGAGTACATAACAACCAATCTGGGTATTAATGAAACGTACGAAATAATAAACGCAGCTAGAAACAGGAAAATATAAGACGGCTTAATGGTTCTTAGCGAGCAACCTCCTGAAAGGAGACGCAACAAAATGATGATGATGAACGTAAATATAAATATTTTAAAAATTAATTTATATCGAATAAGAAAATTGAACAAGTTCTGAGCGAAACTTAAAGATTTAATAAATAACCGGCAAACATCTGTGACTAATTATTAACGAGAATTTAAGAAACAGGAGAAAGAACTTGTAATGAAAATACGATTCAAAATGACGAAAGTTGATCCACAGTCGAATAAAAAAATAATATAAAAATAATACCTGTTCAAAGTATCCAGTTGCTCTTGAAATTTGTTTTCCTCCTTATATATATCTGATAACAATAATAATGCCACTACGTCCTCTTCGAAATTATATAAACATCGACGCCAATTCGTCGTTTGTATCGTCGATGGTACATGTTTATCGTCTGACCGTACTGAATCCGACGACCAATCGTTTATAATCATCAACTCGTCCGTATTAGGGTATATCGTATAATAATCGATCGCTTGTTTCGACAATAATATAGCCTCTTCTAAATTAGAAGCTTTAAAATTAGCCAAAATCGCCTCATGATAGATAATCGAATCATTCGGTAAAGTTATAATCGAACCAGACTTGACAGATGTATTTCTCTTTATCGCATCTAATAATTCGTTATAAGTTGAAGCAGCAATTTTATAATACTAGATAGAGACAAAAAATATATTAGTTTTACTATAATTTTTTTGAATTTCTATATAGCGTAATACGAATACTTAGCTATTAAAACAAAAGACACACTCGGTGTTTTTATTTAATATATTAAACGAGTAATATATGATCGATGCAAATTTTAAGTTATCAGGTACGGTTTCTCCAACAAAAACTTTGATAAGTATTTGATTAGTCGAATTCGATGGTCATATTTTTTGTTTCAAATATTTTTTACCCCTACACTATCATAATCACAACAGTAAACGAGGAGAAAAGAGTTTTAAGAAATGTCATAAAATTTTTGGCTAATGAAGACTCGTGTAAAAATGAAATGTGAGCAAATTAAGAAAAAAATTTCGAATCATATCAGTTCCACAATGGAAATAGGAGTCATAAAAAAAAACCTGAATAATATAAAAGCA